>CM060090.1:8493746-8813192 GCA_030522485.1 Stenchaetothrips biformis | reverse complement strand
TGCGAGAATGGATCATTCGCTCGAGTGCAAGATCCACATCGTTAAAGTTCAGACGGACCGACGCGAAAAGCAGAGGTAAACAAAGAATATGCCGAGACAACGCGGAACGCGGAAGTTAAGTGTTCAGCCGCGGGTGGCGGCTAGTAGCGGCCGGCCGGGCCGGGCAGGGCGGGGCGGGGCGGGAACGATGACACGAAAGGAATACAAGCAGAAGCAACCGTATTCCTGGACACGGTAGGGTAGGAGAAAGCCGGCCCGGCGTCGTCGTCGGCGTCGTTTGACGCGTCGGTTTGGCGACGGTGGGTGACCCCGGCCGACGGACGGGGACGTGAGGCCGGAGAGCCACTTCTGGCCCACTGTGCCCCGGTCGGGGGACCTGGCAAGCTCCTTATCGGTGGACAACCGTATTTACCTTCAGAAAGAAATAAAAAACAAAAACAAAAGTAAAACGTCCAAAACGGCGGCGCGTCTGACATGGGCACTGGAGCGAAGGAGGGAGGGAATTTCCACGACGTGCACGGCTATGGCTGGCTGTGGACAACATATCCATGTATGTTGGACTTGTTGGTCGGTTAGTCCTGCAACTGCCGCGACGCCGCCAGGACGCGGTGACCGCCTGCCACGAACCGCCAACATTTTTTCCAATTTGCGACGCGTACGCCGCCGCGCCGAAGCGGGCCATTGCTCAAATCGGTCAACGTGACGCACATAAAACGCATTGAATGAAATAACTAACAGGGAGAGCGACGAAACTCTTGGACGACAGACCGGTTCACGACGGGCTGCTGGATCGAGAACGTCATCCTGGTGTTATGTAGCGCGTCCTCGCCGAGTGTAACGCCGTAGGTTTGTTTCAAGGGGTGTGAGTTGTGTGTGAGTGAGTGTGTCGGGGGGTGGGGGAGGAGGGGGCCGCTCGCCGCACAGTGAGTCAGAAGACCTTAGAGGCGGTCAAAATTCTGGACGCGTTTTGAGCTGCAGAGTCGCTAAATGCGACTCGAATCGGACGTGTGACCGCACCAATGGATTCCTCATTTGGAGAGCAACCTATTGGTTGGGTAACACGTACGGTTCGGGTCTCATTTAGCGACCCTGCAGCTCAAAACACGTCGGGAATTTTGGCCGCCTCAACGGTCATCTGACCCACTGTACGCCGCTGGCATGTTGCAGGGCCAAGCCAGCTGCCACGCGGGATAAAGCAGGAGGCCTCTCGCTGCCCTCCGCCGAGAAGGGCCGGCCTTTGGACGTGGCCGATGAGGAAGTGACGCAAGAGGCCGGGGCCGGCGGTCTGCACCACTGCAGCGTCTGCCCCTACTTGGGGTCCGCGCGGTTGCGGCTGCTACATTCCCGGGCTCGCTGCGATGTGCGGCCCGTAGCTAGGGCGGCCGCTAGGACTTTGAATAAATGCGGTACTGCTGCGTCGTGCCAGGCCGGCCCGGCAAGCTGCAGCCGCAGCCACGTGGCCTGCACGGCATGTCTGCGCTGGCGCTGCATTTTTCAAACAGACTCGGCGGACTCTTGCAATAGGGCGGGACCTAGCAGCCTGGAGCACGGCGTCGTTGCGTGCCTGGCGCGCCGCGCCGCTATTGGCCGCCTTATGCCTGCTGGCGCCGCAAAGCGATCCGCGCGCCCCCGGAGCAGGCCTAGAGGCCCCGGAGAAAGGCACCCCGCCAAGGACAACCCGGCTCGGCTCGTTCTACTCACGCTCCCACTCGAAGGGCTCGCCGTCGTGGGGGTCCCGCCGCATGTCCACAGGCCTGGGCTGGATGATGGCGGCGGAGGCGGCGGAGGCGGCCGCGGCCACCGCGAGCAGCAGCAGTAGCACCCTCATGGCGACGCTGGCCGGTCAGACGACTCCACTCGGACTGGGCAAAGGAAAACGCCATGGCTTTTGGTTTGCTGTACAGTCACTCAAAAAGGATTTCTTATTTGCACACACACACACACACACACACACACACACACACACACACACACACACAACACACACACACACACACACACACACACACTCAGACTAACGCAGACACACACAGAGAACATGCGATGGCGTGGTGAAACTGTTCCCCTCGGTACACAACAACACCTTCGCGCACACCGCGTCTCGGCAGCTTGAATCATTTTCTCGGCGCAGTATTCGCGTCCGGATGCCTACAATTTCAATTCGCACCTGGCCGCGCTGCGGGCGCACAGCTCTCAGCAGCACCAGGCACTCACACGAACGACGCCGCGCGGAGCGGTGCTCTATCCGCGGCTCCAGGGCGGCCAAGTGGCACTTCGGCCGCCAAAAATTACTCACGCCGCACCGGCCAATCACAGGGCACCCGCGTTCTGCGACGACGGCGACGTCTCCTTTTCGGCGGAGGCGCGCGGCGCGGTGGCGCGGCACGCGGGGCTGCTGCTCGTTCGCGGCGTGGCGCTCGTCTGCGCGGGGGGCACGGCGGCAAGGCGGCTAGGCAGCACGCAGCCCGCCCCGCCCGCCCTGCCCCGCTACACCCCGCCCCGCCCGCCACATTGCAAGTACCGATGGTGATGAGGACAATCTCCGGGCACTGGCCGCAGTTGCTCCGTTTCGACGACGTCCTGCCAGTTCTGCCGCTGCGCGCCGCGTCCAGCACGTGTGTGAGCGCCGCCACCGCGGCCACGGCGAGGCGAGCCGGCGGGGCGGGGCGGGGCGGGCCGGGGCGGGGCCGCGGAGTGGGGCGCGGGCGTCGCCAGGGTCAGGGACGCGCGGCACACTTGCACCGGGCGACACATACCGCCGGCGCCGCCAAGAGCAGGACTGGCAGGGCGCCGCAGGGCGCAGGAGGCCGGGGTGAAGGGGAGGGGGCGTCGGGCCGCTAGGTAACTGAAGCAGGAAGAGGAAAGGCGAAGGCGCTGGCTGCCGAGCCAACGGCCTGGCCAGCCTGCCTAGCTGTCCGCCTTGATGTCTGCCTAGCCGCGCCGTGCGTCGCAGCCAAGCGTCGTTTGCATGAACGCGCGGCTTGGCGCCGAGCTCGGCGCGGTGTGGGCCGTCGCGCGCCGCACAGTGGGCCAGAAGACCGGTGGAGGCGGTCAAGATCTCGGATACTCCAGAGTCGATAAATGAGCTTCGAACCGGCCGTGTGACCAATGGGTTGCTCGCCAAACGAGGAAGCCATTGGTGGGGTCACACGTTCGGTTCGAGTCCCAATTAGCGACTCTGGACGTCGAAACGCGTCTAGAGTTTTGGCCGCCCCTGCCGTCTTCAGGCCCACTGTGCACCGGGGAAGCGCAGGCGTCCGGAACTCTCACCGCTTCCGACATGCACCACACCATCACTCCCAGACCGCAGACGGCGGCTCAGCCTACCCGCATCGCATTCATGTGCATCTGATGGAGTGTGATTGAAACAAGTACAGGCCCGGAGCAGGGGCCTCACCTGGGTGCATCGAACTGGCACCGCGTCGGCCGGCTGACACCTTGCTCACATTTTGGCCGGGTTATTATTGTCTGGCCGCGACGGGTCCCTGACCTGCGCGCTGCGGACGGCTACTTTGCATTGCAGCCGCCCGCGCACAGTGTACTGTACACAAACAATTACGGGGCGGCGTGGCGAGTTGGCGGACCTGCACGCACTGCAGGGGAACGGACGAGCTGCAGGCGCTGGGGATAGCGCCGGAAACAGTCTCACGACCCGTTACAAATTTGAAGCGGACTGTTGGGATTTGAACCCTCGATCCTTCGTTCAAGTATCGAGTGTTCTGCGGCACGCGGCCACACTGGTAAAACTGAATGGTAGTTGTACGCTTCATTAAAGCATACATCGAGGCGCTTGAAGACTTTACGCTTGACGTCAAGCGTAGAGACGAAATTCTTTCATGCATTTGTAATGGTGTGAGAGGAGCGGAACGGAGTACACTACTCGCTTAACGTGCCAACCACTTCGCTTGAAGAAAGACGTAAAAGTGCGCTCCGCCGTTCTATTAGCGCACGCGGCCAGACAAAAGGCGGCGCTACAGTGTAGCTGTAGTGCAGACCGTCGCTGTCTCTCTCGCACTCACGGGGCGTCCCGCATATGTGCGAGAGAGACAGAACGACGAAAACGACTCTCGGAGTGAGTGTGCCGGGCTGCGCAGCGGAAGGAAGGCAGAGGCAGGCCTGCTGAACGCCTCCGAGTGCTCCGCCTCGATGCAGTGGCAATGCGAGGCTAGTCAGCACTGGTAGAAAAAAGTACGGAAAAGTACGGAAGATGTCTGGTCAACAATTTGCCTGGACCGTCCGTACTTGCCAAGTACGGAACTTTCCGAACTTTTTTCCGTATCTGTGGAGCTTATATGGAACAGGTACGGACGTTCCGTACTTTCGTCCGTACTTCCGTACTATATCCCTCTCTACATTTTCCGTACAAAGTACAGAAATTTTTACAGTGAGTGTGCGGTGCGTGCGTGTAGAAATGTCCTTGTTCTCGGCCTGAATCGTCACCATGTCAATTGACTGCGCGCGACCCAGAATCCACGACGCAGTGGCTGTGCGTGGCTCCACGTGGTTTCGGCGCGGTCCCCTCCCCCGCACAGCTCATTCCCTCTCTCCCGTGATGGCTGGACCATTACAGCACCGCCACTCACCTCTGTCTCTCTCGCGTCCCCGAGAGACACTGCAGAATCAATCCGCAGGGTCAGGGCGGCGCTCTGATAGTCACCGCGTGGCCCGGCTCGCCTTGGCCCGCCGCGGCGGCCGCACCGCCGCCAATAGCGCACACTGGGTCATGAGACGGTTGAGGTGGCCAAAGGCCCGGACACGTTTTGAGCTCCCGAGTCGCTGAATAGAACTCAAGCCGCCTGGAGGGTCGGCCGTCCCGTTACACAGGGCTGCGCCGCGGGACTGCCTACCCTGCCTTCGTAAGGGGCCATGCTGCCGGGCGCACCTGATGCTGCATTCTGACAAAGACCACCTCGCTGACAATGTCTTCAAACAATCCCACACGGTCCACGATCCGCGCGGGGAGAGCGTTAACCCCCGCGCGGCGCGGTCATCCTTGACCGGCGCGTTCGTCCGCCGGTTTCCGCGCTCGCGAGCTGCGGGAACGCCTCGCTGCCGACGTTACCCGATCCAGTTTCCTAGCGTGGCGTTTTAGCGCGGACCGCCGAGCGCGGCGCGAATGGTGCACTTGACACTGGCTTGCGGTGCGGCGTGGCGGCCGGGCCCTCGCTCGCGCTGCGGCGCCGACTGTGGCCGCGCAAGCCGCGCAAGCCGCGCACGGTCGGGTCGCAGGAAGTACTTAAACGGATGGACAGCGCCATGCATCTTCGTCGTCGGCGAACACAGTGGGCCAGAAGACCGGCATCCTCATCAGCGCTGTTATCAACAGACCCCGAGATTATAATGCACTCGCGGAATAGTCGCGGGTCACTCCATCCGTAGTGAGCGCAATAGTTCGCGCAATGGAACCGTATTAGCCGAAATTTTTGCCTATTTTTCGGTTGTTTTGGTCCGTTTTAGGGGTTATTTTGGGCGATTTTCAGCTAACTCTCGGCAATTTTTAGGCGGGTTTTTGGGTCGCGAGCCGAATAAGGTTGGGAACCGCTGGGATAGACGTAACAGTCGGGTCACTGGTTTTGAGAGGTCGATACCCCCTCGCCTTTAGCGTTCGAGCAGGCGGACCCTGTTCTGGTTCACTCAGTGGCGACGCACGCATGCCGCGTTTCAAGGAGGCCGTGCACAGTGGGCCCGAGGGACATCCGCGGCGCCCGGCAGGCAGGCCACCCAACGGCCAGCCGTGCACAGTGAGTGGGCCCGAGGGACAGCCGCGGCGCCCGGCAGGCAGGCCACCCAACGGCCAGCCGTGCACAGTGAGTGGGCCCGAGGGACATCCGCGGCGCCCGGCAGGCAGGCCACCCAACGGCCAGCCGTGCACAGTGAGTGGGCCCGAGGGACAGCCGCGGCGCCCGGCAGGCAGGCCACCCAACGGCCAGCCGTGCACAGTGAGTGGGCCCGAGGGATAGCCGCGGCGCCCGGCAGGCAGGCCACCCAACGGCCAGCCGTGCACAGTGAGTGGGCCCGAGGGATAGCCGCGGCGCCCGGCAGGCAGGCCACCCAACGGCCAGCCGTGCACAGTGAGTGGGTCCGAGGGATAGCCGCGGCGCCCGGCAGGCAGGCCACCCAACGGCCAGCCGTGCACAGTGAGTGGGCCCGAGGGATAGCCGCGGCGCCCGGCAGGCAGGCCACCCAACGGCCAGCCGTGCACAGTGAGTGGGCCCGAGGGATAGCCGCGGCGCCCGGCAGGCAGGCCACCCAACGGCCAGCCGTGCACAGTGAGTGGGCCCGAGGGATAGCCGCGGCGCCCGGCAGGCAGGCCACCCAACGGCCAGCCGTGCACAGTGAGTGGGCCCGAGGGATAGCCGCGGCGCCCGGCAGGCAGGCCACCCAACGGCCAGCCGTGCACAGTGAGTGGGCCCGAGGGATAGCCGCGGCGCCCGGCAGGCAGGCCACCCAACGGCCAGCCGTGCACAGTGAGTGGGCCCGAGGGATAGCCGCGGCGCCCGGCAGGCAGGCCACCCAACGGCCAGCCGTGCACAGTGAGTGGGCCCGAGGGACAGCCGTGGCGCCCGGCAGGCAGGCCACCCAACGGCCAGCCGCACGCCGGCCGAGCAGCCGAGCGGCGGAGAGCGTCTGTGCGCCGACTATTGTTCCACAAATGTCACGTCATATTCGTTAGAATGTGAATTTTGTCACATTCGTTTGAACGTAGATTAATATTGAAACGAATGTGACATCATATTCAACGTGATGAAATTCATGACGAATATGACGTCACATTCGTTGAATAACAGAGTACAATGTCCGAGAGCTGATGATCGAATCCTGCCACATCTTTTGCTGATTTGGACACGCACTCTGTACGGATCCATTCTTTCAAAGCACCGCTTCACCAGCGTAGAGGCGCGTCGAACGGTTCGACTCCCAGTGCAATCGTAATTTTCGACAGACTGTCCCGCAGAATCGACTGTCAAATTTTGTGTCGGCGGACGCTTCATTTTGAATGGAAGTTGCCTTAAGATCTAGTCTCAGGATAAGGTTTTTATTTTTTATTAAGCTGGTGGCCATACTCAGGCAGCACTTCGCAACCCCAGGTGACCCCAAGGACCAACCCACAAACCCGTTTTGGGTCGCGACCTCAAGGATAGGAACCGCCGGGTAACTTGAGAAACCATTCCGTCAATATTAATAAGTTATTGTTTATTTAAACATAGATCCAATATACATTTATCACATTTTAGTCGTCAAATCGTCATCCGGAAGAGTCAACACAATAAAAATATTTGTCAATTTCGTGTGATTCCAGATAAGTTGAGAATAAAGGTACGTTAGTATCACCATGGAGGCGTCAATGTGCCGTACTGATGCGTGCCACTTCTTCGGAGCGAGATGTCAGGTTTCGCTTGTTGATCCACTGGCTGGTCCGTCCGTCTTCTGCGTATAGTCGTCGTCGTCGTCTTGGTCGCTGATATGCCGAAACCACTGAGTCGCTGATTACTTTTTGCCGAAGCCGCCGCCGGAGCTAGACGACTGCGAGGAGCTCTGCGAGGAGCTCTGCGAGTAGGACTGGCCGCCGCCGCCGCCGCCGCCACCGTGGCTGGGGTAGTAGCCGCCGCCGCCGCCGCACTGGCCGCAGGGACCGCAGCAGCCGCCGCCGCCGCCGCCGTAGCCGCCGTAGCCGCCGCCGCCGTAACCGCCGTAGCCGCCGTACTTGCCCTTGTAGGTGGGCGAGCGCCTAGCGCGACCCTCCGGACCACCCTGCAAACGCCGTTCAAAAAGAATATTTAAAGTCAATAAATTGATCGGCCGGAGCGGACTTGAGTAGTGGACTATCGGCCAACACTGGGTTCGCTCTGTGTCTGTCCCCCTCACAGACCGGAAATGAGTGGTGGACTATCGGCCACCACCGAGGCCACCACACTGGGTTCGCTCCATGTTCGTCCCACCCACCGACCGGACAATGGACTATCGGCCACCACACTGGGTTCGCTCTGCGTCTGTCTTACTCACCGGCATCAGGATGGCGGCCAGCTTGCTCTCCTCCACGGCATGGGTGTGCGTGTGCTTGTGGTCCGAGGGCTCCTCGTCGGCCTCCTTCGCGACCTCCTTGACGGCCTCCTCCATGACTCCCTTCACGGCCTCCGCGACGGCCTCCTCCTTCACGACGGCAGGCGCCGCGACGGGTTCTTCCTTCTCGGCTGAAAAGGGACCGAAGAGTTGAGCCTCGATGTCGGTGTGGATGTCGGAGCCCCAGGTTCGGCGCACAGTGGACTGAACTACTAGAAGACCAGCGCAGGCAGCCAATACCCTACACGCGTTTTGAAGTCCAGCCAGAGTCGCTAAGGGACTCAAACTGAACGTGTGACCCTACCAATGGATTCCTTGTTCGGAGAGCATTCCATTGGTGGGGTCACGGTCACACGTTCGATCCGAGTCCCATTTAACGACTCTGGAGCTCAAAACCCGTGCGGGATTTTGACCGCCTCCTGGCCCACAGTGCGGCGGGGAAGGCACACTACTCACGATGGGCATTGTCGACGGGCAGGGCGAGGGCCACCCCCAGGCCCAGGCACAGCAGAAGCACGCTCGTCTTCATGTTGCCGAGCTCGCGATCCGCTCCGGACTGAAGCACACACGCCATTGCTCGTGTTTATATATTCATTGTCTAGTGATTACGGTTCAAATTGGCCTCCCGCCGGATGGGTTCCCGGCTTTCCCGCGGCCCGGGCCGCCCCGCGTCGGCCGTCCCACTCGGCGTGTTGTTGCTGGAGGAGGAGCAGGAGAGGGGGCACCGAGGGGGGCACCGGGCCGGGCGTCAGCGCCGCACCGAGACTCCAGCCGCCGCCTCCAGTGGCGTCGGCCCGTCCACGCGGAGGAACCACCCCGTGGTGCGCGCCGCCCAGCGCACTGGGATACCCCCGTGGAAGACTGGCCGGGGTGGACTGGACTAACTTTGAGCAGCTAGCAGGGAGGACAGGACCAACTTTGAGCGGCCGAGGAAGACTGGACTAGCGCCTATGGTTTTCTGGACTAGATGGTCCAGTCTTCCTCGGCGGCTCAACGTTAGTCCAGTCATCCCCGGTCGCGCAAATATTTTTTTAATAACTTGTCGTACAATTTTCGTTCAAGAAACTGTGCGTTTCAAAAGTTCATCTACAAAAAAAAAAAAAAAACTGTGACGTCTCGTGCAAAATTTGTACAAAAACATTTATAGTGTGTGAGTCACTCTGGTTGACGCCGATGCCACTCGTTAGCCCGTCCGGATGGCAATCCGGCGGCAGTCCGGGGAATCCTCCAAAACATGGCCGCGGTTCGCACGCCTCGCGGCGCCGTGGCACTGCATTGCATGGTGGGACTATCGCAGGGCATCTCCAAATCCGGACAAGGACAGGACGCGGCGGGGGGTTCCCCGCGGCGCGTCGCGTGCTCTTAATCAGACCGGGAGTCTGCGAAAGTTTGCACTACGAGTCCATGTGTGCGTGTTGTGTGTGTGTGTGTGTGTGTGTGCAGTTGCAACAAGTGCAGTGCTGTTACTCATATTGCAAGCCTAGCGCCGGCGGGCCGGCTGTGGGTGGAGTGGCCTGTAACCTGCCACCTTGTGTTCCGGTTCCGAACAGTGCTCTCTGTCTCTCTCTCTCTCTCTCTCTCTCTCTCTCTCTCTCTCTCTCTCTCTCTCTCTCTCTCTCTCTCTCTCTCTCTCTCTCTCTCTCTCTCTCTCTCTCTCTCTCTCTCTCTCTCTCTCTCTCTCTCTCTCTCGCCCCTGCACTACGTCCTGTGAGTGTGAGAGAGACGCTGGTCGACGAAAGCAGAGTAATCGGAACCTCGGAAGCGGCCTGCTGCTGGAGCGCGCTGGACGCGGCGCTGGACGCGGCGCTGGAGGAACGCAGAGTCACACAGGCTTTTAGATAGCGAAGGATCACCTTGAAGGGGTGACCCTGGCGGCTATCAGCGGCAAGCCTCGGCAAGCCCCAAGGCAGACGCATTTAGAGTTCGAAGAAAACAAATGGTATTTGTTTTGTTGGCCGGGGCGTTCACACTGACGGTGACGGAGGCAATAATGCCTACGCGATAGCACTCCAGCGCCAAATGTGCTCCTCCACTCTGGTCTGCAGAAGAGTGATTCCGCGCGCAGTCTGTCTCTGCCGCACCCGCACGGGACGCGCCGTGAGTGCGAGAGAGAAGGGCGTCAATCATCCCGCTGGGCACCGCAGTGATGAGGCGTAACTTTACTTCATCATCTCCAGCGCGGCTCCAGCCCGACTAGCGCGCTCAACCTCCTCCGGTCCAGCGCGTATTTTTTTTCCAGCGGCGTACTTGTCGTGGTGGGGGTAATTTTGGCCGAAAATCGTGCCGCGAGCACAGCATAAGCCGCCCGGAGGCAGGTTACTTGTTGTTTGAACCCGAACTGATTTATGTTCCTCCGCGGCTGTCAATACAGCGTCCTCGTCGCCAGCGGGCTCGCAGTGGAGAGAGAGAGAGAGAGAGAGAGAGAGAGAGAGAGAGAGAGAGAGAGAGAGAGAGAGAGAGAGAGAGAGAGAGAGACACACACACACACACACTCAAGAGCCACGCGCAGTCTCGGAAAGGATGACAAATCGGAGGCGTCGTGACAGTGACGCGCCGCCGATCCGGCCTGCGCCATGACTGTCATTGCGTCGAAGGCAGACTTTGCCCGGCTGTTAGGTTTGTTTTCGGTCCGTTTCCAGTGCAGGCTGCAGCCGTGACGGCCGTGACCTTGGTGGACCAGCAGCATCCTGCGCATCCTAGCGGCGCGGCCAGAAATGGGGACTGCATCTTGTTGTCCGTCCGCTTGTCGGTGCTTATCGCTAATTTCGTTTTCTGGCGGGACATACGTCAGCGCGGTATGACGGCTCGACGGCGCAAGCGGCGCTGCGTACGCGTGCGGCACTGTGCGGCTCGCGGTGGCTGCTGGGCGATGACGCATTCGCGCAATTGAACTCCTCGGCGCCCACTTCCAGGACGAGGACGACGAGGACGTGCCGGGAAGGGGCGCCGTGGGTTCGCCCAGCGTCTCATCGCGCTGCCGCGGGGATTTCAGAATGGGGCCCACGAGCTCAGGACCACACCGCACAGAGGGCCCAGATGAACGGTGGAGGCGGTCGAAATCCCGGACGTTTTTTTGTTTTAGTTCGAGACTCATTGAGCGACCCTGGTGCTCAGAAAGCGTTCCGAGTTTTGTCCGTCTGCGCCGGTCTTCTGGCCCACTGTGCACCGCCGCCGCCAGGATGTCCAGGACCTTGTCAGGACGAACCCCGAGGCGCGTGAATCCGCGAATGGGGCAGTAAAGCGCGAATCATGGCGCTTTTTAACGCGTTTCCACGTGTGTCGTCCGCAGTCCACCGCCGCGGTATATAAGGCGGAGGCGGGGATCCTCCTGCACCCTGTCCTCCGACATCCTCGCCGTCAGCATGCCGTCCGTAGCCGTCCTGGCGTGCGTCCTGGGGGCGGTGGTCGCCTTGGTGTCCGCGGCGGACCTGCACTCCTCAGGTTCGTGGCGTGGAGGCTGGTGGGGCGTGGCCGCCACCTCGCGTAGACTCTGCGTCGTAGAGGTTCAACGAGGACCTTCTGAGAACTGTGCAGTGCGCAATGTCTCTCAACGTTATGCGCTTTGAAGCGTTTTTGTTGTTGTTTTTTATTTACCGGCAGAAATTTTCCGAAAGTGGACAGCTGCCTTCTGTTCTCGCTAAACCGCGCTCTAGTGTACAATCGCTGGTCATTATTCGTGCTCCTGTGAGTTCGCACTCAGAGGATGAGCCAGGGACCGCGGATTAATTCTGTGTTTATTTTCTCGACTCTGCAGTGGAGGCGTCTCCGGCGACGCGGCACTACGAACCCGACGTGAGTAGAGGATCCATCATCCGGACAAGTCTAAGTCTGTAGCCGAGCATGAGCACACTCCTGAAGGCAGGCTTGTGTTGCTCCGCCTCTCTCGCGCTCAAACGGAAAGCCATGTGAGCGCGAGAAAGACGGAGCCACGAAAGCACTGTTCGGAATCGGCCAGCAAGCTCGACGTCCAAAATGTTGTTGTTTGTTCCCCAGGACCACGCCGACGCCGTCGGCACTGACGACATGCGAAGAAAACGGTGAGCTGGAGCAGCTCGCTGACGCCGCGTGGCGTCGCTCTGTCTCTCTCGCACCCCAACGGAGCGCCCCATGAGTGTGAGAGAGACAGAGCGACGCTGAGCGGAATGAGCCTGCGCGCCTCCTCCACGGCTCCACACGCCGTCCGCGATTATCACCGTCGGCAACCACAAGGACCGCGATCTGGGAGCGAGCGCGCGGGGAGGCGGGGGCCTGCGGTCTCCGCATGACCGTCATCGGGCATCGGGTGCCGCACGGCGGAAAAAATATTTCGACGCCGGTTTCCGAACTCGAGACCGAAATGGTGTCTCTCTTCCGCGCAGGTACGTGTACTCTACCCCGGTGGTGCAGCCCGCCATCGTGCGCCCCGCCGTGTACGCCGTTCCCGCCGCCTACCCCGCCGCCTACCCCACCGCCTACCCCACCGCTGGCTACGGCGCGGTGGTCGCGCGGCCCGCGGTGTACGCCGCCAGGCCCGCGGTCTACGCCACCGGTCCCGCCGTGGTGGGCGGCTACGCGGCCCCCGGCTACGTCGGAGGCGCTGGCTACACCGGCGGCTACACCGGCGGTGCTGGCTACACCGGCTACCGCGGCGGCTACCGAGGAGCCTACGGCGGCTACAGTGGAGGCGCTCGTCGGGGCGCCCATGCGCAGCGCGGCTAGAGCGGCGCCGAGGAGGTAGGCACACCTTCGCGCGCCACGCGGGGCACAGTGGGCCAGAAGACCGTTGCAGGCGACCGAAATTCTAGACGCGTTTTTGGCTCTAGAGTCGCTGCACGGGACTCGAACCGAGCGTGTGACCCCACAAATGGATTTCTCTGTGAACGAGGAATCCGTTGGTTCGATTCATCTTCAGCGACTCTGGAGCTCGAAACGCGTCTAGAGTTTCAGCCGCCTGCGCCGGTTTTCTGGCCCACTGTGCGTGTGCGGGGCCCAGCAGACTGGTCCGGGGTGGTTTGGCAGCTCTGTCTCTGTCGCACCCGTCGGCCGGCAGGGTTCCGATGGCGAGAGAGACACGGCCTTCGGAATCGCCCCGCACGGACCGCAGTAAGTTGGGCTGCCTATGTCTGCGGGCGCACGGGCGCAAGAGAACTTGGAACTTGGAACACGGCAAAAAATCGTGAACCAAGTAAAACGTTGTTACAGATGCATCATCTGCAAGGAGCCGCCGCGATCCACGCCAAAGCTCGCTTCGTGCCACGGTTCAGAATAAAAAAAAACTATGGTTTCGAAAGTCATAACTGTTACTCATTTTTTGCCTACTCCTGTTTTTGATCTACCTCATAGTCGCCTCAATAATCAAAATTTTTTGGGACGTCTGTATACACAATTTTTTGACTATAATTAAAAATAAAAAGATTTTTTAAAAATTACTACCACAAGTAAAGAGCGACTATTCAGTGAAACTTTGAGGATCTTTTCTAATATTTTGGAAGAATTTTGAATGATTCCCAGACTAGATTTTCGGAGTGGGTAACCCAACCCAACGACCTAAACTGGGCGCGGGTCATTGTGGAAGACCATCGTTTGGCCGACTTCGGTGTTCGGATATGGGAAACGGTGTACCCAGGCTCTGGCGATCGTGTTTAACTAAAAATAAATCTAAAAATGGAACTCTACACCCCCTCCCCAGTCTTAATGGGGAGGCCTCCTGCTTTACTTCGGTGTTCGGGATGGGAACCGGTGCTATCAGGTAACTGGGGTTAATCCGATCCAGCGACTTCGATATCGTACGCCGGGGGACCCAGTAGGACCCGAGGACGCCGACACGCCTCAAACATGGGCAGAGTAGAGTAAGGCAGAGACGATAGAGAGACAGAGAAAGAAAGAAAGAGAGAGAGTAGTTTTGGGAGCTTTTGTTTGCGCAGGCTGGTCGGTACCCAAATGGTACACCCGCTGTCCGGCGCTCCCAGACCCGAACATGCAGTCAGTGGGCCAGCTTCAAAGGACTTATCAACTCCATCCGACGAATCGAAATGGACCCACTCGCGACCAATTTCGAGTGGCTGGCTCGATCGGGGATCGAACCAGTGCCGAGGCCAATCCGCCGAAGCGGACTGCTTTTTAGACACCCGGGTGTAATGGCCTGGATTGAGCCTAGACCACTACACCACCCTGACTTGCACGTCTGCCGAGTGTTGGACGACGGGTTTGAGTCGCAGTGGGAGGAATCCAGTCGAAAAATGAAAGGATGTACAGAGATTCGATCCCCGGACCTTAGGGTCAGGATCGGACGCCTATACGCCCTCAGCCACTACGGCTCATATCTGCTGCGGATTGAAGCGGGCTCTTGACGTGACAATGAGCACCGATCAAAGAAAAAAGTTGTGAAGTAATAAGATTTGAACCAACGATCCTCATACCGGGAAACCGACACGTTTCCACCTCCAGCCACCACGGCAGGTGTTGAACACTGCGCATTGCCGTGGCTTTGAAGCACACTGGGGGAGCCGGTGAAAAATAATTTATTTAATTTTATTTATTTATTTAATTTTATTTATAAAAATATTTCTCGAGGCAGATATAGACCCCTGGCTCTTTCCGCACTTCGGAAACGAGACCTCTAGTGTTTCTCTTTTATAGTGTCCTAAGAGGATGATTGGCTTCGCGGCGCAGCGCATGGCAGAGCTTTGGGAAATTGACGTGGCTGCGCCAGCATGGGTTTTCCCGTTCGTGCTTTCGGTCGATGGTGTCGGTGTAATAAATAAAACTCGCTACTTTGGTTTGGCACTTAAAAGTAAAACTGTACAAGTTTATTAACATGAGCTTAATGAGACCATGGCGATGACTTGATGATTGATGACTGGGAATATCCCCGGGCACGCCGCGGGGACGCGAACGCGGCAGGGACTTCGTGTCTCTCACTTCTTGCCCCTGAAATCAGAAACGACGTCATTAAGTCCAAAAACACAAAAATCGACGCCTCCTGGCGGCAACACAGAGGCCGTGGTTTTTTTTTTTTTTTTTTTTTTTTTTTTTTAAGGAAAAGAACGGAATTGAATAAAAAGAACGAACCATCCGCCCGAATAACTTGACGAGGACGACTGCGAGGATGACTGCGAGTAGGACTGCGAGTAGCCTCCGCCCCCGCCCCCGCCCCCGCACGTGTGGCAGGGGGGCGGCGCCGGCCGTTCGCAGTAGTCGCACCCAGTGGGCTCGTGGTACACCGGCACGGGCTTGTACACCGTCACGGGCTTGTACACCACCTGCGGTTGCCGGTACACCGGCCGCCCACACGAGTCGCAGTATCCTCCGCCGCCGCCACCGCTGCTTCAAGAAAAAAAATTATCGAACATAAATTATATTAGCTGAGAGTTGAACCCGGAGCCGCAGCTCGTCAGGTTGGTGCCATAGACCACACGGCCACGCCGGTACTCACCCGCCCTTATTGATGGTGACTGAGATGATCGGGGCTCCGCCGCCGCCGTAGCCGCCGCACCACTTGCACACGTGCCGCTTCTTCCGGAAGTCCTGGCTCTCCGACATTTTCTAGAGGAGTTGATAGAACGAACCGTTAGAGCCGACCGCGCCAGTTTTGGGATGAAGGGTGCCGAATAGCTAAACTGGCCGAGAGACAGGTCGACAGGGCAGCGCGCCGAGGGCGCACAGTGGGCCACAAGACGGGCGCCGGCGGCCAAAATTCTAGACGCGTTTTGAGCTCTAGGGTCGCGAAACAGGACTCGAATCGACCGTGTGGCGGATCACACTTCAGTTGGACTCTTGCTTAGCGACTCAGGAGCTCAAAGCGCGTCTAGAGTTTGTCCGCCTGCGCTGGTCTTCGGGCCCACAGTGGGGCGGTCAAGACGGAGAGAGACACCAGCGCGCCAAAGAGGGCCGAGGAGCGGAGCCATGCGTGCACCAGTGCAAGGCTGCACGCTGATTCCGACAGTCGCTCCGTCTCCCTCGCACCCATGGAGAACGCCGCATGAGTGCGAGAGAGACACAACGCTCGGAATCAGTCTTCTGCAGAGCGGAAACGGCAGCAGAAAACAGAGCAAGTGAGTCCCGGCCCGCGCAGTGCGGCGTGCAGGTTGCCAAGTAGGCCGGAGGGGCACTCACCACACCGTCGCCGTCCACATCGTCGTCGTCCGCCTCCTCACCGTCGTCGTGGTCACCCTCGTCGGAGGAGGGTCTCGGCGTGGTCGCGTGTACCTCGTCGTGAACGTGTTCGTGTCCGTTTGCATGCACGTGGTCATGCACGTGGTCGTGCACGGGGTCTTCCTCGCTACCCGACTTACTGTCCTTCTCCGTCTGTTCGGCCGGCGGCGTCAGCTCCACGGTGTCCTCCTTGGCGGCGGCCGTCTCCTGCGGCATGTAGGAGTCCTTCTCGGTGGCGGACGGGATGTCCTTGGCGTCGTCCTCCTTGGGCGGCTCGCCGATCGCGAGGAAGTCGTCGAAGACGGGACCCGCGCTGAGCGGCCTGAGCTCGCCGGCCCTGGGCAGGTACGAGTCCTTCTGGTCCTTGGCGAACTCGGACGCGGCGTCGGACGCGGGCGGCGCGGCGCCCAGGGAGAGGAAGTCGTCGGCCCCGGCCGCGCCGGAGGAGGGCTTCTCGGGGGAGTACGAGTCACTGCAGAAGGAAAGGGTTGAGCACAAAGACGAACCAGAAGCACTAAACCTGTCCCATGCATCGTAGTCTCACCGTGCTGGGGCCGACGGGGTGCTGACGGGAACGTCCTGCTTGGCGGACACCTTGGTCCACTCGGACAGCTCCGGCAGGCCGGGCGGGGGCGGTACGAGATCGGTGGCGGGCTCGGACACGGTCTCGGCGGTCTCGGCGGTCTCGGCCACTGCGTCGTCCGACCTGGACTCGGCCGCGGGCTGTGCCCAGTAGTCCACTGCACCGGCGGCGGGGACGCTCGGAGGGACAAGCTCAGTCACGAGCTCCTTGGCGGCAACGCTCTCCTTTGTGGTGCCGGAGGCCGCGGCCACGGCCTCGTCCGCTTGCGCCATCTTGAGGCCTTCGAACAGCTCCCACAGTCCGGCGTACGATGACTCCGGCGGCTGCAGCTCCCCCGAGGGCTCCTTCACGGCCTCGGCCGGCCGGCGCGGCGGCGACATCGGAGCGCGGCTCGGCGGCCTGCTTCGTCCACGCGGAGACGTCCGCGTCGCCGACGGCGGGCGGGGCGAGGTCCTCTGAGGGCGCCGCGGGGGTGGGGGCCGCGCGGGCCGCGCCGGCCGCGCCCCAGTCTGCGGACGAGGGCTGCTGGTCCTCGCCGGGCGGCTGCAGTCTCGTGAGCGCCTCGGTGTCCACGTCAAGGCCTGCAGCAACAACAACAACATCAAAACCAGGCGAACAGGAAGACAAAAAAAACGGTGGCGGGCACCGGTATTTGAACCTCGGCCTTACCCACGACGCCATCAGCGGGCGCTGGTCGCGGCAGGTAGTCATCGTCGTCGGCCTTCGAGGGCGGCCGGGCCTCCGCGGACGGCGCCTCCTCGGCCGGCGCGGACACCAGCACGCGCACCAGGCGGGGCAGGTCGCTGTCGGACGAGGTGTCCACCTCGTTGGTGAGCACGGCGTCGGGCGTGGGCGTGGCAGTGGCGGCCGGATCACGTCCACCAGGAACATGCGGCGGTTGGGCGGCGCCAGGCGCACCACGTCTGCGGGCAAAAACACGACAAGGCTGTGTAGGGACTGCCTGCATTGACTGCGTGCGGCGGATCCACCTGCAGGCAAAGCAGGCGCGGGAAGAAAGAGGGAACCGCACCATCAGCACTGCCGTCATGAGTCGAGTGCTGTACCGACCTGCCTGGACCCCACTGCACAGTGGGCCAGCTCTGGTCGCTAAATGGAACTCAAACCGAACGTTTGACCCCACCAATGGATTGCTCTCCGAACGAAGAATCCATTGGTGGGGTCACACGTTCGGTTCGAGTCCTATTTAGCGACTCTGGAGCTCAAAACGCGTCAAGAGTTTTGGCCGCCTGCGCCGGTCTTCTGGCCCACTGTGCGCTGTGCCGCTGCACCGCCACCAAAGAGCAGCGAAACTGTCACCTTCGCCTCGTCACCACACCATCAGTGCAGTGACGAGCGGCGCGGTCGGCTGGTTCGCTCGAAATGAATGGAAAGGCTGACTTATCTAATTGCAAGTGGCGGCCCTCGACTGCAGCGCCGCCGCGTTGCATCAGAGCGCATCACCCTCAATGCCACGCAACGCCGAGTATTTTCCAGCCAGAAAGTCCTGCAAGTCCGCCTCCGCAGGGGGAAAGACTCTGTTTGACGCCTCTATTGGCCCGCTCGTCATGCGCCTGTCGACGGCCTAGAGACGGAAGACGGACAGACAGACAGACAGACAGACAGACAGACAGACAGACAGACAGACAGACAGACAGACAGACCCACTGCTGCTGCTCATCTAATCGGCCGGCTTGTTCGACATGATGAAAGTTTATCGGCAAAAAGTGCGTTATCCAACCCACTAGACCCATATATCGCTTCATTTTTTCGCCCCAAAAACTCCTTCCTCCTCCGACCGACCTGTCCTTCAGACCGTGAAAGTGGTTGCCAAAAGATTTTTTTTTTTCTGCATCCCGATCCCGCGACACCACCACTCTGTTTGGGCAGCCTGCTTCAGCCTGCTTGCCGCAGTTACGCCTCGTTGCCGGCAGGCCGGCAGCGCCGTCATTAGTGTTTTTGTTTTTGTCTTTGTTTACGAGGTGCCTGACCGGCCCGCTAATCAAGGCATCGTCCTTCGCGCGTCCTCCCACTAAACTAATCAGAAGCGACGCTTCCTTCCCGCGCCGCCAGAGTGCGCGTCAGTGCGCGCGCCAAGCAGGCGAAGCAGGCAAGGCGAGGTTGGACAACCTGGCGGTCTGCCTGATTGCCAACCTGAGAAAACGAATTACCGCTCCTGCACCGCCCAGCACTGATATCGTGGGTCTCGCCAAACCAGCAAGGGCCCGGCGAAGGCTCTTTGTCCCCCCCCCCCTTCCCCCTTCCCGTTCCTGCTCCAATCGAAGGCCCTTCCAATCGGCTGCAGCCTGCTAACGCAAGTCAAGGGCTGGCTTAGGAAAGGTGCGTCGCATTGACTACTTGCTGCGTCCGTTCGACGGCCTTTCGGCCAATCACAATTAGATCTACCCTGCCAACCGTAGCGTCGCGGCGTCCAGTCATCCCAGCCAAAATGCCAAAATGAACGAACGTCTGCTGCGCGGTCACGCCGTTCGCCGCACAGTGGGCCGAAACTCTAGACGCGTTTTGAGCTCCAGTGTCGTCAAATAGGACCCGAACCGAAGGCGTGACCCCACCAATGGATTCCTCGTTCGATTCGAGTTCCATTTAGCGACTCTGGAGCTCGGTGCCCGTCCCCGTTGGTTTTCTGGCCCACTGTGCGCACCACGGATGGCCTGAACCCTTTCCCTGCATTTCGCGCGCGTGCACGCGGTGTATGCCGAGTGTCGCCACGGCATTGCCGGTGTGGACACGCGGCAAACTGCGTGGCGTGCGTCACCCTCACGTCTCTATCTGCCGCGTCCGCCCGTTCGTCCCACTGTGTCCCACTGTGTCCGCCGCGCTGTCCCCAGAGGCGCGCCCAGGACTACACAATCGGCCCCTGGACCAAACAGTCCTCCTCAAGGTCGGTGCACGACGGTCGGCGGCGCGGGTCAGCCCCGCGGCCCGCAAACGTATTCAAGGCGTGGCGTGGCACGGCGCGCCACGGCAGGGCTGGGCTCGGCACGCCACGCATAACGTTATCATTTCCTCGTGGGCTACGCCATGGCTACGCGCACGCACCGCGGCCCGTGCTGTACCGCGCAGTACCAGGCAGCACCTGCCAGCTGGACTCGCAACGCTCCGCTTTTTGAGTTGTTGTTGTTCTTGTTCTTTTTCATTCGCGAGAAATGAAATGGGCGATTACAGTCGTAAACTGCACACAAAGTTCGGAGGGGAGCCGCATCGTTACATCACCAGAAGACGTTAAGGACGTTTTGAAAATGGGAAAAAAAAGTCATTCGGGAGTAAGAACACGTGCGGCGCGCCCCGCCGGCCGTGTTGTGGCTGTGAATGGGCGCCGCGCCAAAACCGCCTGTGCACACGTGCAGCGCCCAGCGTCCAGCACGGCGTCCAGCACGGCGTCCAGCACGGCGTCCAGCACGGCGTCCAGCACGGCGTCCAACACGGCGTCCAACACGGCGTCCAGCACGGCGAGCAGTGGGCCAGAAGACCGGCGCGGGTGGTCAAAACTCTAAGCGCGTTTTGAGCGCCAGGAGTTCCGAAATGGAACTCGAATCGAACATGTGACCCCGCCAATAAATTCCTCTTCCGGAGAGCAATCCACTGGTGGGGTCACACGTCCGGTTCGAGTCCCATATAGCGACCGGTGCGGGATTTTGACCGCCTCCACGGGTCTTCTGGCCCACTGTGCGGTGTCCAGTGCGACTTCCAGGATGTTAGCGGCGGCTCGCCTCCGGCATTGTCATTTGCATGCTTGTATGATGGCCCGGTCGGGATTGGCGCCTACACTTCAATTACTTTAGGGTATCTTGGAAGCGGTTTTTCCAATCCACTGCGATGTCCTGACCGCGCCGCCTAGTCTCTCCAGGTCAAGGTCGTCCAGGAGGACTTGGAAATACTCCGGGAGCGGTGGGTCTTGTGAATGAGTCCCGCTTTCCATTTTTTCCATTTTTCCATTTTTTTTTTATTTTTTTTTTTTTTTAAGTTTGGCGGCAGTGACATATACAAAACCATAAAGTTGAGTCACTGTGTATACAGCGAGAGATTAACAACTCTACTCCTCTGAGCCACGACGGAGCACGAGCAGTTTGCGGACTTCATTCGTCAGCTGGAGACCAAAACAGAAGCAACACGAGAACAATGAAGAGGCTCACCTGTGTCGTGCTGCAGGGACGGCGGCTGGTCCGCGGGCATCGCCGAGGTGCAGGCGGCCATGGCCACGGCCACCAGCAGGGCCGACGAGGCCGTCAGGGGCGCCATGCTATCAGAGGACACCACTTGTTGTTATCACACTGGACGCGCAACGCACCGCACGCAGACTGAGAAACACTACACCACCGACCGACCGCACCACTCCGCCTGAGCCCCACCACGATACTAAAGCGGCTGCACGCGACCACGCAATATTTATACAGGGCTTTCGACGCCGCCGCGCCGCCGCCTTCCAGCGCCTCCAGCGCCACTGCTGCCGCCGCCGCGGTGGGTGCTGTATGAGTGCGTGGGTGTGTGTGTGTGTGGGTGTGTGTGTGAGTGCTGGGTGCTGGTGTGTGTGTGAGAGTGGCGCGTCTTCACCTTATCGTTCTTGTGTCCAATTATGCCGAAGCGCGGCGAGCCGTCCGCAGCGCCGAGTCGAGTCGAGTCTTGGAGTTCGCAGTGCCGCAGGATTGGCCGCCGATCCTCGCCGCGGTCGCCGCGGACGCCGCGGAGCGCGACCCCCTCCACCGCGGCCCCCTCCCCGTCCAGCCGGAGCAACGCACAGTGGGCCAGAAGACCGCGCCTGCAGGCGGCGGCCAAAACTTTAGACGCGTTCCGAGCGGCAGAGTCGCTAAATTGGACTCGAATCGAACGTGTGACCCCACCAATGGATTTCTCTCCGAACGAGGAATCCATTGGCGGTCACTCGTTTGGTTGGGTTAAGTGACTCTGGAGCTCAAAACGCGTCTAGAGTTTGGGCCGCCGGCGGGGTCTTCGGGCCCACTGTGCGACGCCTCGTGCCCCCACCGCGTCGTCAGTGTCGGTGCGCGGCCCGGACCAGAACGCGCAATTCCATTTTGTTCCTTCGATTGGACGAGAACTTCTGAATGGGCCCGACCGTCGATGGACTCTACACACGAGCCCCGGCGTTCAAGTCTCTGCCGAAAATGACTGGGCAGTCTGTCGGTCTGCCGGCCGATTGGTCGCTCTGTCTCTCTCGCGTCCCTACGGGACTCCCACGAGTGCGAGAGAGACAGGCTGTCGAACGAGCCTGCACTGCTCGAGGGGCGTCGGGAAGCCCGGTCACCTTTGCCGCCTCGCGCCTTTTGTTCCCGACTATAGCCTGTAAAATGGCACTTCATTGGAAGCGGCTCCACTCCTCGCCTCATTCAGTCTCGCCTCATCTCTTCAGTTCTTTTTCCTCGTAAACGCCTTCTCGAGTGGTGCCCTGATGAAGGGAAAAAAAAAAAAGAATTAACAGTGCGAGTGCGCGGCCGCTGCTGCGGCGTGATTCAAGAATAAGTTGTTGTTGCGCACCGAGGTACATTATTATTTCTCGTTTCGGTTAGGAAAGGCGGCGGCACGCGCGGCACGTCACAGACGACGTCATCCGTGGCCGTGACGTCACGAGGCGGTCACTGCCAATGGCAGCCAATGGCAGCTCGGACGTGACCGGCACCGCCTGCGTGCGCCTGCGTCGCCGGCCGCCGACTGCCGGTTGCTCTGTCTCTCTCGCACGCGAGCGACGAGCGAGTCAGCCTGCGGGCTGCGGCTGTTGCGGCTGCGGCTGCCGGCGCCCTGCAGCTAGCCTGCGGGCTGCGGCTGTTGCGGCTGCGGCGAGCCGGCGCCCTGCAGCTAGCCTGCAGCCCGCCGCCACTGGGAGCCCAAACGTGCTATCTTCTCCGCAACTGCGGACAATGACTTGGACCGATGACAATGACGCTCGGTGCTTCGGTGACAGCACACGCGCGAGAAGTGGCCCGCCCGGAACTTTACTTTTCGGTTCACTCGTGGAGACAGTCGGCCTGAACCTTTAGTTGTTGTTGTTTCCGAGTGGAGTGGCCGCTGAAGTTCCCTGCGCCGCCCCCGCCATGATTGGCAGTCGCCGCAGGACTCCCCGCGCCTCGCCATCGCCAGTGCCGTCGGCCGTCCGCGGCGCCGCGCGGGGAGACCCCTGAATTACAGAGCGCCTGGAGCACCACGTTCGTGTGGGTGCCGGAGCTGAGCTACCCGAGCGCCGAATCCGAAGGATTCGAATCAGACAGCGGCCGTTTAAACGAATGGACCAATCTCCTCGGCCTGAGCCGGCCACGACATGGCGAGTGCCTGGTGGCCCACCGTGCAGTGGGGGGCAGAAGACCGTTCAATCCCGAACGGGTTTTGAGCCCCAGAGTCGCTAAATGGGACTCAAACCGAACGTTTGACCCCACCAATGGATAGCTTTCCGAACGAGGCATCCATTGGTGGGGTCACACGTTTAGTTCGAGTCACACTAAGCGAATCTGGAGCTCAAACAGCGTCTGGAGTTTTGGCCGCCTGCGCCGGTCTTCTGGCCCACTGTGTGGGGGCGAGGTGATGGGTGGGCGGGTGATTCCTGGTGGAGGTTTCCTGGTGGCCGCGGTGCCGCGGTGACACGCTGCTGCGAGACGCGCCGCGAGCAGATGCACCACTGATTCACCATCCCGAGGACCAAGGTCCCCGAGTCGATGACTCCGGTGTCGCGTGCTGCAGCATGCCTGCCGCTGTCACGCCACAAAGGCGGCTCGCGCACGCCTCGCTCCCTCTCTCTCACACTCGCTCGCTCACCGGAAGGCTTTTCAATTCGTGTCGGCGGCGGCGGTCTCCCGATATCGGTCATGGCCGTGTCCTAACCCAGCCTAAGGATAGCCCAGCCGGCGATGGAACCTGCGCCGCCGCCATCCGTCGTCCTGCCGGCCCATCCTTGACTTTTTTGTTGTTGGTGTTTTGTGTCGTTCTTGTCATGGGCCGGGCCGGGCGCAGAGTGGGCCAGAAGACCGGCGCAGGCGGCCAAAACTCTAGACGCGTTTTATGCTCGATAGTCGCTTTACAGGACTTAAATCGAACGTATGACCCCACCAATGAACTGCTCGTCCGGAGAGAAATACATTGGTGGGGTCACTTGTTCGGTTCGAGTCCCATTTAGCGGCTCTAGACCTGAAAACCCGTCCGGGATTTTGACCGCCTCCACCGGCCTTCTGGCCCACTGTGGGGCGGCTGGCTTTGGTCTGGGCGCGCCTCGCCTAGACGAGTCGCCGCCGAGCCGTGCTGTGGCCAGCAGCGCCAGCACTAGAGGACGGCTCGAGTCAACACACACACACACACACACACACGCACAATGGTTTGCACTCGTGACACATATACGCATTACGCATGCAAACAGGTAACACACGCGCGCCTCGACTCATCTGCGCGTCGGTGCACATTCCCACACGAGTTAGCGCGCGCACGGACACTTACACTCACACAGAGAGGCGCTCCAGTCAGGCGGCCCAGAAACTTTTCCAGTCGTAGTGGACTTCCCCGCGCGGCGCAGAGGATCCAGGATGCGAATGCGCTGCTCCGTCATGACCAGACCGGCCGAGCTGATGGCAGGGCCCCGCATCGCCGCACAGTGGACCATCCCGGACGCGTTTTGAGCTCCAGAGTCACTAAAATTGGACTCGAACCGAAAGTTTGCTTTCCGAACGAGGAATCTAACGGTGGGGTCACACGTTCGGTTCGAGTCAAATTCAGCGACTCTGGAGCTCAAAACGCGTCCAGAGTTTTGGCCGCCTGCGCCGGTCTCCAGGCCCACTGTGCGCCGGCCGCCTCCCTCGAACGCCTGCTTTGGCTCCATCTCCATGTCCCTCTCCATCTCCAGCTGCAGCGACCTGATAGTCCTGAGAGTACTGCACCGCATTGGAGGCGTCGCCACGCGGACTCCACGTGACTCGAAGAACAGGTCTTTGTCTTTCCTGGTGCGACTCTTTTAATAGCGACGTGCGGTTTCAGCGCACTGCGGCCTGCCTGCCTGCCTGCCTGCCTTGCGGCGTGGTAGTCGTGCGCAGCGAAATCTACTCGCTCTGATAACACGCGGGGATGGCGTCACCGATGGAAGGCGGGGCTGGCGGGGCTGGCGGGGCACCGGAGGTGCGCCAACCACTCCACCGTCAGCTGCAGCACAGGAGTCGCGCCCGCTAGGTAGGCCTCCCAGTTGCCGTGCCGGACGAATGGGAGGCCAGGCCGGGCCGTGGCGGGGCACTGCGCTTGGAACCGCTCCATGCAAGAAGAGCTGCCTATCCCTCGGGGGCAGGCCGGGCCGCGGCGGGGCACCTGCCTGGCACCCCGCCGTGCTGGAAGAGCTGCCTACCCCTCGGGGGCAGGCCGGGCCGGGTCTGTGTTGGTAATGAGGCAGGTAGCCTCCCCGCCGGTGAAGTCGTGAAGTCGCCCGGCTCGGCCACCGAGAGCCCCCTGGAGTGGGCCTCTGCGGTCTCTGGAGCGCCTGTCAAGTCGAGGGTAGGCAGAGCCGCCGAGCGCGTCTGTTGCGCGGGTTGGCATACCCCAGGCTTCGCAGGCGGCGGCGGCGGCCCCTCGACAGACACGAGGACCGTCACCGTCATCGCTCGCTCCGTCTCTCTTGCACTCGTGTGAAGTCCCCTCGGGATGCGAGAGGGACATCGCCTTGACAGCCCCCTCGGTCCGGTCGTCGCCTTGGGCTCTCTTAGGCGGACTGACTGACGCGGAATCCGAATCAGCGGGGCGGGAGCACACGGAGCCGCACACGGAGCCGCACCCGGAGCGACGCGGCGTGAGAAAGCGAGGCGGCGGCCACGCCATCCGCGGCATTGTGCCGAGAACTAAGCGCTCCCATCACTCCAAGGCCGCCGGCAAATGTGTGAGGAAGGGGAAGGAGAATTCATCAAAAACCCACAAAGAATGAGTCCGACGCGTTTAGTGCAGCGGGGGGCCGACATAGAGCGAGCCGAGAGAACCCACTGTAAGATTCTGTGTACAAAATTGTGGGAATGTGTTGGAATGTGCAAGATTTCTGCTGTATTTGTCACACATGTTGCCTACTTACAGACGTTTTTGCCATCTGAATGTGGAATGTGTTCAAATTTTGTACAATGAATGTGAGAAGTTGTTCCCCCCGCGCTTAAAGGTAATAGCAAAGAGCTTTTAAATTTAATTCAATTTTTTTTTTTAAATGTTGTTTTGTTTTGATGGTTGTGACGTCCCTAAAACAGTCCGCCCGCGTCCCTCCCCCCCCCCTCTTTTTCCCCCTGGCAGCCCCGACCTCGCCTGTCCCCGTCCGCATGGCCTGCATGGCCGCAAGTGGCCGCGAGGCCCCCGCCGCCGGTTCCCGCACTCTTCTCGAGACAATACCAAAGCCGCACAACAAAAGCCTGAGTGGCGTGTGCCACTGGAATCCCTGCCCTCTCCGAAAACGCCAATGCCTCGGGGGTCAAAGCGGGCCAAGACCACCAGGTGTGTGTGTGTGTGTGAGTGTGAGTTGGTGTGTGTATGTGTGTGTGTGTGAGCGCGCGCGTGCGCGTGCGGCCCTCTCCGGCCACTGGCCAAGACCAAGACTGCGGTAAATCCCCGTTCTCTGCTATTGTCATGGCTATTTTCAATCTGGAGTTCATTCATAAATGTGCTCTTCTATACCTTTTGACGGCAAGCAGCTGGATTTTGGTGAATGCCGCTGAATAATGGCCAATGAAGCCAAAAAAACATCACTTGCCTGATGATTAGAAAAATTAATTTTGTGCTTGGTTTCTGTTTTGAAAATTAAAAATTGAGCCTCGTCCTGACGCTAAGCCGCCGGAGTGAAGCCTCCGCTCCGCCACGGACTTGACGAGGACGGCCTTGGAGTGCGTCGCCGCGGCGCCGCTCTTCTGGCCCACTGTACACGGCGGCCGTTAAAGGCAGTGGGCAGCATTGCCATTCAGGACGGCCAGTCCCTCGGGAAAGAAATTATCCCACATTTAGAGAGGCAACTCCTCGGAGGCAACGGCACGGCGGCCATACACCGTGCACACAGGGACGAAGACGCCTGTTGCCATGCTTTGTTGTGTGTGTTGAGTCTCCAGGGAGAGGAAGAACGTGCAGGTAGTAATGGATGTAAATTTATTTCTATATCAGTGCTAAGGGCAATGCAATGCTTATTCAACGTAATATGTAGAGTACAAAATTATTATCCTATAATAACAGTACTTATAAAATATGATAAGGAAATTTCATAATTAATTTGACTATAATACGTACATACGGTGGAAGGTATTATTCTAGTGGTGCAGACAAACAATGGACTTTAAATTAAATACTGTGCTTAAAAAATAACGCAGGAAATATTAAACAGTCTAAGTTTAGAAGTCTATGTACATTGAATTACAGACGTAATCACGAATGGCACCCACCATGTTCTGCTCTCGTAGGTCACTAATCGAAGAGGGAGGGTCGCACACTTAGGTCTTGTGGTCTCCATGCAAAGCACAGATACGCACGTAAGCTGAGAATAATATTAAGCATCATTGTGAGCATCGTATGCCTCTTTGTGCTTAATAAGTACGCAACGACTAGTAATATTGTCCCTAGCATATATATATATATATATATATATATATATATATATATATATATATATATATATATATATATATATATATATATGCATATATGCATATATATATATATATATATATATATATATATATATATATATTATATATATATATATATATATATATATATATATATATATATATATATATATATATATATATATATATATATATATATGCATCTGTGCATGCATAACTGTGCCTGAAAAAGACTACAAGACTTTAGTGTGCTGGCGCAAGGAAACCGGCCTCCCTTGGCATCAGTGCATAGGGGCAGTGGAGACAGGAAAAACAATGTCTACAACAAATGTGCGGAGACGCGATGCCCACTGCGCAAAGGCGTGCGGTCGATTTAATTCTTTGATTGTCCGCCGAGGCGGCCAGGAGGCATCACCGTGGACGTGACTACGAATGGCACTCCGTGGGGAACGCCCACCGGCCATTACACGGCAAGGGCACAAACCACCAATTATTGACTTGACCAAAATCAAGCAGCACGTTTGAAAAAAAAATCAAAATCAATATGAAGGCACATTCATAGCGGGCCACACGAAAAAAGCGAGAGATGGACACACAGTGGGCCAGAGGACCGGCGCAGGCGGCCAAAACTCTAGACGCGTGTAGCGACCATTAGCGACGCTGCAGCTCAAATCGCGTCTAGAGTTTTGGCCGCCTGCGTCCGTCTGCTGGCCCTCTGCGAGGCGGACCGGGGAGGGGAATGGAGTGGACGCTGTGCAGGTGAGATGATCGCGAGGCGGGGTGGCGGGGGTGGGGTGCTGCCGGGGTGCTGCCGGGGTGTGGGCCGAGCGCGGCCTCAAGCGTGCACCTGCAAATAAACAGATGATGGCTGTCAAATTCACTCACGTCACTTTGCATTGCGGAGTAACAACAACTCGTCGGCCGGCCCACTGTGCGTCTCAGTCTTGCCCGTCACAAGTGCACAAAGCAGGCGATCAAAGCAGGCGTCACGTCCGGTCCTGCGTCCCGCACCCTCAAAATAGTTCAGTCGAGTTGACTAAGATTTAGTTGATTTCCTTAATTAAGAGTGTTACGCCGACCGAGAGATTTTCCTGCAGTCAACATAACTAAGACCGAATAAGGTTCACAGTTTTTATCGTTAAACAGTTTTCGCAGTGCAGTCCGTTCTGAGTCACCGTGCATCGGTTCGGCTGGTGGGGGAACGTACTATCGACTGTAAGCACTGTACTCGCGGACCCGGCGGTCGGCCGGGGCGGCGGTCCCCACGGTGGTCCCCCGCCTCGAGATCAAAATAAGCAGTTCACGTCGCCAAGCAAGGCAAGCAAGGCCTCGGCTTAAATACACGGCGCACAGAGGCGAGCGCGGACAAATAATGATACATCGCGATACTTTTGGACCAACAAAAATATTGAGAGCGTAAAAGGGACGTGATGTGGGCTGTTCGGTGGAAACCAACGTCATCGGGTTGTGGTCTTTTTCAGCAACAGCTTCAACTATGCGTGGCGTGGCGTCGGGGTCGTGTGTCCTCGCTCGAGTAAGGCGTGTTGGCGGCGCTCCCACTGTGCGCATGGCGCGCTGCAGTCGTCAGGTCCACGCCAGGCGCGGCCCCAGGCCTGCCTGGGCAGGGCAGTGGGCACGGCTCGCTCGGCACGAGGTCTGGTTCACACCGGCCTGCCAGGCCGCCTCACACCTCCGACTCGCTGCCCTTGTACACGGGGGTCCGCACCTTGCTGGGCACGCCGTAGCCCGAGTCCTCCTTCCTGGTGTACTTCCCCGACGGCAGGGCGGCGCCGGCCACCGGCCCTGGGGACGGCGGCGTGGGCGGCGACGGCTCCCTGGTCCGCTGCTCGCTGGGCGAGGAGGACGGCGTCTTGGGCGCGACCTCGGGCCAGTTGTGCGCCGTGTGCAGCACGAAGCCGGGGTCGCGCGGCGAGGCCGGCGTCTGCGCGCGAGACTCGTCCCTGCTGCCGGACGACATCAAGGGCTTGCGGGGCAGGTCGCCGCTCATGCGCCAGCGCCGGGACAGCTCCTCCGGGTCGTCGGACATGGTGCGGCCCACCGCGGCCGGCGGGGCGGCGCCGCCCCAGTCCAGGCTGCGCGACGACGCCAGCACGGACCTGCCGCGGCCGGACGTCGGCGCGGGGGAGGCCGGCGGCTGCGGCGACTCCACCGCGCTGGGGCCGAAGTGGAAGCGGCTGGGCTTCTGCGACACTGGCGGCGACAGCGGCGGCTCGGCGGCGGCGTACGCCCGCCGGTCGTCGTCGTAGCCGCGGTCGCCGCCGTTGGACCAGGCGCGGCGGTGGCGGTACTCCTCGGCGGGCGGCGGCGGCGGCGCGGCCGTGGTGGGCGGAGGCAGCGCGCCGCCGGGCACCGAACGCGTGGACATGCTCTGCTTGCCGTAGCGCTGGATGCGGTACATCCTCTCGATCTCCAGGAAGTCGCGCGAGTCCTCGGCGCCGCGGTAGTAGTCACGCTCCAGGTCGTCCATGGAGGCGGCGCGGTGTGGGGTGGCGCCGCGCTCCGCCGGCAGGTCGCTGTAGAAGTAGCGCCGGCCGTTGCCGCTGGCCTCGGTGAACACGGAGCCGTCCGGGGTCGTGGCGCCCGACGTGTACCTGCTGCGGTTCTCGTCGCGCTCGAATCGCTCGCGCTCACGTTCCCGCTCTTTCTCACGTTCACGTTCGCGTTCACGTTCGCGTTCACGTTCTCGTTCACGTTCGCGCTCACGTTCGCGTTCGCGATCCCGGTCTCGTTCCGGGTATCGCTCGCGTTCTCGTTCTCGTTCCCGTTCGCGCTCGCGTTCACGCTCACGCTCGCGCTCGAGATCCCGTTCTCGCTCCCTCTCACGCTCACGCTCGCGTTCCCTCTCGCGTTCCCGCTCGCGATCGCCGTTCTTGTCGCGCTCGGCAAGCAGGAAGGACACGCTGGGGATGTGCAGGGAGTCGGAGTCGCTGTCCGCCGTCTCGGCGGCCTTGTCGCCCTGGAAGCGCAGCCCCTGCGCCTTGGTGCTGGAGCTGACTTTCTGGCTCTGCAGGTGCAGCGGGCCGTGCGGCTCGTCCTCACGCTCGCGCCGCCAGCCGCGGCCCTGCTCCGCGTCGCCCGCGCGCTTCAGGCTGGACTTAAGGTGGTGGCCGCGGTCCACGCCGTTGGCCGTGGTCGTGGGGCGCTCTGCCTCCTTCTTGGGGGTCATGGGCGGCGCCGTGGCGTCCACCTCGTCCTGCTCCTTGCCGTCCTTGAGCGAGGCGCGCAGCTGGCCCACCACGGCGTCGTGGTTCTCCGGGCCGCGCTGCACTCCGGCCGGCAGCTTGACGTGCGTCTCGCCGGCCTCCATGGCCTTGAGGGCGGCCTTGTCGTCGGCCGGCAAGGTGGCCGCGCCGTTGGCGTGCCCGTTGCGGTGGTCCTTGGCGGCCATGACGGGCTTGGCGGTGCCGCGCTTGCGCCGCCGGCCGCCTAGCAGCAGGTCCAGGATGAAGAGCAGGCCGCCGAACAGCGACAGCACGCCCAGCACGGCGGCGTTCTTGACGAGGTGCTGCGGCACCTGGTCCAGCGCCGCCAGCTCGAGCGAGCCGGCCGCCAGGAACATGAGCGCGCCCAGGCCCAGCAGGAAGTTCTCCTGGAACAACAAGTTTAATTTGGATTGCCACTCGCCGATAATGCCGGTGCCTAGTACGTGACGGTGGACTGCACCTCGGCGGTGACTCACGGCACACACCAAGGCGAATGGGCCCGCCGCCGCCGCACAGTGGGCCGTGCGAACGTGTCTTCATTCATTCGCGCATCGCGGACGCAACCCTTCCCGCCGCCTTCCCCTTCCCGCTGGGAAAAAGTCCCACAGCGATGGACGGTGCTTCCATCGTGCGTCCATCGCCGCGGACCCGCGGATTTAGGGACCCAGCAAACTAATTCCGCGAATCGTTTTGGTTGCTCTGTCTCTCTCGCACCCATACGGGACGGCCCATCAGTGCGAGAGAGACAGCGCGACGAAAACGACTCACAGTGTGTTGTGGAGTGAAATGCCCACACCAGTCTGCTGCAGGACCTGTTGAATGACCTACCAGCACTCTGGCCCTGTCCAGCTGGCCGGCCAGGTAGCCCAGCAGCAGGGCGGCCGTCACGATCACGAAGGCGCCGTACGTGATGTCCGCGAAGATGGAGCCGTTCTTGTCCCAGGTGACCGTGTTGAGCAGGGGCCACTCGTCCGAGAACTTCTGGCGTAGGAAGAAGATCTGGAAGGCCTCCCAGTCGGAGACGCGCTTGTACACCATGCACACGATGGCCGTCACCTGCAACCGCACAGTAGTGGCCGCGTCAACACAGGGCCCGTTCCGCGAAGTAGTCACCGTACAGTGAGGAGGCCCTGATGTGAGTCACGGCGTCGCACGGTGCGGCCAGCGTCCATCCATCAGCGGCTGAATCGGCGAGGCAGGCCCGAGAAGTCCGCCGTGTGTAAAACAGGCCCGGAAATCATCCGGAGATCATGGGAATCTCAGTCATCTTGCGGGAATCATGGAATCGTGGAAATCATTTCCGAGTCACGGGAATCACTCGAGAATCACAGGAATCATCCTGGAATCGAAAGTGGACCCCTCGGCCGCGCGTCGCCGTGTGTCCCTTGCACCCGTACGGAACGCACTATGAGTGCAGCCGAGCGACGAATCGACTCTCGGAATCAGTTTGCAGCGCCGCGTGGCTTCGCTGTGCGCACCCTCCAGGCGGCCCCTCCGCAACGCGTTGCGACAGGCCGGCCGGCCGGGAAGGACGCGACGCACTCGCAGAGGAGTGAGTGAAGCGCGGGAGTGGCAACCCGAGCACACCTCGCCGCTGTGATTGGATATTGTTTATCGAGCAGTTGACTCGCCGGCGCCCTGGACAAAGACAAGGACGACGGGACGGCCCGTCCCGCGACCATCCTCCGCGACGACGCGCCGCACCCCGCGTCGTTGTGGTCGCCAAAGCGCGCCAAGGTCCCGCGCGCCTGTCCGCCCGCCTGTCCGCCCGCCTGTCCGCCCGCCTGTCCGCCCGCCTGTCCGCCCGCCTGCCTTGTCTGAGTGCTGCAGAGCGGCAGATGCACGGAGCACTGATAGAGTTCGCGACAAGCTAACTTGAACCGACGCGTCTTATGGGTCACACGTACGGTTCGAGTCCCAATTAGCGACTCTGGAGCTCAAAACGCGTCTAGAATTTTGGCCGCCTGCGCCGGTCATCCCGCCCACTGTGCGTCGGCCCGGCCGTTCTGGATCGAGTCCTTCAAGGACGCCCACCCGCCCCGGAGTCGCTGAAGGACGCCTGGCGCTGATTAGGGCCGGCGGCAGGGCTCGGCGCAGGGCTCGGCGCCCCGATAACCCACTTCCCGTGGCGAGTAATGACCGTCGGCCGGCACTAGTGGCAGCGCCAAAGGGAAAACCAGAGAAAATCGCGGCGACCGCGTCTAAACGCGCTGCCGGCATGGCGGCCGGCACGATACACAAAGACTCTTTCCGCTTAATTATGGACTAAATACTTTATTTTGCAAGCCGTCGTCGTGTTTGGGAGGACGCTCAGCGTGGGCAGACGCGGCTGGCTCGACGGCACAATTACGGTCAGGGGTATGATGCCGTGGGTGCCAACCTTGCGAGCCACTTGTCGCCCTTCCGACGGTAAGGCTATGTGGGCTGGTCCATCGAACTCAGACGCACGCACGCACACCTGAGTGCTGTTGCTGTTGTTGTTTTCGTCGTGGTCGTCGTTGCCATCGTTATTGTTGTTGTTGCAGAAGTTCGTATTTCTTTGATAATGTTTGAGTGGTGACGCGTGCGCGGCTTGACCTGTCGCCGAGACATGCGGCAGTGGGCCGACGCATCGGCGCGCGGTAAGTAGCCGGAGATAACGACCGCCGGGGGGACAAAAAGAAAACAGCAACAAAAAAAAAAACAAGAAGAAAAGACAGAAAAGGCCACGGCGGCGCACGTTCGGCGGCGGCGGGTGACCGTGGCGCGACTTGCGACGCGGAGACGCGGAGGCACATGGCGCCTCGCCTCGTGGAAGGACGCTTCCGCTCCGTTCCGTCGTGTGCATTCGAGTCCAGGCCGCCGGGACCCGAGGGAGAGAGGGGGCCTTGCCCGGGTCGCTATCCCCGCGACGCAGCGGGCTGTGACCGCCCCGCGCCACCACCGCCGAGCCAGCCACTCCGCGAACCGATCCGCCCTGCATGCACTCGCGCACCGCGGGGCCGCCTGCAGGGCGATTCTACACAGACCGACCCGGAGCTAGAGGCCCAACTGGGAGCCCCACTGGGGGCAGAGAGGGGGAGGTAGGGCCTCTAGCCCTCGTGATGTCTGCGCGGAATCACAGCACCCCTGCACTGTGATGGGGCTTCCCCGTCTGGAAAGGACTCACGCAGCCGGTAGCTTTTGTTCCACGCGGGCAACGCGGCCCGGCAAGGTCCTGCTGCCGTCCGTCCTGCAAGGCATGCCTTCAAAATTCAAGGGAGTGTGTTGTGAGTGAGAAATGTGCACGCGCGCGCCCGCGGCAGACAAGGCAAGGTGAGGCGAAGCGGCTAGGGTCACACACACACATACACATGTACACACATGTACACAAATGTTCTCTCTCTCTCTCTCTCTCTCTCTCTCTCTCTCTCTCTCTCTCTCTCTCTCTCTCTCTCTCTCTCTCTCTCTCTCTCTCTCTCTCTCTCTCTCTCTCTCTCTCACACACACACACACACACACGCACACACACACACACGCACTTTTGGCCTCATGACACACAGAGGCCTCCATGTCACGTTGTCACAGTGACATACGGCGGTAGCGCCGCGTCTGGGTTCCTCCTCGTCCTTGAAGTCCTTGGACTCGCCACCCGTCTTTGCTTTGTTTATGATGATTTTCGGCCTTCGCCGAATCAGTGCAGAGCCATGCAACCTACCCCTGGGCTTGTTGCGCTGGCTGCCGCACAGTGGGTCAGAAGACCGTTGAAGGGGCCAAAATTCTAGACGCGTTTTGAGCTGCAGATTCGCTAAACAGGACTGTGTGCTAGTAGCCAGGTGCGGGTGCAGGGGGAAATCACCCGCTTTCCCTTATCACACACAATAAGGGGAATCACCCGCTCCTTGGGCACTAGGCAGGCTGCCTGCTGCCTGCTCTGCCTGCCAGGGTGGGTCCAGTTAAGCCGCTGGGAGAAAGCGCGCCGCGAGCAGCCCTTGCCTCACATCACGCGCCGCACGCCGCCGCGCCACCGCGCACGCGTGTGTGGCGTCTCTGTGACTTAACCGAACCGCCCCGCCGCGGCCCGCCACGGCCCGCACGCCGACGACAAGCTGTTTATCGCCTGGCCGCGGTATGTCCACCCGCCGTACGCAACTGGCTTGGACACTCACACACTCACACACACAGACCGACAGACATTCTAGAGCAGGCTCCTGCCGGCCGCACACTCGCACAATCAGGCATGCACAGCGCATCCGTCGCGAGGCGGGCTGGCTCCCGACCGCGTTGCAGTAGTTGCGCCATGTGAGTCATGAGTCGGCGTCACCGGGTTCAAATAACTTACCCGCGCCTGCTGCGTTAAAAAAAGAAGATGGTCCCTTGCAAGTCGGTCCCAGGCGCTGTCGACAAGAGCGGATCCAGAGACAGGTTGGGGGGAGGGGGGTTGCACGGTTGCATAGTGGGCCAGAAGACCGGCGCAGGCGGCCAAAGTTCCAGACGCGCATTGAGTTCCAGAGTCGCTAAACTGGACTCAAACCGAACGCTCTCCGAACGAGGAATCCATTGGTGGGCTCCAGGGCTCAACACGCGTCGATAATTTTGGGCGCCTGCGCCGGTCTTCTGGCCCACTGTGGGGTGCCTGGCTATGCCGATGCCGTTGGCAGCAGTCGCTTCCGAGACGAGGAAATGCACACAGCTTTAATCCGCTTGTTCGGCAACGTGTGAAGATTCCATTAAGATGGTTCTCGCCTCGTCACCGCTCTTTACGACGATTTCGCGCATTTGGCGTCCTCGCGTCAACGCGACGGCGGTCCCAGCGGCCCGACTTGGAGTCATGACCGTAGTGATTCACGCCGAATTGACATGACACGGGCCGCCCTGGACTCTCTCACGATGTGGGAGATTCATTCCGCGTCCAGGACTTTGTCGCCGCGGCGACGCTCCGTCTCTCTCGCACCTCTACGGGACGTCCCCCGAGTGCGAGAGAGACAGCGCGGTCAGCGCCGTGACGGCGGCGGTCTTACGGCGGCGTGTGTGACTGAGCGAGCACAACAAGGAGGGGTGACCTTCTCGTTCCGGCGGCATTTCGTCGTTTCGTCCCAGGAAGTCAGTCACACCGAGGGGTCCACCACGCAGCTCGGGAGTGCACATTCGCGTCTTTCAATTTTTTGCAAAAGGGAATTATGACAGAATTTTTGACAGAATTATAATTGACTCACCAACTCCAGCCCCTTGAGCACGGCGTATCCGTCACACCCCATGCTGGCGGCGGCGCTCTGCACTCTCTGCGACACTCCGATTCACGCTTCTCTTTCTCTCTCTCTCTCTCTTCCTCGTTGCTGCCGGGCCGCAGTTATCTTGCTCGCACTGTAGGCCCGGGACGCATCCTCCGGGCTGCACTGGCGCTGCGCCACGCCAAGCGTGTCAGGCCGGCGGTCCGGCAGAGCGTCAGGCGATTCGACACGGAGCCGCGAGACGCCTCCTGGAGGACAACAAGTGCAACACAGTCCGCGGCGCACGCAACGCGCCTGCAGAGGACGCCGGGCTGGGCAGCGCTGGGCCTGTGGGGCGGCGCACTGCGGGGCGCACTGGGGGGCGCACTGGGGGGCTGGGGCTATGGTCGGTCCCTGAGGGGCCCGTCGATCACACACGCGCACGCCGCCGGCACTGTCGCGTTGCTTCGTGCCTCGGTCGCGGCTTCTCGTTGGAGAAGTCCGTGCGAGACTGGACGCCGAGGTGCCCACGGCTCGCGACGCCGGCGTCCGCGTCCCCGACGGCGCCCCGACGCCCCGCCCGGCGCACGGACCGCGAAGCGTCGCGACGTCCCCCCTCCTCCCCCTCCTTGCCGTTCCGCCCAGCCTCGCGTGCTCGCGTCAACGTGTTCGAGAGTCGCAGGAGCTCGGCGTCATGGCGTCCCACAAGGACTCGCCGACGGGAGCAGCTCCCCGACAGCGGCAAAGCGACGGGGACTTGAACCGGGCGCGGATACAGAGGGGGGACAAAGGGGTTTTAACCCCGCCCTGACGAGCACCTAGACGCGGATACAGGGGGTTCCCCTCCCCCCCCCAATAGCACCTAGATAGCCGCCTGAAAGGTAGGAAAAAAGTGCTACTTTACACACACACACACACACCCAAAGGCCGCCTTTAGATCCGCCACTGCCTAGACAGTCACCTGCCATACTTGGCCTTTGTCAAGAGGCAAAAAGTGCTTCTTTGCCTTTCCCAAAGACCGCCTCTTGATCCGCCACTGACTTGAACTAACTGCAATCGACTCGAATGAAAAGACACGCGGGGAACGCCGGGGGAGTGGCCCGGCAGACAGGCGCGCTGTGCGGGCGGGCCTACCCTCCGATGCGCAGGCGCTGTGCCGCTGTGTAGGATTCCAGGCCGCTGCAGGCCGCTGGGCTGCTGGGGTGGGTAGTGCAGCCGTCTTGACTCAGAGCGATCTGCGCCCAGGCTGGTGTCATTGCAGGCCTCCGTGTTGGCGTGCGTGGATAGCCGCGCTTTCCTCGACGCGGCCCTTGAAACGAGTTCGTGATGTGCTGCCCGGGTTGCGTGGGCGGCATGGCCCGGGGGAGAGGAGGGGGGGGGGGAAGACCCACTCGACTCACTCATTGCCACCAGACTCATAATCACACGGCCTCTACCCGCCGTGCCGCGCGGTGGCCACGGAGGCCGGCCATGCCGCGGCCCGCAAGGCTCATCGTCACTTGCGTCGGTCAGTCTTACGCTGGCCGCCCCGCCCCGCCCCGCCCCGCCCCGCCCCGCCCCGCCCCGCCACGGCAGCCGATAATGAGACTGACAGGCGGCGACCCAGTGAGCGAGCAGCGCCTCCACCCCCTCCGGCCGCTTCGAGCAAGGAGACGGGCTGGACCTCCGCCCACCACAGTGTGCGTTTTGGCTGATTTTTGTTTTCATTTTGTTTCATGGCGTCAATCCCCAATCCGGCCGTGCGCGCGGCAAAGGACTGCTGTCCATTCATCATTTTGGGGAGCCGCTCAACCTGGGAGCTGCAGTCTGCAGTCACGGTGCGCTCCCGCTGCCGCCCCGCGACCGCGAAAACGGCCGCGGCGAGGTCGGGAAATGTTCCCAGGCGTGCGTCTGCTGCGTCTGCTGCGTCTGCCCACGTGTGAGACAGTGGGCCAGACGAGGGCCCGGCACGCCGGGCACCCCAAGAGTCGTTTCGGCACTGGACGAGTCTCGATTTACATAGATTGTTTCGCCCTTCCATTTATACATCCATTGCTGCTGCTGCTGCTGCAACTCAAGGTGCTCAATGACAAATGATGACTAGGAGTTAAAAATTAGGGACGTAAATTTATTCTCTGGAACTTTGTACAGAAAAAAACGGTTGCCAATAGAGGTAACGTCAAAAGTCTACAGAATTCATTAAAATTCACTAGTACAATGAGATAAAAACATGAAAATAGCATATATATATATATTTGGTTGCCTGTATAGTGCATGTTGATTTGTGTTTTGATTCGGGTGTAACTTAGACACACATGAATCTCTTATTTGCGGCTATTCCACATTGAAAGGAACTTGTAATTGCTAGTTGCTATAAATAACCCTGTTTTATCATTAAACTAGACTTTACACACTAAATTTAAAATATAAATTAAGAAATTCTTATGAAGAGATTTGATGACAGGTAGAGTCTAATCATTTACTGCCTTATTTGCTTTGCATTGCAGTCTCAATATTTGTCATAAATGGCACACGTTTGCAAGCCTCGACAACAATAAATATTCAACATTTCCTTACACAAAACAACATTGTACTCAGTACAAACAAAAAAACAGAAGATAATGCAAAACTGTATCTTGTACGCATTTTAAAAGAACCACAAAAACAAGACACTAAATTAAAAGTAATAATACCTTATGAAGTACTTCCTTTCAGGACGCTCAAGAACATTAAATTTTTATACAATTTGAAAGCAAACTGCCACAATGCTGATTTTGATTTATTGAATATATTCATTCACAATTGTGTATGTTTATATCATGCATCAATGTATATTTAATAACAATCAAGATCACACAAGCTCAAGATTAAAATTACTGCAACAAACCTATACGTTTTTTGAATTCAAATGGAATATTTATCATTGATCATATAAAAAAAACAAACCATAGTACATGTATGAAGTATTCTTTCCGAGAGTGCCCTCGTAAAAATAACTTGCACACAATATTAACAGAATATCTTAAAATACATGATAAGTTAACTAAAAGAACAGTGATACAGTATAAAATCTGAATATGACTTTCTATTGCAGCCACTTGATTTCTTTTTAAATTAGTGTTGGAAAAAGTAACAAACATTTAAAATAATATTTTTCTGACTAAAGGGGTCTTCTTTGGTATATTCTAGGACCTAGTTTAAGGCAAAGCACTTCTCTAAACTTAGACACGATGATTGCTTGGTAAAGATGGATTGCCTGAAGCTGTAGACCCAGCACTTTGTGATGAAAGACGCTGCAAACTATTAGTTGCTGCATTTTGGCTAAAATGCCCAAAAAGAGCCTCTAGATGGCTCATATGTGATGTTGGATATGAACTAGCATGAGCAACAGCATGTGCAGGAATTGGATTGTTATGGCCATACCCCATAGCCATATGATTATTTGCAGTGAATGCAGGGAAACCCACCGACCCCGCCATCATTGTGTTGCTCCCATACATATTAGCAGGATTAGCTGAATGATTCACCGAATGTGCAGCAGTATAGTTCCCCAAATGTCCAGAATGAATATTGGGATAAGTAGAGGTGTGAGGTAGAGTTGAACCATGATAGGATTGCATTGCATTCCTGCTGTCAACACCACCAAACCTTAAATCTAAAAATCTAGGGGTTTGTCTATCAACAGCTCTCTCCATAACTTGACGGTTCATTTCATGCCTCATTAAGGATTGATGGTCAAAATATTGATCAGGACGACCAGCATAGCCTTCTATGCTCAATTGCGAATATCTCCTATCATTAACATTTACTTGATTAGTTTGTCTGAAATGGTTCTCACTAAAGGTAGGACCTAAATTGTGAGAGTTAAAGTTATTCTGCGTTGCCATATTGTTCTCGTGTCTATCATACATGGGATTTAAATGGCCCATTAGTCGATTATTTGCGCTGCTTGAATTCGGATAATACTGAGAAACATTCATATCAGGAAGGGGTTTAGTTTCTTTTGGAGTTGATTGCAGTGCTGAGGCAGGCTTCACAGAGATTCCTGGGGCCAGCTTCACAACACTGGGGATGACACTGCTCATAGCACTTGGGTGAATTTGCTGAGCAAGGTCAGCAATGGCAGTTTGCACTGGTTCCTGCTTTATCTTGTGAGTTTCATTGGCAAAGCTATGAGGCATTTGTGGAGCACTGCTACTGCTATTTTCATCTGGTATGATACGGTTCTCATTTGATGATCCAGTAACCACAGACGGCGGCTTTGTAGCAGTCTCTGGTAAAAGATCAGCAGGTTTATCTGCTGCCAATGCAGGACTGATATTTGTACTTTCTTGAGTATTTTCTCCATCCAAATGGACAACAGTAATATCACCTTGCTCTGAGGATCCCTGCTCTGAGGATCCTTTGCAATTGTTCGAACGCCTGTGTTTGACAAGGTTCCCAGAACATGAAAACCTCATACCACAGGACTTGCAGGGGAACGGTTTGATTCCGGTGTGGACGGCACTGTGACCTAGTAAGCTCTCACGGTATGCAAATGCTCGGCCACAAACTTCACAAACAAATGGCTTTTCACCAGTATGCTTCCTTTCATGTCTCTTCATTTCCCCTTTTTGATGGAACGCTTTCCCACAAAATCTATAAAAGAATTAAACATCATAAAATTGTGTTACACTTTGTTGTTTTTTTTAAATTTTGCCTTATAAAATTATAGTGATAACAAGTCTACACTTACTTGCACAAGAAACTTTTGACTCCAGTATGAAGAAGCTGATGAGCCTTAAGGGAACCTTTAAATGAGAAAGACTTGCCACATGTCTCACATGGAAAGAGAAGGTTCGTCCCACATTTACTTGCAACATGGTTCTGTAATTTAAAAAAGCACAAAGAAAAATAAATTAATAAAAGCGCACAATTACACAATCTGAAGAAAAGAAGAAATAGGATGTTAAGAGTTTTCCAATCATTTGTTACAAACTTACTTGAAAAGCTGTTTTTGTGTGGAGCTGCCGACCACATGTTTCACAGGTAAAAACAGTTACTTTTTTCTCTTCTGCTCCATGCATGTGTTTCATATGGGCTTTAAGGCAAGTGTTATCAGACAATTGTTTTTTGCAAATTTCACATTCCACTGGCTGGTGTTCCCAATGCATTTTCCTTTGATGTCTTCGGAGGGCATTTTTGTCATCAAAACGTTCCCTAGAAAGATAAATATGTCAGTTAGAATAGATAGATTTTTTTCTAATTTGCCTTCTGAAGTGGATTGACCAACTTACTCGCATTTGTTGCACTTCATTTTGCTGGTCCCATCATGCAGTTTCTCATGATTGATCAGACTGAGTTCATTGGAGTAGGGCTTTTCACAGAATCGGCACTTCATTAATCGCCGCATCACTTCTTCAACACCTTCCCCATCATGAACTCGGCGCAAATGCCTCACAAGGTGAGACCTGTACTGAAGAGCTCTCCCACATATCTTACAAACATATCTTAGCTCTTTTTTAGGTTTTTCGTCTGCATCAGGATCTGTCTTAATTGTTGTAGGGCTTTTCATACTTCCATATTTCAAATTTGGCTCACAAAACTTCTTACTGAAATAAAGATCAGTTCCATAAGAGGGATCATCATCTTCGTCATCCTCATCGTCATCTTGAAAATCATATGGTTCTGCTTTGACTACAATTTGTTCTTCCTGTTGATCACTATTTTGGCCATCTATGTTGGATGTATTTTGTTTGTCTGAAACCTCTGAGTTTGAGATATCTAAGTCATCATTAAATTCATAAGGATTGTTACTATCAGAATAAGGTTGAATAGCTGGTGCAATCGGATCTTGATTATTCTGCACCAGCATTTCAGAATCTCCAGGTCCATCCGGTTCTGGCTTCACATCAACAAGATCATAATCATATTCATCATCATACATTTCACTATATGTTTTTAGCGATGCTTTAGTGACGGACCGGCGCACTGGTTTGATTACTGTTTTCAGTTCTGGTACAATAGTCTCCATATCTTCAACAGCTTGCGCAAGGGCTGCAGCCGCATCTTGAGCCTTTTGACCTCCTAATCCTCGTGCCCTTGGGCGCTTAACTTTAGGAACTGGAATGGCTGGCACAAAAAACGCAACTTGAATGGTTTTCTTTCGGCTCTTTCTGCTTGAAACCTTCTTTCTCGTACTTCCAGACGAGTTATCATCCTGCTTCCAATCAGGGTCATAGTCAGAGTCATCATCACTCAAAGAGCTTTTCTTCCGAGAACTCCTTTTCTTAGAGGTAACAAAGGAACTTTGAGGAATGCTCCAATCAAAATCATTATCAGAATCATCACTGAGAGGGCCCTTTTTCTGTCTTGTCCTTTTCTTACTCGCAGCAGAAGAAGTTTGCTGCCCCCAATCAGGATCTACATCTGAGTCATCATCGCTCAAGGGGTTCTTCCTTCGGGTCTTCTTTTTAGAGTTACCAAAAGAGTTCTCCGGTTGGTCCCACTCGGGATACTCCTCAGAGTTTTCTTCACTCTCTGAATTAGTTTGAGGACTGTAGTTAAAATCAGCAGATTCATCGTGATCACTTTCTTCACTTGAAGACAAGAAATGTAAACCAGACTTTTTGGATGAACGCAGAGCAGTCTTCCTCCGCAAAGATTTTTTACTCTGAATTTCCACTGAATGATCAGATGCATATGGTTCATATTCCTGATCATTATCTGCATCGTCTGAAGGTTCTGACTCAAAGACATAAGCAGGCGGAGATGGTGTAGGAGCACCCCGAGGAGATGGTGTGGATGGTGTTGGAGGTGTGGGTGCAGAATATGAAGGGGACACTGGCTCAATAAATGTCTCCTCTTTTTCTTGTTTAATAGTAATACGAAGTGGAGCACCAGGATCCCTGCAACATAAAAAAATAATAGATTTGAATACTTTTCTGCACATTAAATTATTGTGCCTAATGAAGCTAATAATAAAACAGGATGCAACACAGATTGTACATACCCTACAGTATATTTTGATACAGAATATTGTTGAGCTGATAAAGCACCACTATCACTGTCTCCCTCCTCGTCTTCACCTTCAACCTCATAAGCATCATCATTGGAATCATCCAGATTGTACACAGGAGGAGCACCATAAACAAAGTTATTGTGTACATTTCGAACATGGCACTTAAGACAATTCTCATTGGGACATACTTGATTGCAAGTAATACAGGAGACTTGGGTTCCCAGATTCTTTTTGTGAACCTTAAATGCTTTATAATTTTCAACAACTTCTCTGTAAAAATGAAATTTTGAAAATGATTTTACATTGTACCAACAAGCGAAACGCTTTACAAAAAAATTGTGCAGAAACACGTACAAACAAAGATTACACTTCATGGCTGCCGTTGCATATGGGTGACTTCTTTCATGACGAACAAGACTTTTCCTGGTTGAACATTTCTTGGAACAATACCGACACCTGGTCTTTTTGGGTTTACTAGAAGCAGTTTCAGGGCTACAAAAGATTTAACAAAATAAATTTTGTTACTTTCAAATGATAAATGACAATTATAGCAAGGGAAAGATTCTGTATTTACTCACTCATTTAAACAATCAGACTGTTCCACAGTGTTTGCTGGCTCCACAGAGTAAGGACCATCAGCTTCCATATTAGAACTGCAATTTTAAATATGAGTTAGTTTTAGCTCAAGTATCAGTGTCTTTTGTTTCTTAATTTATTTATTTTGATTGGTTCACATTTGTTACCTTTCAGTAATGTTATCCAACACAACAGCAGGCTGTGTGTTTGAATCCACATTTTCTTCTTGAAAGTGACTAAAGAAAATAAAATTAATGATTACATTTTGAAACAAAATTCATATTACTTTAAAATAATTTGTTCATGTATTCTTACCTTGGAGTTAACTCTTCATTGGTTCCACCGTCAAGGCTGTCTTCAGCAGTTAACTGCTCATGTGGAGGTGGTGGTGGTGACAGATCGCTTTTTTCATAACTTTCAGTCTGGTCTTCCAGTGCAGAACTAAATAACACAAAAAAACAAAACAATCAATCTCAATATCAACTCACAAATATGCAACGAAAAGGACAAATCAATAACAAAACATCAATTGGTGTGTCAAAATATGTTTTCTTGTTTACTTTTTTCAGATTTTACCACAGCATACCTTTGATTTAAAAGTGCCTCGTCAAAAGATTCTGAGGGAGCTTCAGTAGAATTGTCAGGTGGACCATGATGTTCTTCAGATGCATCATTCTCGTCATCAAAAATGTCATCAACATCATTGTGAGCATTTCTAATGTGACAAATCATGCATTCTTCATTGGGAAAAAGTTGTTCACATAAGTCACAAGAACTTAGATAATCTTCATACTGTTTGTGTTCCTGAAGTAACATGTAGTTCCCCAAAATTTCTCTGAAACATTGTTTTCACAAGTATAGAGACAAGGTCTGACAACATGCAAATTAAGCCAACTGTTCCAGAAATAGACTTACCCACACTTGGAGCACTGAATTGCAGAAGTCTGATAGGGATGCAGGGCCTCATGCTTACTGAGATGCTCTTGAGTTTTAAATGATTTTGGGCAGAAAGAACAAGTCACAACACTCTCAACCACTTTCACTTCTTCACTGTTGAGATGCTGTACGTTAATATGATCCAGATCTTTCAAGTTTGATTTCAGATTATTGCATAAATTCGGTTCGCTAGCATCATTTATGTGTAAATTGTCTCTTAGTGCTCCAATATCGCATACAGAGTTCACACTCTCACCACTTTCTACACTGCAATTTTGATCAGATTTTGTGGCAACCATACTCTCTTCCTTGGCAAGAGGAGCATTATCAGATTCTACATGGTTGGTAATGGCCTCTAGTTGTTCAAAATTCTTGTTGTATTGGCTATCTTCATATGATGAAGTGAAAGGCAACATTGAGCTAGAGAAACTAGACGGAACTGCTATGGAGTTTTCAACATTCTTACTAAAAATATGGGACGATAGTGATATTTCAGGTCCTTGAGAATGATGAGGTCTATCACTTGCATTCACATTCAGATAATTAGGATCATTTAACATGTTCGCACCATGACTTGAGGCATCATTCACTTGCATCTCACTTTGTTGCCCATATAATAACCCATGGCCCAACTGCTGACTGTCGGCAAATGGGTTGAGCAAAAGATTACAGCTGTCATTCACTTTAAAAGATGAGAGTAGTCCTCCTTGGGTATTTTCACTGGAAGGAAGACTAAACTCTGGTAGATCCAGCCCTCTGAAAAGGAATAGAAAAGTTCCATTAGTAAAGAAATTAATTTGAAAACAGTGATGTTTCACTGAGTAAAAACACAAAAAATACAAACCCTTTTGGGACATTGTGTAAAGAGGGTAAGAAGTCCAGTAAAGTTTGAGATGAAATTTGCTGGAAATCATTTTCTGGTACTCTTTCTTTACTTCCAGTCACGCTTGGATGCTGCATTGAGTGTGGTAACTCCAGATAGGGTCTTGTACTGTCCATCACTATATTGCTGGGTGAAGAATAAAACTATGGAAGAGAAGGCACATTGTAAACCTGAAAAAGAGTGAATAGATTAATAAAATTTCCAAGAGAAATGACACAGTGCACAACAAGCCAAGCGTCAAATCAATCTCTGATCCTGTGGTAAGCTTTTGATACGAATAAAATGGGGAAAGGACTGAACGAGATAAAAAACAACACTCCTTGTTCATTTTTTCATTGGAATAGTTAAATGACTCAAAATTAGCATGGAATTAGCTGTCATTAAAAACCCAGGCACCCATTATCTACATAGTCAAATATATGAGACGAAATGCACCCCGACAAGGTTCAAGGGCACAGTACATAGCATTGTCAAAAGTTAGAATTGAGTTTGAAAAGTGGTATCGTAGAAATTGGATAATATGATATGGTTCGAGTAATTGTTTACATCATGTAAATGCCATGGATTGCTGGACGTCGGATGGCGAAACAACTACATTTGACTTTAATGCAGGTTGCACACAAACCTTTGGGAATGCAGTGACGAAAACCAATATCTATGTGACCAAAGTGTCATTTCAAACTACAAACGCGTGAAATCGATGAGAATTGAGCCATGTTAAACGCGAAAACTGAGTATTCTTGCTGGCTTGACCCAGCATAAACATGAGAGGGAGAGAATTCAGTTCCAGGGACACCAACAAAATGGTACCAAAGCGATCAATAGCGAATTCCAAACAAAATTTAATCTCTGATTCTGAAAACTAGTCTTTCGAAAATATTTTTTCATACAGTTTAGACGGATAAAAATCATTGAATATCGATTTACAATCGATTTATTTTCATGTCATATTTTGTGGTAAACCTGTTCGGAAGAGCGCGCGATTTCAAACGTTTAAGCCGCACAACCTGCTATGCGGGTTGCAGTCATGGTCGCCCGTAGGGCGCCATGTGAAAAAGAAAATCAAACTATGCGTGTGATTTACTCAAAAATTAAACCATAATCCAATTTTTTTTTTTGCCCCGAGTATTATCTCCGCTTTCCGTGGCTTGCGGGGAGTCCCAGGATAGTCCCAGTGGGGGATCCAGGGCCGGCCTAAGGGTCGGACAAAGTAGCACTTTTTGCCTACTTTCAGGGGCAAAGCATACCTTTTGTCTATCGTTCAGGCGGCTATTTAGGGGTCAAGGAGTAATAACTTGTCCCTTTGCCACTGGATCCGCGCTTGGGGAGTCCCCTCAAGGAGTTGTATTTCTCAGTCCCCCTCTGCCTCGGGGCGTGGCGGGGGGAGGGGGGAGACGGCCCCCTCTCCCTGTCTATCCCTGCCGCGCTGTCTCTCTCACACTAGTGGGGCGCCCCGAATGGGTGCGAGAGAGAGTGTCAGCAGGCTACAGCTGGGCTGGGCGCCCGGATCGATGATAGGCTGAAGTGGAAGCCGTACCGCCACCGCTGAGCAAGTAAAACACTACGTACTTCGCAGCAGGTAAGTCTAGGTATATTGAGTGGTTGGAGAGGCCGCATACAAAATGTCAACGATTCCGATTTTGTTTCATTCGTTTCGGCCACAACAGCCTAACATTTTTGTTGGTCCAGGACTGCTCTGTTGATTATTTGTGAAGTTCTGAAATGTATCATTTTTAAAATCAGTTGTAAATTCTCATTAGATGATTGATTCATTTGTGGGGTTGCAATCTGTTTCAGGTTTTAAATACACACTCATCATGGCTTCACGACCACCAGCAAGTGACAATCTACCTGTTTACAAGTTAGTTGTCGTGGGTGATGGTGGCGTTGGAAAAAGTGCCATCACGATTCAATTCTTTCAGAAACTCTTTGTCACGGATTATGATCCAACTATTGAAGACAGTTATATCCAACATACAGAAGTTGATGGAATTTGGTGTGTTTTGGACGGTGAGTTTGTTTGTAAAAAAAAATCATGAATCAGTAATTACCTTGGTTTTTATTGTCTTTTTGAATTTTCGTTTCAGTTCTCGATACCGCTGGGCAAGAAGAGTTCAGTGCTATGAGAGAACAATACATGCGAAAAGGAGATGGATTCCTACTTGTATACTCCGTAACAGATGTACAAAGTTATGAGAACATTGTTAACTTCCACACTCAGATTTTGCGCGTGAAAGACAGGTACCTCCACTGCCTTCTCAAAGATTTACATTTTAGTGTGTTTAGAGAGTACTTACGCTTCATTTTTATCATAGGGATGTGTACCCAATGTTGCTGGTGGCAAACAAGGTGGATTTAGTTCATTTACGCAAGGTTACAGAGGAAAGTGGACGAGATTTGGCTCTCAGACTTGGGATTCCATACATAGAAACCAGTGCTAAAGACCCTCCTCTAAATGTAGATGCTGCATTTCATGAGGTAAGATTCTTCAGATCTTCTTTGTACCAGTGTTGTGTTTTATTATATTTCTCAAAGATTTTATTGTTGTTATTTTTTTTTTAATTGAAGGTGGTGAGGACTATACGGAATCAGCCACCTGCTGAGCAAGTTAAATACCGCAGACGGCGACCCAATAAGTGTGTTGTTATGTGAGCACCAGAGTTACAGTGGCTGATTTTGGTTTCTTACTTGCTTTTCAAGTAAAGTATAAATCCACCGGTAGTTTGCAACACGGTTGCCACAAAATAACTCAATTATATTCTACTTCTCACATGTGGAACGCTATTCTTAACAGCAAACGAGTTGATGTGAAAGCTTATTATGTATTACTTTGTGAGAAAATTATCCTCTCAGGTTGTTTATTCACTGCTTTCATACTGATAATCCCAACAAAGCAGGCTATGTGATTGATTTTTACATCTCATACAGCTGTTACTGGATCACTTTATTATCTGTATCATGAAAATATGATGACATGTGCAGCACTGCCATAGAATTTTTTAATGCATTTTGTCACAGATATTGATTTTTCATTGTGATTTTAACAGGATTCTCCCCACCCCCTCTATTAACCAAATAATGGCTGTATGTACCATAATCCAGTAGTAAATGGAGTTAGTTCTTCAAAAATTAAATATTATTTACTATGAATTCTGGAGTTGTGAACTAATAGATTAAGGAATTGTCGGAAGGATACCCAAATATCGTACCTAAATTATTAGTCTGTTTTTAGGAGTACATGTTGCCTGGACTGAATTAAAAATCTTGTAAGCCAACTTTGTTTTTCAGATATGACCATTTTCATGTGTCTATTACTGTGACCTTAATGTGCAAGGCTTGCTTTTGTGTTATATTGTATATGCTTAGTGTTGTAGGTGTTGTCATGTGTGTTGTATTGTGTGTTGGTGGTCTTCCACATTGGGTGATTCACCAGATTTGTGGAGGCTACATGCAGTACTTATTACATACGATCTTTGTTGTGATCAGTTAAGTAAACCAATGTATTGCCGAAGCAAATATTTTGATACTGTTAGTTGAATTTCTTATAGAAAAGAAAATTGATCAATGTTAACTGATTTTTTTTTTCTCAGCATAATGGCACTAATAGCTATGCATGTATTGACTCTTTTTAAAGATACCAAAGGGGCATCATCAGGCAAGGCTGGGCTCTGTGGCTGCATGTTAAGGCAACTCCAATGTCCCATTGTGTCCATTGTGAGGCCACTATTAGTTTACTATGGTGAGTCATTATTTGACTGTTTATCTCTCTTTCCCACTCTGTTTTTTCTCTCTCTCTTGTGTTATCTTGAAAAATTGGACTTACATGAGCACAAATTTTGCATTGACACAGTACTATGGTCTATTCATAAGCAAAATGTTGCTACAATTTACAGAGACTAATTTTATTCCTAGAATTTAAGAATGATGCACACATATTTCAACAAAAGGATGGATGACTTTGATAATGGCCTTTAGGATTGATGAAGTTAAAATGATGCTTGTAACTTTGTCTTGATTGCCAAAGAAGTATATGCAGGCAATCAATGCTCACTTAATTAGTAAATGAAAATTTATTTTCATACACTGGATCATAATTAGGTCAATATTTGTCCACTTGCCTAATTTTCTTATGCCTCATTTGAATGTGTTAAATTTGTGCATGTGATACATTCGTGTGGTTTTTTGGCGACCAATGGGTTCTGATTATGCACTGAACCCATAAAAGTTGTTATCCACTCTGAATGAGGGTTAGGAGTAGGGAATGATTTGTGAGGACTGTGCTTTTGTTTGTGTGTTTTGTATTTATGAAGTTTAGAGGAAGACATTAATTGTTGCATTTATTGTGCACGGGGAAACATATTGATTTGTGTCTGCCAAACTGCTGCAAGTAATTATCTGCAGCATGTGAATCTTTTCAGTACCTTCATGGTGTCTCAAAATATACAGCCCCCACTTTTTTAGGAAGTGTTAAAATTTAGACTAACTGAAGGGCTTATACCTGGTCTTGAAAACAAGGGAGGGGGTTTTATTCAGACCATTGATTACATTTTCTTGTGTAGAATCATTGAAAACAGATGGACCAGACTAAACTAGTCAGGAACTGCAACCAAGCTGCTGCTTTGGTCAGTTCCAATTTTCCCCCTATGGATGCCTAGAGATTTCTGTAAAAAAAAAGTACATATATTTAAAAAATAGAGCTTTAATTTATATTTATTTTTAGTGTCAGCTCGATCTTGGAAAGCTTTTCTGTTGTGCACTGTGACACAAGTTTAGTGTTACTTTCCACATACATAGCAAGATGTTATTCATACATTGTGTGTGAAGAAAATGGTTGTGTCTATCATAATTTTCCTTCTGTTTCCCTGCATTCCTGATTGCTGTTTTGTGATAAAAGCCAAAAAGGTGCATTATTTATTTTCATCTGTATTATCTTGTGTGTTATTTATCACTATTTTATATTCTTATTTATTACCCATTGTTTTATATGCTGTTCCTTAGACATCGATTACTGGAGAAACTGTGTGTGTGTGCTTGGTGTGAGAATAGACAGCGTCTGCTTGATTCTCACCATTATGTATTAACACTCAACAAAAAATTAAACAGGTAACATCCAAAATGCCTAATTGCTTATTAAAACAGGCACAAAGTGGAAGTTTTACTTCAAAATAATGATGTGTCTGTGAGAGACAATATGTAGCATGTTACTAATCATTGTTGGCTCAAGTTGCCTTGTTAACAGTAACCTACTGTAGTAGTGAATAAAAAGTATCGAAAACTGACTTTTTGATTTTTTTAAAAGTTTTTTTAAATTCCCTGTACATTATTACTAACCAAGGGAAAACTCGAAATAACAACTTTCCTGTCACCACAAAAGCAATGAATGGATCAATGGGGTAGCGACAACCTAGTCCATGACCTACTCTACTCACCAGTGAAGCTCCCTAATTTATGTAAGAGGTCCGACTTGAATGAATAAACAATGAGGTCGGTGGCCCCCAGCCCCATTGGGCCCTTTCCGCATAAATAATGAAGGGTTGTTATCTTCAGATAAATTTATTGACTATAGTACTCACAATTAACATGAAGAAACAATTGTGCCTTGATGAGGTGGAAAAATACAGCTATCAAAGCAACAAATAACGTGAAACACAACAAATGTTGAAACTATAGACTAGGAACGGAACTTCTTGAACAATGGATGTTTTATATTAGATAAGATTGACTTGCGGTATTCATAATATACAGCATCGTCGGCACCAGACATAGAACCCATGTTTCCAACTCTTCGGAAACCCTGAAATAAAATATATTATTAATCAGACAGGATAAAAAAAATAAAGATAAGTTAAAAGAAGTCAGACTAAAAGATAACTAAGTTAATAACGTACCGAGGGGCCTGGCCGTGTTCCCTCTCCCGGAACTCTCTCTTCTTCAGCATCCATATCATTGGCAGCAAGTACCTGCTGCAGTAGCTGACCCTGGTCCTCTCGAGTTCCATAAAATAAGTCAGGCTCCTGTTGGAATAAAGTAAAATGTTGAACCACAAAATACTGCAATCAAGGTACATAAATGTTTCATTTCAAATAAAAGTGAGCTTCACCTCTTCCATTCCTGCCAGTCTTGTGATAACTTTGTAAGCATAACCCTGATTAATCAAGAAACGTTGGCGTTTTCTTGAGTAACTCATCTCCAATGTATCTTGGGAGACCAAGGTGTAAAAGAATGCATTATACTCTTCTGCAATCGCACCTACACAACACAAAAATGAGTAATTTAGGATGGCCCATCCTGCATTGCAATTGAAAAGAAAAAGATTTTCTATTTTTCACAAACCCTTCTTGGCACGTAAAATTCTGCCCAATCTCTGAGCCTCTTGTCGCCTTGAGCCACCATGTGATGATATTTGAATGAGCACATTAGCTTCAGGAAGATCAAATGATGTGTCAGCAACTTTGCTCACAAATATGGTGTTTACCTTTGGATTAAACTTGAAGTTTTGAAGGATCTGAATTCTTTCACTCTAAAAGGAGAAAGAGGGGGGGATAAACAAATACTGAAAGAAAAACATTACGTTCATGATTTTGTTAATGACAAAGGATGAACAGTATTACTTACCTGGGATGTGGGACCATGAATGTAAGGTTTGTTCATCTTTATTGCATAATGTTTTAATGCAAAAACATTATCAGAAAATACAATAGTTTTGTCACCACGTCGCTCATGGTATCTTATGAGAAACTGAGTTGCACGAAATTTGTTGGGATTCATTACGTAAAGAAGCTGAAGCAGACACAAATCAGACATTTTAAAAATAAGATATAAAATTGTGACAAGTAATGCACTTCACTAAACAGGGGCAGGTTAGACTTACTAATTTTTTGCAAGTTTTGCACACTAGATATTCCCGGTAAAATTCTGGAGTCATGGGACACCAAACTTCTGCACATTGCACTCTTGCAATGAAGCCTCTCTTCTGAAGTTCTAACCAGTTTGCTTCATATAGCTTTGGACCAATCAAGAAATTAAGGTCTGCAATTTTGTCATCCTCTCTAAGTAGGGTAGCTGTGAGACCTAATTTACAATGGGACTGAACTATTGTCAATACTCTTCTGAACATTTTGGCTGGAATTGTGTGCACCTCTGAAAAAAAATTATATGAAAACGAATTTTATTACATATTAGGGGAACTCATAAGACAGTTAAAAAATAAAAATAAAAAAAAATACTATAGTGGAGTACGGGTTTTACCATCTAGGACCATGATACCCCACTCCTGTTCTTGCAACCATTTCATGGTTTGTTCAGCTTCCCAGGACCTCTTCTGCGTGTGGGTGATCATGGAATAGGTTGTTATAAGAATACCACAGCCCATTGGCTTGTCTTTAGCCTCTGAAGTGAAGCGACAAATCATGCTGTCGTCAGCTAATTGGAAAAATAAAACCAAACACAAATTCAATGCATAAGCAAGGATAAAGAAAAAAGATTTAGGACAGTTAGATAAGGCTTACCAGTAGACCACATTTTAAACTGCTGTTTCCATTGCTCAACTGACACACCAGAATTGCATAAGACCAGTGCTCTTTTTCTTACAGTACAGCAGGAAGTCACTCCCACTAAACTTTTGCCCGCACCTGAAAATCAGTTAAAAATAGAGAATGCATTGCAATACTTATACTTCCAAACCAGTGAAAAAGGTGCAAGCTCAGGCCATACCACAAGGTAAAACGATGACTCCAGAACGGGCTCTTCCGTTACCAAACATTTTTCTCAAGCTCTTTTCTTGATACGGACGCAGTACAGCCGATGGTTTCAAATCAATACTATAAAGCAAGGACAGACATTGAGGAATATTGACTGGAAGAAGTTTGAAAATGAACCTGACACATTCTCCAGCCTGATAACATACTTAATATCTGGGTTAACCGTATCATTCCGGAAATCATACTCAGCCAGAAGAGGGTGTTCCAGTTCAATACATCTCTTCTGAAGAACTTCAATTTTTTCCTAAAACAAGATAATTTTGTTTCAAAGAGGACTCATCTGAGATAAACACAAATGTGGTTCATCTTGCAATAAATCAAAACATCATGCCTGGTTCACTTCGAAAGACACCGTTTTGAGAACAGCTTCATCTTCATCTTCCTCCTCTTTGTCAATCTTGTCATAAAAGGTTGTAATGTCTTCAGGAACAGGTTCACCCTCTTTAGGTTCTCCTGGGGGAGCATCTGCACCAGCAGCTGGTTGTGAATCTCCTGAAGTACTGGGGGTCGGTTTGGGAACATTGGCGCCAAACTAGATAAAAATAAAACAATAAAATCTCAGTTGTAAGGTTCTGATGATAACATGACAAAAAATGACTTGGCAAGAGTGAAGCTTGCTTCATACCTGTGGTACATTTTTTTTGTCATTGACAGCTGTGATAAATCCATTCGCATCAACATTCTCATTCCCTTCACCTTCACCTTCGGCAGCGTCACGTCTGAGACGGCATTGTTGGATAACAGGATCCTTAAGCATCTTTTGTAGAACTTCAGGAAAAGGAGATTCTACAAAGTATCTATTATGTTTTAAAACTAATTTAACCTGAAGGATATTCAGATGAGACATGAGAAATGTTTCAGTAACGGAGAAATGAGGAAGTTTATCAAACATGGACATCATATCTTCTAAAGGAAAAAACCTACAAACCTTTCCGTATGAGAGAGTACAAAGCTTAATAAATTCAATAATGCCATCTGGTACAGTTGTTTTACTTAGACGTTTCAGATACTCAATGATATCGTGGGTTTGGAGTCCGACACTGACAGCAGCATACAACGAGTAAGCAGTCAGTTTATACTGTAAATGTTAGGAAAAAATATTAAAAAGTCTAAAACAATAGTCAGCAAATACAAAATTCTCATAGTTTACCTCATGAATGTGTTCAGGTCTACACACAGGCTCTGATATAGCAATTAAGAAATCATGAGCATGTTTGTACACAGGAGAAAAGGACTCTAAAAATATATGTCCATTAGGGGCCTGGAAAAGTTTGACCAAGTAGGTAGAGAACAACAAATGGCTCCATAGATTGACAGAAAAGGCACTGAAGTTCCATGAAGTTCCAAGTACTAACCACCCACAGAGGACGAGAGCTGTGGTCTGTCTTCAACTCCATTTGAGGACGATAATCTTTAGCCCCGAATTCATCCTCCAGAACTCCAGTCTCTGCAGTTTCCACATTTTTCTTGGCAGCGTCAGGGACACCATCTTCAAACACGCCGTTTCAAGAATTAAATTTGCGATGTTTCACAATTGCACAAGAGTGCAACAATAAGAATCTTCACAACATCTTACCTCCCTCCATGCCATCATTTGTGTCATCATCATAGTATTCATCATCATCTTCCTTCTTCCGTTTCTTCCACTTCTTGCTATCTGTAATGAATGAAAATAGCAACGTAAGGAAGACACACCAGTAACTAACCATAAATAAAAGGAATAAATAAGCAGCCTTGCAAGGCAACAATATGAAACAGTTCAAAGAAGAAAAACCTTCATCAGTCAGAATAAGTACAAAGATGAAATTCCTATCTCTCACGTACGTGAATGATTGAAAATACACTAGGTCTTATTTACATGGAATGACATACATGTTTTCAAAAACCAGTCATGAAAAAAACATGCCCTACCATTGTCTTTCTTGAACTTTTTCGGCCCTGCCATGTTGCTGAAGTTAGTCAGTCAGTCGGCACCAGCAGCAATCACTCATCTGACAACCAACTCGAGGCTTGGATTTGTTTTGAAAAAATAGGTTAGGCTGCATCTCCATCTCCAACAGTCAGTTGTTGCAGCGGGCATGCCTTCAAGCAGAGAAGATCCACTCCAGTCTGGGCTCGGCAAAAACCAAAACAGAAACCAAAACAGGACTTCCCTCGGTGCAAACAAAATCCCGACCCGGGCATGGTTTATTCAGGTCGGGCGGTTCGAGTCCGTTCGAATCTAGAACTAGATCTAGGGCGGCATTAATGAGACTCGAGGTTCGGGGATTCAAAGCGGCCAAGCGAGCCCGGCGCGGCCCGCCCGCCGGCCTCCGTTTCCCGTCGGGGGCGTCATGTGATTGCGTCGGCCAATCACAAGCCGACCGCCCAGATACGTGGCATGAAGGCAGCGATCCCCCTTCACGATCCACGTCCGCCATTTTGACTCACAACAGTTTTCGTGGGATTGTGTTAGTAAATTGACGGGAGTTGTTACCTCCCAAGTTTTAAGAAGTAAGTGTCCCGGAGAAGAGCAGTCGTTGTGCCGCGGCGCAGGGCATTCGGTGCGGCCAGTGCTCGCGTGTTTGTGACGGTGGAGAAGATTTTGGTCGGGAGAAGTCCGCTGAGATATTCCATTGTCAGCCATAGGCCTATACCGGACCGGGCCGGCCTGCCCCTGTACGTCCCTGGGTCGCCGTTCTGCGGTCGCAAACGTTGCCGAGTGTTGTCCCGGCGGAGCGGAATTGGTTTATTTGTGTGCTGGGTCGATTTTCCGCAAGTTCAAGTAATTGGAAAACTTTTTCCGTTTCTGTCAAAATCTAATAATAGGCTGCCGTCATTGGGTTTGTTCGCGTTGTAGCTCGGGTGCCGCATGCAAGCGGCTGCACCTTGTGTTTCCCGACGCATTTCCTGAGTCCGTATTTTGCCCTGAGAGTTTTACAAGAGTATTCGTGGCGTCCTGTCAAGTTCGGACCCCCCCAAGTTCCACCTTGAGGCGGTTCCGGTTTCGCTCAATATGGAGCTTGTTTCATGTCTCATACATGGCTCCTTGTACTATTTGGCTGTGTTTTCTGTGAGATTTTCATTCCGGGCTCGTGTTTCGCATTAGTCTCTGATCTGTGACGGCCAACGCCGTTTTCCGGCTGCTGCTGCGCCGTGCTCGGTTCGGGGCGTTGTGTCGCGTCCACAGTCCTAACCTAAATGTCTGACGTCACGCGTACAGCTCAGGGTTGCTCAAGCCCGTATTTCGCATCGCCTTTTGTGTGTACATTCAGTTTGGCGTGGGCGCTGCGATTACGAACACACTCGTTGCAGCTCTAGCCTCCTGTTGGTGCCTAGTTTGGGGTATTGTGGCTGGAATTGCCGATTGGACTGCACCTGCTGCCTAGCTGGCTGTCAGTGACTGTAGTTCAGTTTTAAGTTTAATGTCTTTTAAGTCGATATTGATGTTTTCCTTCTCCTTTTCTTGCTGCTTCCGAAAGAAAAATATATCCTTCGATTCTTCCCTTATCACGATCGAGTGGCTTCAAATTTTAGTTTTAATGCCCTTGACAGGTTATGTCATTTTGCTGATGCAAGTTCTCTACTGGAATGGATTAAAAGCAATTGCTGATTCAATTCTGTTGCCAACATTCTTAATATGGGCCAAACTTCATTTTGCTTTGGATTTTTTTTCCTTCTCTGGAAGATTGTTATTGTTAAAGGTTTCTTTAGACTGAGTTTCAAGGAGAGTTGACTCATTGCCAAATTATGATTCACCATCTTGCACAATATGTTTACTATTTTGTGATAGGATTTGATCCATTCATGGGATTTTCCAACCATTCATTCTGCACACCACCCCAAATTTGTTCCCCATTGAAGTTCAGGATAGATTTCTTAAAAGTTGTCACTGCCTCAGCCTAATAACATATCTTCTGTTGCAGGACAGGTTCCTCTTATAAACATCCACCATGGGGAATATGTTTGCAAACCTTTTTAAAGGCCTTTTTGGCAAAAAGGAGATGAGAATATTGATGGTTGGATTGGATGCTGCTGGTAAAACCACCATTTTGTACAAACTGAAATTAGGAGAGATTGTTACAACTATTCCAACTATTGGTGAGTTTTATTCCTAGTTCAACCCTTGAATAATCATTCTTTTAAAATCACATCTTACTGCTAAACTTTATCAAATTTTTAAAAATAATTGTATGTTTGAATTATTTCTCTTTTTTCATATTCCAGGTTTCAATGTGGAGACTGTTGAATACAAGAACATCAGCTTTACAGTGTGGGATGTGGGTGGTCAGGACAAGATCAGGCCACTGTGGCGGCACTATTTCCAAAACACTCAGGCAAGCATTCTGCCAAACCTACTCCCAACTTGTTGCCACGCATATGCTTGAGTTTTTCATTGCTTACCTTCTTTATTGCAGGGGTTGATATTTGTGGTTGACAGCAATGACAGAGAGAGAATTGGCGAAGCTAGAGAGGAGCTCATGCGAATGCTTGCTGAAGATGAACTCCGGGATGCTGTGCTACTCATATTCGCTAACAAACAGGTAAAGTTTCAATGTCATGTCCCAGTAACACTTCCATAAACACTTTTCATCGTTCTTGTTCACTTAAAATAATTTTTCTGTTCACAGGATTTGCCCAATGCTATGAATGCTGCTGAAATCACAGACAAACTTGGTCTCCACTCACTACGTAACCGCAACTGGTACATTCAAGCTACTTGTGCAACAAGCGGAGACGGCCTTTATGAGGGTCTGGACTGGCTGTCCAATCAGCTCAAGAGTGCAAATCGTTAAGTTTCTTCAGTTCACCCTCCTGACCATCAGTGGCTGCCCTCCCCTGGCAGTTTCTGCAAGAGAGATTGGGACTGTGGCCGCAAAATACAATGCTATTTATCTTTCACGGCAGGACTGTCTGTTTCCAAGAACTCTTTGGATGTTTTGCTGCGTATTATGAAATGAGTTATTTGAATATTCGACTGAGTGTGGTTAATTGGATGGTGGGAACAGATTCTACATCAACTTGCCATGGCTCAGGCTGTGTAACAAGACTAAGTTATAGTGTTTCTCATGTGACTTGTATTTAATAAGTTGATCTAGAATCTGGGTCTGGCCTAGGTTTTTAAATAGTTTGTTACAGTATCCATTCCTAAGGAGGCATCAAGCCTGTTGTTGGCTATTTATGATTTGTTATAAGTAATTTCCTCTTATTACACTCAGTCTTTTAATGTTATGGTGTATTTCTCCTCTTACGTACTCATCCCAGTGGTGAATTGTATGGTGTGAGTGTGTGCGTCGCATCGGACATCACAGACTTAACTCCAGAAGTGGGATGTGAAGGTTCGACTTTGTACATTGCTTGTGAAATTTTAATAAAATTGAAGGACTACAAAACGAAATCATGCAGTAAGACATCTTTACAGCAGCCTGACCGTCACCGTGACTGTCTCACCATCCTGTGCATGTTCTGCTCAGATGAACTGCTAATTTGAGGCACGAAGAAGGTTTCCCCAACCCCAGTAGTGAAAGTGAGATTCTTTTAAGTTTATAGGTCTGTCCGTAAAACCTGAAGTGGTGCGGTTACAAGCAATCCTTTCTTTCCCAGAGGGGGTTTTATAGTTATTTTTCATTGAATAGCTACATCTTTTCTATGAGATTTGTGCAAATTATGACTTATTTGTTTATTCTTATAATTGAAGATAGTGTATTTATCAGATCGAGGGAAAATTTGTTAAGATGGTGTGAAAGCTTCTACTGTGTATAGCCTCAGTCTGGATTGGGGTGTGATTTGTTGCTCCTTTGACACTGGCATGGGTGATGTGTACAGTAACAGTTTTACTTGCTTGTTGCTGCATTGAACTGACAATGTGAGAAATGTGGGAGAATGAGCTGAAGTGTTGCTATAGGTTTCAACTTGGTGCCTATCACACAATGACATTCACATTCCGGCTATGGTCCTTTGCTGTGTAAAAAAAAAAAAAAATTGACCTCAAAGTTTATAATGGCCAACTTCTTCCATACTATGGAGATTTATCTTATGCACATTTGGTGTGTGAACGAATGTGATTCATCAATCCAGTATTGTCCTTCTGCCAAGATAAAATCTGGACTGAAAGCACATGCCTTCACTTGCTATGAGGTGCAAATTATTGTTTGATATAAGAGAGATAAAGATTTTAGTCTCCCCTTCAAAAGGAAATGTAAGCATACTACCAAACTTGTGAAATATATTGTACTTGTGCTTCATTGTGCCTTGTTTGAGTAACCTGTTAATCTTGTTGGTAGTCTGCAATGCCCACACACTTCCAAGTCTCGATGGAGCTAACAGCTTCCCACTAATGCAAGGAGCTCCTACTTTTTATTTATTTATAATTCTAGTATGTGTTTTTATTTAATCAGGATGTAATGTCATGGGCTGAGATAGGTAACCTCGTAATAATTTACTTATACTCTTAATTTTTAGGCTCCGGTCATATTGCATGGAGAATGGGTGGGGAAGGGGTGGGTGGGTGTAAACCAAATCGGGACTTGTATTACAATCAGACTTAAGGGAAATCTGTGGGTGAAGTTTTATCTGTAGGCTGACATGTTGTTAAGGATCTAGCAAATTTTTTTCTCTGAATGTGTTCATCATTAAATCATTTGAGATGCTGTGAAGGAAAGCTTTTTGTTGCTGCTTGAGGCAGTGCCACTACCAACATGACACTGGGAGGAGCGGGTGGTGGGCCACACCAAGGCGGGCTGGCGGGAAGACATTTCTACTGGTCTTGGCGCGCCACGACGGCCAGGTAGCAGAAGGCGCCGCAGCGGGGCACGGGCTGCGCGGCGAAGAACTCTCCGCCGTCGGGCGAGTAGTCGTAGGCGCGGCGGGTGGGCGCCGCCCCCGGGCCGGAGGCGTCGCCGTCGTCCCAGCTCTGGTGGCGGTGGGCGTACCCGCTGGCGTCGCCGGAGTCGTCCCCGCTCTCGTAGGCCATCGAGGGCTGTGGAGGGCGAGGGCGGCTATGCAGTGGAGCCGTTCCGCCGGCCGACTCCTCGCCCTGACTCTCTCGCACTCACGGAGTGTGCCATGGCGAGGAGTGCGGCCGGAGGAATCGCTCCCTTGGTTCATCACCGGCCGACTCATTCCGAGAGTCGTCTTTGCGAGAGCTTAGGTTATGTAGTGGAATTGGACACTGTGCGTCTGCTGGAAACGGTACGTCTTCCAACGACACTGAGCTATGGGAACGCCACTGGTTCTCATACAGTTATGGCCAGAACTGTCCAATCCAGATCTCTGCCCATGAGAGCGACAGTGGGGGCAGCAGGGCAATGCCGCACAGACATGACCCGGGCCAGATCCTACCCCTTTCCTTCCCCTAGTCGCCCCCCAGCCTGCTGCCCGTCGACGGGGGTGGCGGCGGCCGGATGCAGTGACACTTCGGGGCGCCCCTGGCGGCAGGCAGCCTGCCTGACACTGTTGCACGCGCCGTCATTGCACGGCGGCGCTCAATGGGCTATCATCATAATAAATGTAGACGCGTTTGAACTTTTGAGTCGCGAAGCAGCACTCGAACCGAACGTGTGACCCAACCAATGGATTCCTCGTTCGGAGAGCAATCTGTTGGTGGGGTTAGACGTTCGGTTCGAGTCCCATTTAGCGACTCTGGAGCTCAAAACACGTCCGAAATTTCGACCGCCTCCTCCGGTCTTCTGGCCCACTCTGTGGCGCGGCGGCCGGGCCCACGCCACGCGGGGCCGGCCGGTCACTGCGGGTGAGTCACCGAGTCATCGCGCCCAAAGAGGCTAAAGAGCCTTAGTGTGTTAGTGTATGCGACCCGCTTCTCGCGGCCCAACGCATCGCACCGCGTCGCGTCCGCCGTGAGGCTTTGTAAAGAGGGCGCATTAACATGTCGCGGATCTAGGGGAGGGGTAATTACCCCCCCCTCCTGCCTCTGGATCCGCCTCTGTCCCTGCAGACTGATTCCGACGAATCGTTTGCTCGCTCTGTCTCCCTCGCACTAACGGCTCATCCCGTAGGGGTTGGAGAGACTTGAGACTTGACTTACAGTCTCTCCGGCAGGGCGGCAAGAGACAGAGAGACGAAACGATGCTTGGGTCGGCCGCCAGGTTTGCCACTGGTTGGGGGCTGATGAGAGAGAGAAGTGTGTGTGTGTGTGTGTGTGTGTGTGTGTGTGTGTGTGTAGGGGGGGATGCTGTCCTCTCTAGTAGTTCGCCACGCGCGAGACAAGACTTATTTCGGGAGTATGCTGGGGGACTGCGGCGCTGTAGACACTCGAGAGAAGCCTATGTAACGGGGAGTCAAGTTGATTTTCGTCTGTGTTTTGGAATACCGCATGTGCACTTTCGGTTGAGGCGCATGACTAGGATAAGGAGAATGGGGGCGTATTGCAATGCAAATTGCCTAACCGTAAGGGTCTTTGGGGAAGTCTTTTAACCGTGGCGTATCTAGACTGGAAATAATGGAAATAAGAAGAGGGGGGGGGGTCATGTCGCACTTGTTGCCTACTTACAGGCGGAGTGTACGGCAAATTGCCTGCCTGTAGGCGTTTTATTCAGGACAAAATTCGGTTCGGCAGCGGAAATGACGTCGGCAGTGGCCACTGGCCACTGAATGAGTAGCTTTGTCCCGGCCCATCCCCTTGGCCCTTGGCCCTTGGCCCATGGTCCAACATAATCCACCGATTCATCGATGGCCATGCCGATGCCTTCTTATCGTGACCCAACCCCGCCGCACAGCTGCGTCTCTTTATTGGCAATGGAGTCTCGGGTCGCGGGGTCGCGGGGTCTGGCCGCTGGCGCCGCTGGCCCGGCCGCTAGATTATAAATGAACACAACGCACTGCAGAGGCGGTGCGGTGCGGTGCGGTGGCAGGCCGCGTCGCTACTCTGTGCTGCGACTCGCTGAAAGCAGCGGCCGCCGAACAGTGCGCTGCGCTGCGCCCCGCTGCGCCCCGCTGCCGCCTCTTCTCGCCTCCCTTTCCCCGCCCCTTTCCCTGGTCCCTCCGGTCCCTCCCCCCGGGCCGGCCGGGCCGGGCGGGGCGGAGCCGCCGAAGCCGGGCGACCTCTTCGCCGCGCTGCGGCCCGCTTCGATTCCCTCACTGGTGACGAAGCACTGCCGTCATGCTGATGCGGCCGCTCCCTCGTCCGCGCCGCGCGGTGCAGCACCGCCAGTGCGGCGCCGCCGACTGGCGGACGGGCCGCCCCGGGCCGCCCCCAACGGCGCGCCGCTGCTTGGCGCTGCCGGCTGCCGGCCCGAGAGCGCCGAGCACTCGCGTCGCGCCGCGTCGCACTAGAGGGGCGTCCCGCAGGGGTGCGAGAGAGACAGAGCCACGAAACGACCCTCCGGAATCGCTCGGCTGAGTCCGGCCGCCGTGCCGTGACCCTGTGGGGGCCGCGGGCGGACTTCAAGGTGTGGGTGAGGGAGCGCTACGCCACGCTCGCGGGGATTGCTTGGTGCGCCGCCCGCCAGATGCCGCCACGCGACGTGCCGACGGGCGATTTTCCCTCTCTTTCCCTTCCACCTGTGTACATGCGAGACGCCACCTGGGCACGAGAGAGAGAGAGAGAGAGAGAGAGAGAGAGAGAGAGAGAGAGAGAGAGAGAGAGAGAGAGAGAGAGAGAGAGAGAGAGAGAGAGAGAGAGAGAGAGAGAGAGAGAGAGAGAGAGAGAGAAAGAGAGAGAGAGAGAGAGAGAGAGAGAGAGCGACCGACGGAATCAGTGCACTGCGCGCAGGGAAGTCCCTGCGGCACCAATCCAATCCACGCGCCCCCTCCCCCCTTGAACCCTCTGTCTGGATCTGCCCGCCCCTCGTCCCGCGTACCAGCAGGTGCTCCAGCGCGGGCAGCGGCGCCGCGGGTGCCGCGCTGTCGAAGGGCGGCCGCAGCTGGCCGTCCTGCAGGCCGAGGAGCAGCAGGTAGGCGAACATGTTGCGCAGCCGCAGCTCGTCCATGGTGGTGCCGCACGTCGACAGCTTCTGCAGCCAGTCGGTGGCCAGCTGCCGCTCTGCCGGCAAAGTCAACCCGGGTCACCGTGGCCGTGGGCCAGAAGACCGGCGCTGGCGGCCAAAATTATACACGCGTTTTGAGCTCCAGAGTCGCTAAACAGGACTCGAACCAAACGTGTTACCCCACCAATCGATTCCTCGTTCGGAGACCAATCCATTCGTGGGGTTACACGTTGAGTCCCATTTAGTGACTGTGGAGATCAAAACGCGTCTAGAACTTTGGCCGCCTGCATCGTTCGTCTGGCCCATGGCCCATGGCCCCGAACATGCAGGCGCGCATCTCGGGAATTTTCACCTAATTAGGTGGCAACACTGAAACGGACGAAGCGACGCCGTGCTTCTACCTTGCGGTAGACTGAGCTTGTTCATCAGGGACTTGCACAGGACCAGGTTGTAGTTGAAGTCGTAGTTGAGCGTCGCCTCGGTCTCCTCGTCCTGCTCCATGGCGGGGCGGGGCGGGGCGGGGCGGCGGGCGGCGGGGCGCAGGCTCCAATAATGGTGGCGGCGGCGGCCGTGTCTCCGCGATACAGATACAGTGGCACCCGCGCGCCCGCGCGCCACGCAACCCGTCGTGCGGCCGCGGTCGAGGGGCGGCGGGCCCACGCGGCGCCCGAGAGCGTCGCCTCGCATGTCACGGAATTTTCTGTTGGGTCAACGAATTTCTTATCTCCGTGTGCGGGTGGAAGGGCGGAAATTTGAAGCGCTGAAAATGCACAGATAACGACTACTTATCACAGTAAATGGGACTCTCTCAACGGGACGGCTTAAAATGTCCGCGGTCAGTGCAGGGAAGAATCGAACGCACCCCAGAAGAAGGGGGAGAATCCCTCTCCCAGACCTCTAACCTGGGAGTAACACTGAGCCCCAACAGGGCTTCTCGATCCCACAACCATCCCCTTCCCATGGCCCCTCCTTCTGACTCATCTCCCATTCCCATTCCCATTCCCCTCCCACCTCCCCAATGTGCCCATTTTCACGGTGACACTGAGGCGCGAAGGCGCGACGCAACCTGACGCCTGGACAAGGCTGGACTGCCGGAGCCGCGGCTGCCGCGGCTGCCCAGGAGACCGATTCCGAGAGTCTCTCTCGCACCCACACAGGACGCCCCATGAGTGTGAGGGGGACAGACTCTCGGAATGAGTGTGCAGCCGGAGCTGGCAGGGCAGGCTCCACGCCGCGACGGCGGCTCGGCGACTCCGTTCAGTCAGTGTCTCACAGCGCACCGACAGGCCGGAGCCATGGAGCCGCGGGCCGCGCGGCGCAGCACACGGCGCAGCACACGGCGCAGACCACCAAGCACAGGGTCCTGGCTGGTGGCGGCCTGCGTGCTCTCGGCGACCGTCGGCGCCGCGATGGGGTGCGACTGTGAGTACCAAAGGGCGGCACCGATCTGGGCGACGGCAACAGGAGTCGCCGAATCGAAGGGCAACAAGGGCGACGCCGAATCAAGGGTAATAAGGGTGATAAGGGCCAATGGAGCGCCCGGAGCGTAGGCCGCGCGCCGACTAACAACGCAGCCCTGCGCCGCGGGGTGCCTACCCTTGACTTCGCAGGCGCTCCCCTGACCCGTGACTCGTGAAGCCTTGACTTTTCCATCTTTCTTTCCTATCCAAACCAAACCTGTGACATGTGTTGACACTTGTTGTTCGTCCTGTCGAGACGAAGCCACCTGTGACATGTGTTGACACTTGTTGTTCGTCCTGTCGAGACGAAGCCATTTCTGTAAAGTGATGTCACTTTGGACAACTTTGTTGAGAGTTCACTCGTCCCTTGAACTTAAAGGCGGCCCTGCGCGGCTCGTGCGTCTTTCGCGGAATGGTCGGACCGAGGTGCGTCTTACGCGGAACTGGGCGGCGCTGCTTCGCGTTGCTCATTGCCGCGGCCACCCGTCATCTCTCGCCCATTTGCATAACAACTTGACGGCGATCGGTGCCAGCAGTCCGTCGACATCAATTACAGTTATTTATCGACATTCTCTTTGTGTCTGTCAGTCGGGGGAGATCGGACGAGCATTATTAGCTGGAAAGTCTCAAAAGCCGCGCGATGAAGCAGGGAATTCCACATTTAAGATGAAAAGAGCAGTCCCCCGACGACGCGTGTCTCCCTCGCACGGTGAGCCGGCAGACCGGCGCAGGCGGCCGAAATTCTCGACGCGTTTTGAGCTCCAGAGTCGCTAAATGGAACTAGAACCGAGCATGTGACACCATCAATGGATTCCTCGAACGGAGAAAAATCCATCGGTACGGGGTCACACGTTCGGGTCGAGTCCCATTTAGCGACTCCAACACGTGACCGCGATTTTGACCGCCTTTACCGGTATTTGGGCACACTGCACCTCGCAAGGGGTCTGCCACTTCTTGCCTTCATTCTTCACGTCGGGCCCACGCACGCAGATACTGAGGTTGGCAACGCTTCCGACACCGGCGCATCGAGGTCATTTTTTTACGCATTTTTGTGGCAACATTACCGATGAGGAATCGCTCGCTTCCCGAGTCCGTCAAAAAGCAGTCAAAGTAACCGGGTGCAATTTGGAGGTGGCGCGTCCAATGGCTGAGTGTGACTTTATTGCGGCGCTCAAGGTGGTCAAGCAGTGCGCGGGGGAGGCGGGCGCGGGCGGCGCGGCCGGCGCCGAGTCAGTCTACTCGTCCACTCGCGCCCAGCGGCGAGGAGCCGACGCGTCGGAGCGGCCATCTCGCGGCGGACCGGGAACCAAAAACAAAAACAAAACCAAAAACAACGACCGCCGGACTCCTTCATCTCGGCAGTAATTGTTCGCAACAAATCGCAAGGCGGCTTCAGCAGGATCACCGGCGGGGGGAGGAGGAGTACGGAGAAGAGAGGAGGGGGAAGGGGAGGGGAGAAAAACAGATTGACACCAGATCGAGGAGAGAGAGACGCTGCTGGAGCGAATGGCGGGGCATCTCGGCTTCCCTGGCGGAGTGGAACGGAGCGGGTAGCGATCAATCAAAAGCGTGTTAGCAGCGGTCAGGGTCAAGGCCGCCCCGGCCGCCGCGTGGGCGTCGCGGCGTCGCTGCCAAACACGGCCGGAGCCGGCCAGCCGCCCAGGAGGTCTAACACATTCGCCCTCGGTGCACAGTGGGCCGGAGCCGGCCAAAACTTTAGACGCGTTCCGAGCTCTAGAGTCTTTAAATGGGACTGTGCGGTAGTTTCACTCGGATTTCTGTCTGTCTGTCCTCCAGGCGCGACGGGCAAGGGAGTCGGCCGGCGCCGGAGAACTCGCTCCTTCCCGGGGGCGGGCCGCCAGCGGCGCCCAGACGGCCGACCACCGCCACGCTGGACGACGTGCTCACCCCCGAGCTCGTGCAGAGCTACCTGGCGCTGCAGCTGCACCGCGCCGCGCTGGACATGGCCGAGAGGGTGCAGGCGACGCGGTGAGCGGCTGCCTTGTTTTCGTCTCTCTCGCACCACACCGCTGCGCACAGGACAGGAGATGTAGTCCAACCTGTCCGGGGTTTGGACCGCCTGCAAGCTTGTGGCATGATTCTCTTTCCCGTCTTGACAGGCCGTCCGTTTCCGTTTCGCGGTGCCCCGACCCCCAGTCTGCCTGTGGGCGCGCTGCATCACTGCGCCGCTCCAGGCGCTTCGCGGCGGCGGTGCGCTCCGACCCGGGCCGCGTCGTTGACGGCGACGTCCCCGTGGTGCTGGGGCTGGTGGGCACGGGGCTGTCGGCGCAGGGCTCCAGGGCGCTGCCCTCCGCCTCGCCCTTCATGGCGCTGCGGCCCGCCAAGCCACCGCGCGACGACTCCAACGACGTGCCCGTGTTCAAGGGCACGCAGGAGGGCACGCCCGTCGTGCACCTCGTGACGCCGCCGCCGGCAGTGGCCAGGCTGGCCCCCGCGGCCACCACCGTCCCCACCGTGCCCGTGGTCAAGGGCTCGGCCGACCCCGCGCACCCCACCACGCCGCGCACCGCCCTGCTCCCCGGCGACCTGCAGCTCACGCCCGAGGAGGAGGAGGCCCTGGCCGTGCTCCTGGAGGGCAGGCATCACAAGAACGGCGAGAAGCCTCTCAGGACGAGGCCGGCGCCGCCCAGGCCCCCTAGCAGGCCCGCCCACTGGCCGTCCAGCACGCCGTCCAGCACGCCGTCCAGCACGCCCGCCCTGGTGGGCAGCGTCAGCGGCAAGGTAAGGTCTTCCACCTCGCTACGCCTTCACTGTCGTTCAAGGAAACAGCTAGAAGCGTGGCACGTTCGATTGAACGTAACACAACACACCCGTTCAATGGATTTCACATTCCAGCAGCTCTCACGTCAACCGGTGCCCTCACTCACTTGCTTTGCATGTCTTCGACTGCGCAGGTCGGCGGCAAGGCGAGCCCCGCAGCCGGCCGCCCCCAAGGCCGCCCCCCACAGCGGAGCCGCACCGACTGCTGCAGTCAGCGCAAGCTGGTCCAGGAGCTGGAGCGGCAGCTCACCCTCCTCAGGCAGCTCAACGCCGCGCACATGCGCGAGGACTGGGTCCGCGCCAACTACCCCAGCCCGTACTACCCGTACCTGCACAACCTGCCTGTCCATTCCGCCAGAGGTACGGCCAGTGCACAGTGGGCCAGTCGCTAACGCTAAAGGGGACTCGAACCGAACGTGTGACCCCACCAATTCCTCGTTCTGCTTAGCAACTCTGGAGCTCAAAACCCTTCCAGAGTTTTGATCGCCTGCGCCGTCTTCTAACCCACTGTGCAGTGTGTGATTCAGGGTGCGAGACAGACAGAGTGACGAAATGGACTCTTAACGCCCCTGACTGCGCAGGTTACGACGGCGGCCCCATGCTGGTGCCCACCTACTTCCTGCCGTCGGGGTGGCGGCGCGGCGACGCGCTGCTGCCGCCGCCGTCGACGTGGACGTCCGGCGCGCGCCGGCCCGGCCCGGTGCCCGACCCGGTGGACTGCGACCGCCAGGGCCAGGACGGCCAGGGAGCCGACGACGGCGGCCAGCTGGACGACAAGGTGCAGTTCAGCGAGCAGCAGCGCGACGCCGCCGCGGACCGCGAGGCAGACGACCTCCGCGGCGCCGAGCCGAACGACGACGTCGGCGTCGACCCCAAGATCGGACAGCCCGTGGACTTTGAGATCCGGCGATGAGGCGCACCGTCACCAAGGCGCCGCACGCCACGCGACACGCCGCGCCACTGGAAGGTGGCCTAATTGCCTCCGCCTTTGGAAGGCTGGGCTGCCCCGCTGAATCACGCGGAATGCCGCGTCCTGCAGGCCGTGCTCTGGCATCATCGCATGGAGCGTCTCTCTCGCATCAATGGGACGTCCCGTACAGGAGCGAGAGAGACAACACGGACAGGCCGACGGCCGCAGCGCGCGGTGTCACTCTGCTGGCCGCGCGGCCCAGGACCCTGACTCTGTGGTGACTGCCGCAGATCGTCCTGAGCGCGGCCAATGGCGTTCTACTGTTTGTCGCCAGCGGCGCCAGGATTGCTCTCTGAACTAGGAATCCATTGGTGAGGTCACAAAGTCGGTTCGAGTCCTGTTCAACGACTCTGGAGCTCAAAAAGCGTCTAGAGTTTTGTCCGCCTGCGCCGATCCTCTGGCCCACTGTGCGCTGGCCCCTGTGCCCTTGGCCTGCCCCGGCCTCGCACCTCCCGGCCGCCACCTGGGCCACTTAGGTGACACGGAGGCTCCGCCGTTCCCATGGCGCCCCCACTTCCGCCATCATCCGCGCAACAGGTTCAAGTGGGAAAAAAAAGACTTCACGAAATAAAGGATTTCCGTCTCGCCCGTGTTTCATTCATGATTACCACTAACACCGATCAGCTAGCGATGGCAGGCAAAAGTCGATCACCTCGTGGCCCTGTACGTAGGGAATCAAGGGTACTTCCCCGCTGGCGTACCTTAGGGTGGCTAAAATCATATGGAACAAAGGTGGAAAAAAATTATAAAATCAATATTCAGACAAAACACATGTTAATTAAGGACAGTTTGTTCATTGCTACATACATCAACTGTGCCCCTTACAAGATAAGAATAAATGAGCAATAGAAATACACAAACTAGAGTACAATATTACAAATTGGAAAAAAATATATCTTCCAAACACTCTAGAATTTTGGTGCTTTAGTGTAAGTTCACCATGAACTGAACACAAATTGAAGTATCACAGAGTTGCAGTACATGCCAATCTAACATCAAACAACATCAGCTAGGGTTATCGTCACTTGGAGTCTTTGCTCTATTATTAGCACTGTACAATTTCATATCTTCAGCATATTTTTCTTTTGACTTCTCATACATATCATAGTAAATCTAAAAGTCAGACAGAAAAAAAAAAGTAATTAATTGACAATTACAAAGACTTTTATTTTCTTAAATAAAAGAGTAATACCTTTTTGTCTTGAGGAGGCAGTGTATTCCATTTACTTGCAAGCTGCCGAGTGATTTCCTGCTTAGACTCTCCTTCACCATTCCCAGCAGATGCAGATACAGCCAGTGGCCTTTGTTCTTGACAGAACTGGAGGAACGGGTTGGCTGGTCGTTTTGGGGCATTTGGGTCCCTCTCTGGTTTGTCTCCTTTACCAGTTTTCCTTTTTGTTGGCCCAGAATTAGGTGTACCCGATGCATTGTTATTAGCACCTTTGCGTACCTTTTCTCCTGCTGCTTGGTTCTGTGCAGCAAAATGAATGAAAACACAAATTTAAAAATCTGCTTCACTTTTCTGCTGTTCAAGGCTGGCACCGATCGTGTCATGCATAAAGTGCAAATGGAAACATAAGACTTAAAGTTTGATTGAACAGCAGAAATATAGTAAGCAAAATTCAAAGAACATAGCCGAAGATCTACAGCTAAAAGACACTAACTTTTCCTGCAGCTCCAGAAGCTTTCCCTCCTGAGGCAGCAGCAGAATTTTTCTCTCGTTTTACTGGTTGCTGAAGTGTAGAAATTTCTTCTCGTTCAAAAGTAATTGGTACATTTCTCCAATTATCACCATGAGTGTCAAGCCGCTCCATTAAAATCCTTCAAGGTAAAAAAAAATTACTTGGAGCCTAGCATGTAAGAATAAGAAATAAGTAATAACAAATACACAAATGCAGTTTACTTGCGCTCTTTTCTACTCCTGCACAGGAGCTTCTTCACTTGCTGATTTCTATGAACAAGACGTTCGTTGTCCTAAAAACGAGATGGGTACTGAATTAATACGATTGTGCAGTAAAGAAAGGTCTTTCAAAACATGTTTATAAATAATAAACAAAGATACATCAACAAATACATAGGTTAGGTGAACACCTGCATTCAGTACCTGCTGGAGCACTTCACATCTTTCCAATAAAAGCTGATATTTCCGTCTGTAAACATCCTCTTCTTCCGTATCGACTTCATCGTCAGTGTCGTCAGAATTACTGTCTGAGCCTGGACCATTCATCTTTCAGTGTTGATGAGTATTTAACGTAGCACAGCAAGAGCAAGGAGCGTCTGTTCACAACTGGCCGCCTTCCTCTTACCCTCCCCTCCCCCTCCCCTTCCTACGCCACCGCCGTGGTGCGGCGCGGAAACTAAAACTTGGAAGTTAAGGCGCGTATTAAAGTGTAGGAAATGAGTCAAAATAAAAAGAACTTTCTCGCTTGGCCTGATATCACCCAAATCAGGGAGAATCCTTCATGAGGCATCCGTTTCATGGTTTCATCAAAGTGAAGCCAGTAAGCAGACGACGAGGCACTTACGAGGATGAGAATTTTAGGTGTCAGCAACACAGCCTTTTCAAACTCTTGGAACTGAGAGAGAGGAGAAAGAGAAAGGTCGGTGGCAGTTGGCGGTAAAGTCTTTAGTATTGAAGCCTGTTTCCCAAATTCTGGTGTGATTGTTCAGTAAAACCAGATTTATTTTTCGAAATGCCGTCCCTCCTTGACTCTTGTGAAAAATTTTTTGATACCAGAGATCTGTACGCAGTACTGAATATAAGGAAAGATGCCAGTGACAAGCAAGGTACTTGACATCTCTGGCCTGTCACACCTTTGGTATTTTCTCTGTCATCTAACAAACTTCCTGTCTATTCACATCATTTTCTTCCATTGTCTTCATTCATGTTCTCTCAAAACTCTTAGATATTTTGTTGTTGTCGCTAACCTTGGCAGAAGTTGTCAAATGAATGACAATATCGCCTCTCTGCTTCCATGTTTAACTTCTATCTTTTTCACCCTTATTTCTTTTAATTGCCCTCAGCTAACAAGCCTTTTCCTCTTTTATGAAAACTTAAATTTTTGTTGCAGTCCGTAAAGCGTATCATAAACTGTCACTAGTTGTTCACCCAGACAGAGTTGATGAAAAGAAGAAATTGGAGGCTACTGAGAAATTTAAAGTACTCGGACATGTGCATTCCATTTTGAGCGATACTGATAAGAGACAAATTTACGATGAAACAGGTTTGTCTTTAATATGTAAATCAAATCTATTTTGTTGTCATTCTACAGAATCTCACTTGTCTGATTCTTGTTGCAGGAGATTGTGGGGAAGATAGCGATGAACTCAGTGATCGTGATTGGAGTGATTACTGGCGATCCTGCTTCAAAGAAATTACTGTTAAAGATATCACAGATTATGAACAGAAGTACAAAGGTACTTACGATGACCCTGTTTCATCTGTGGCATTTTCTCGTTACTGCTTTATGTGTGATGAAAGTGACCATGTGTTTGGGTTCATTTATCCAGGTTCTGCAGAAGAGCTCCTAGATTTGAAGAATGCATACCTTCATGGGAAAGGATCAATGGATTGGATTTTGGAAACTGTTCCCTTTACTAATACTGAGGAAGAAGACCGCCTACGTGAACGTCTCAAGCCTCTAATGGATAGTGGGGAAATTCCTGTATACAAAAAGTTCACCAATGAAAATCCCAAAAAAGTTGCAGCTAGAAAGCGAAAGGTAATATGTGTTATTACTTTTGCATAATAAGAAACTTGTTTGGTACTGCCTGCATCTTATATGCCTCGTTTGTTTGTTTTTTTTCTAGTATGAGAGGGAAGCCAAAGAAGCTGAAGAGCTGGCTGCTGAGCTGGAACTGGACTCGAAGAAAAGTGTTGAAGATGATGGTGAAGGAAGTCTTACGGCTCTTATTAAGGCCCGACAGGGTCAGAGACTGCAGGAAAGTGAAAATTTCTTAGACCGTCTTGCAGAAAAATACATGGCAAAGGCTGCCAAGGGAACCAAAAGGAAGTCCACAACTAAGAGTAAGAAATAGCCTTTGGGTCATCATTCTCTTATCTTATTAAGTTTCTCATTCCAAGCTAAAGCAGAGAGCTAAGATTGTGTTTTAAGCAAAGGTGTTATAATCTGTTCTTTTTTTCTTCGTGTGTCAAAATTAGCATTTGTACAAGAAATTATCATTTTCAAAGAAAGTAGAGAATGCACTAATGCATGATTTTTTTTAAAAATCTTACATTTATATGGAATTTTAGATTAAAATATTTATCTTACCTTAACTTGTCTTATTTCTTATCTATCACTGTCTGTTTTTTATTTAAATGGTGAACTGTGGGCCAGTCTCGCTAGATTTTCTATTGATGAATGTTCATTTTTTGGTGTCCCTTTGGGGCCACAATACATTGCCTGTTTGAGGCAATTGTGAATTTCCTTTGGGTCATAACTACTTTAACAGAGGTCAGGGCAATCAGCTATTTTATTCCAGAAAAACAACAGGTCACAAATGAATTGACTAGACAACAACTTGGTTTTACAATTTGTAATATGAGTCAAACCAAATACCCTGAATTACTGAAGACTGAGTCATGTCACAATTACAATTATCAATCACAGAAGCGTTGTGCTATTGTTTTCCATGCAACTTAATGGGTAGCAATGGCACAGATATTTAAAAAAAAGAGCCTGACCAGAATATGCCTCAGTCTTCAGGTCCAATATTATTGCATGGTTCCACAGAAGTCTCATGTCTGGAATTCACTTCACGCCTAGTTTCACCTCTCCCTCGAAGAGAATTAAGATTTCAAAAACAAAAAGCTTCTAAGGAAACAAGGAAGTCTGGTAGTGACTAACTCTCCGCACTGTTCCAGCATAATGTTCTTACAATAATAATGACTCCAAATGTATCATGGGGAATTTTCCAGGTACATGGCAAACACTTCACTTCTCTAAAGTGAAATTTCAAAGTAAAATAATATGTATCTTGCATTTTGTAAGTGCTCAACAAAAATATAGATAATACTTGCTTCAGTGGTTCAACAGTAACTGAAATGAAAATTTCATAGGAAAATCCTATTGTGCTAAAGATTTTTCTCAATTGTGCTCGGACACTTTACTTCAACTCACATTCAGTCAGGCTGAAACATTGATATTATTCAAACACAGTATTACTCATTTAATCAAACCTTACATCTAAGGACTTTGTTTCACAAATTATTTTTTATCAATTCAGGATCACAAACACTTAATTCTCTAGGTTTAAGAAAAATCACAGGACTTCGGCTTAAAAATCTGGAGGGTATAAAAATCTTTGCTCTGCAGATCCAAACACAAATCTGAACACATTCCAATACTGATGTGTGCAAAAGGCATTAAAACAATATTGAGACTCCATGTTGTTATTGTGCAAATACAATTAATAGGTTGGTTATGTAGGTTCTTCACTAACAATAAAGGCAAACATGCATTTCATTACATGAAGGAAAACTTATAGAGTAGCAAGTTTGAACTCTTGCCATATAGGACTGACTAGAAACACATTTTACACCGAATATATTCTACCAATCATTTGGCAGGAATACTACCTGTTATCAGTAGTCAAAATAAAGCACATCCCACAGAGACTGAAAACGCATGACAAATGAAACATGTTGAATTATTCTCACTGGGATGTAACTTACACTCGTAAGTAACACGGTTATTGGAGAGAACACACAGTTGATGCACCTTCTCTTTTGTCCATGGCAGCTGCTCTTCTTTTTATACCTTCCAAATAAACCTCCCTGTTGAAACTTCCTGCTGCAAGTGGAATTCTACAAATAGAGAAGAAACACATTTTAACTGGTTTTGTTTTTGGAGTTGTTCTGAATTTTTAATAGAAGAATGTGTCAAACTTACGTATCAATTCCCGGTCTAACATGACTGCTAAAAAGACCCCATACTGGCTTGTGGTCTGAGGTGCACACAGATTGTACTGAACTATACTTATTGCATACTAGGAATGGGGCACCTGATGGAGTTGTCATAGGTAAAGATCCCCCTAGCAAACTGCTCGCCCGACGGGGAGCCTGTCGACACTATGGAACATTTTACAAAGAATTAAAAGGATGTTTATTAAATTTTTTAATGTTATCAAAATATGTAAGAACTTATATGAAATACCTTAAATAAGATCCTGTCTGTATACGATGGGGTACGTTGTTTCTGTGATGTATCAAACATCTGAGTTCCTGGATCATACTTGTAAGTTGGCTTAAAAGTGATGGGGCCTTCCTCAAATCCTCTGAACACCATACCTTTTTAACATAACGGGCAATAAATCAGCACAATAAAATCCCTCAGCAACTTTCTGTATTATCAATAAATATGCCTACCTTGGAGTATACTGTTAGTTAATTGATCCATTTCCATCTTATATGGGGCAGGTAAAGGAAACTGTTGGTTTTCTACCCAGTTTACGACTTCAGCTCTTGGCTGTGAAAGGCGGAAGTTTAAATCTCCACACCAAAACACACAGTCGAAATTTTGTGTGACATCTGCAAACAGTCACAATTTTTCTCACCGATCACACACAACAGTAAAGTCAAGCGATCAAAGATTTCAGTCAGGCCATACCTTTATTTTTGTGTCTACATGGAAGGTTCTTAGGTAAATCCAGCGAACGGACAATTTTTTTAACATCGCTTAGCCTTTCTTTAACCTTTTCAGCATGAGCAGTGAGATGAGATGTTATGAAGAGGAAAGATGTGCCAAACAGCATGAAACCAATTGCAACAGCTCCTTTGGTACGGAATGCTGTTCCTGGCCGAACACTGAAACTAGCTTCTTCAGGAACTGGAAGGGAAAAAAAGAAATTTCAATTAATTTGATATTTATTCCTGCTAATGAGATGACAGCAGCCTCTAAGACTTTCAGGTCCTCAATCACCCACAGTACTAATAATAAAAAACAAACAATAAATTTAAAAAAAGGACCAGCCCTGACAGACCTGAACAAAACCAAATCAAATCCCTCCGCACATACAGGGCCAAATGTAAAGTGCCAAGAGCAGAGGAGTGAAGAAGTACATGTGATGGCCCGATTGTTTCTTGTATTCCCACTTCCCACTCAAATCTTTCAGGAAAACTTTCTTGTGTTCCGAATACCATGATGTCTGGAACATGTTCCAGCTCTTCTGGAAGAAGCAAGTCATTGAGCTCTGAAGGTGGTGCCTGTGATAAGATGAGAAAGTTGCTTTAAAATAAGAAGTCAAAAGAATCATCATGGCTTAATTAATTAAAAAATTGACCTGGCCATTCATATTCCAAGTTCCAACAAAGATTTGAATGGTCCGTGAAGGCAGCACTCGTTCGAGCTCCAATGTTCCTAGCAAAGAGTTTGCAGCAATCCTTCCATGAAGATAATTTCTGTAAATTTGCAAATAAAGTATCTTTAGCAGGTGGACTGATAGACTTGTGAGATCAAGAAAATATTAAACTGACCGTTCGCGAGCTTTATTAGCTGGGATTAGATGTAAGAGTTGAGCAGCAAGCAAAGACTGCCTAGCTAAGTTCCCTGTGGATCCATTACTTTGATGAGAAGATGTTTCTCCGCCTCCATTTGATGCATTCTTGGTGTGATCAAATGGTCCTTCACAGCCAACTGATAAAGGTCGAACTCTAGGTCCTAGAAGTGCATCATGTGAGGGAGATCGTTTCTTCCTTCGCGGAGGTGCTTCTGGAACACTGTGTGTTGATCCAGGAGATGAATGAATAGATGATGGCAAAAGATTATCAGCAGAATGACACTGCGAAAAGAGTCTTTGGCGAGTCGGTTTTGGAAGTCCCAGAGGTAGATTGCATTTCAGTCTCATCTGAAACAAAAAATGACATTAAAAATAATTGGATGGGTAAAACATTAGTTTCCTCTCGAGTATACTCACAGATGAATCATCAGGGGAGAGATTATGATCTGGAGAATGGGGTGAGCTATCATTTCCTGTGTCACTTGTGCTCATGTCATCAGCAAATACAACAACTTTCTCATGATTCAGACACAACTTTTGTGGGGAACTCTTCCCTACCCTTGGTATAGCATGACTAGATTTAATAGGAGATACTTGATTGTATTTATTGTCTTGATCTTCCATACTAGAACCAGAAGCCTCACAATTTGCTTTGAAATTATCTGTAGGACCTTGCACTTCATTCAAAAGTGACTCAGAACTGACTGTTTCATTTTTTGTTGACTTCTTTTCAGGACTTGAGATGTGACCCTCACCGACTTGAAGGCAAACATCCATCATGACAGGCTTTTCATTTCTATTGGCCTTGGCCGCATGTTTCTTTGTGAGCTCATCCTTTCGGCGGCTCAGTGCATTTCCACTTAAAGCTGAAGTATTATTAGACTTTTCTGACATTGTGCAACACCCAAAAGCTGTCCAGCTTGCACTTTTATCTGCTCTGGCGAAGGAGCTTGTGGAGCTTGTTCTGTCAAATGTTTCAGCACTTTCCTTGTATTCTTCAGAGGCTGAGGCATCAATTGTTAAATCGTTGCTACCTGAATGACAACTTTTTCCAGTATCATGGCAGCCCACTTTACTCCTGTGGCGTTGAAGAAAACCATGACACAACGCTCTGTCAAAGTGGCAGCATTTCGATGAGCAGTCCTTGGACCTTAACCTCATTTCCAGTAGTTTTCGGGTCCATAGCTTCAAGCTGCCCGAGATTTAACGGGTCAGTTGCCATCGACGCCACAGCCATGAGTGCCAGTGTCTCACCTTTCCCCCTGGAAGCGGGCATGGATCAGCGGCCACCCCTGACGGCTCGTCTTCTGCTGGCCATCGGGTCACGGGCGTTGGCAGTGACCCGCGGCATCGCCAATGGCCGAGTCACGCCCAGAGCCTTCATGGGGCACAACGCAGTGGGCGCGTCAAGCGTCCTCACAGGTGCACAGGTGACAGGTGCGAGGAGCGCGCTACTACCTGTTCCCGAAAGGTGTTGAAGCGTCAAGGGCCAGTGGCAGTCGACGTCTGAGACAGGTGCACACCGACGCGGAACATGGTGCAATGAAACGAGAGGGCAGCGTGGCGGGGGGCGGGACGAGTTGGTCTAGTTTCTAGGTGCGGGTTGCCTAAAGGGCAATCGCATACATGACGCTCAACTGAGCAAAAGGTCTCGATCAATAACTTTGTTTATGCCTCAAGACACACACAACGTTCAAAGGGGAGGGGGGAGGAAAGAGGGAGGGGGGAAACAAAGTCTTGCCACCCAACCCCTTTTCTTTCATTCTCTCTCAAAGCCGTATTGACTTTACGCATTCGAAGTAAGATGTTGAAAAATACTAATTGAACGTTTATTGTTCAAATGCGGAAATTCAGATGAAGCTTTGTCTTATTTGTGCTAGACAGACCACGATTTGAAATGGTTTGGGTTGGTACCCTCGGAAGCCACAGCATCCCGCTAATATTTGAATGACCCACAATCCTGCGCATCGAGCGCCAAGAAATAAATGGGGCTTCTAATTATGAGATATTAATCTGAGATGAAAAAACAGACAAAGTATGTTCCATTATTACATTCATTTTTCGTGAACATTGTTCAAAATATGAAAGTACAGAATGAGCAACATAATAGAAGGACATGTCAAATCAGTTATCATGATAGGGCACAGTCTGTTAATCTCCAATCCAATGATGAAGGCACTGATTCACCAAGAGACACATTCTTCACCACATCTACTGCACGATCAACATCTGGATATCTAAAGGTTTGTAGGCGTGAGTGAACGTTCTTCCCATTAATGTTCACTTCGAATGCCCCTGAAACAAAACAAGGAACAATGGATTAATGTTAAGTCTCAAAACCAAAATTAAATACTCTTGTTTTGTAAAAATCTGATACCTGAACGATGATCTTCTGCACTCGTCACTGTTGCAGTCGGGGTGGTGTTTTGGATCGCTGCAGCCATCTCATCGAAGGCTACTTTGCCTCCACATGGTGTACTGCAGAAAGGAAAAAAATGAAACACGATCATTTTTTTTTTATTTCTAATAGAAAAAATAAATATTTCAGAGCTGTTGGAGAAAATGACTAGTAAACAAATATCAACATATACTATTCACTTGCAGTCAAAATGCATCATGCATACCAATATGTAATGTGCACATTTACTTTGCTTTGCTCTCTTTCCATTTACTACTTCCTCCTAAATTGTTGTTTGTTTGCCTGTTATCTTATCTTTTGAAAAACCTCAACACCACCACAACATCAAAACATAATGCCAGCAGACGATATGTAGCTGTCACTAGAGGCTTCTTACGTTATTCACAGGTGCCCTTTCCTTGCAGGATGGCAGAATAAATTTCGCAAACAGTTTACAGAACACAGGCACAGTTTACAAAATGATTGCACAAAAATGTTCCAAAGTTTTTTCCTTAAGAGCAGCCTTGGGATATTTTCCTGGCAACAAAGGGAGGTTTAATTATTATTCGAAAAAAGGGTCACACGACTTCGAATTACATGTAACGTGGTTCAAATTCCGCGGGTGTATCTCAGATTCTGCCAACACTAAATCAAATGTAAGGTCCATGGGCATGGAGCAGCAGAAATCTTCATCGGAATTTTCAAATTTTTCTTTTAGAATTTTTTTTTATTATACTGCCTTCTTATTTGGTTTGTATTTTTTTACTTGGTAATTTTATTTTGTTCATACTTGAAATATTTAGGTGTTGGTCACGCGAACTTTTCCAAGAAAAAATGACACGAGGGAAAGTCGCACTAGGGGATTTTTAGTCAAGTTAATGTAGGTATCCATGGATTCACAGAAATGTCAGGACTAAGGTTCGCAACTTAAAGTTCTCCAAAGAATACTCTTTAACCAGTTTTATAGCCTCTATCGATCTCTATTTAAGAACGAAAACAGCTGACTACTGCAGCCAATAGAAACTCTCCATTTAGTCACGTGACCAGTCCAGCACTTAGCAGTCGTATCAGTTGTGTAGAGGAATGCCTTGTCATCGGTAATTCTTTGCATTTTGTCTTTAATTTTGCCCTTCTGCGACCAACGTAAGTTGTTATTCTGTTAGATAAATTGTCGCTCTACACGTTAAAGTTGTAGTCGAAGCTGTGCGTTGAGTTTCTCGGCTATTGATCGTGGTTGAGAAGCACTCGGGGAGCTCGGAGATAATGGGAGACGCCATTTTCTTTCCATTAGTGATGTCTGGATGATCAAAATTTCTCTGTTGTTTCGTCAACTTGTCAGTGCAGTAAAGTTATAGAGCCGTGAGGTAAAATTTGGTTCTTTGTTGCACACTTTATTGCGTTGCTGTGCCCTCTCGTTGTTGTGCTATTGTTGCGTAACTGCTTTGAGTCACAGCATTCGACTTCCAAGTCCCTGACAAAGGTGAAGCAGCACGTCACGTTTTGGTCGATGTATCTGTCGCTCAGCCCCGATGTAGAAATGATGTGTTGCGCCGTGCGTCGTGGGCGTCTTTTGTGCGCATGCAGAAAGTGGCCTGGTTGATTTCGGCCACGTTAAACTGCTGCTTTGGTTACTGGTTGTCCATCAGCTGTTCCTGTGTCTTGCAACAGTTCACTCATTGGCTCAATAGTGTCTTGCATTCTCATGTTAAATAAGTTCTGTAGTGTGCTCACTATAAACCCATAATTTAATGACTGTGCCACCTTTGCTGGTTTTTAATAGGGTCTCTAGTGGACTCTTTATGAAATTACGGATCAAGAGGCAAAGCAATGTTTTTGTTTTCTGTGTATCGAGGTGAGGACATGTTTCCTCATATTATGCATTATTTAATGAATTGATGAAGTTTGTTTCATTTTCAATTCAATGAATTTAATTTCACTTGTTGCTTATTTGTGACACTTTGTTTTGAAAGTAGGAGTTACATTATCTCCTTTGTCATCAATACCTCAAGGATGACATTTAGTTTTGTAACCCCTCTGTTTGACCTGATGCATCTCCTTGTTCATTTCATTGGTACTATCATTTTCATACTGTCATGAAAATGTTGTACCAATGTGTTTTGTATGTCAGGTTTGAATACTTAGTAATTTTCTGCTGTTTATTTTCAGATGCATGCGGGCATGAATTAGTGGCGACCGACTGGATGAGGATGCAGTGCAGTGAATTCATACTATCAGCCATCATTTAAATCTTCAACTGTTGTTCTCCATTAATCGTCTTGCCTTTTAAATCTTATGAAAGTGTCCCTTCGCATGCGGATGGTGAGTGTCAATTCCTGTATACTTTTTGTTAGTATTGTTTGACATCGATATTTATTGGATCATACATTCATGTAGTGGCTGCTACATTCTTGTTTGGGTAATGTTTAATAATTGCCAAGGCGAAACCTCTTGTCGGAGAGTTTGCTATCGATCTAAGTATCTTGAACCAAGTTTGGCACTTTCCTGTATTTCTGCTCCCTGCTTTACTCAATGACCAATGCTCTATTGACATTATGTCCGGCTTTGTGCAACATCTGGGTCTTTCACTGTTGGGTCCATGATTTTGCTCTGGTACATTGATCCCCAAGATTGGCGTTGGACGAAGCGTCGCGGCTGAACACCGCTAGAATGGAGTAAGTTAGTTGGCGTTGATGACTGTATGCACTCACGCACTGTCCGTCTTTGTGTGTGTGTGGGGGGGGGGTTGCTGGGTCCGCGGGAACAATATTTTGAACTAGAGCCAAACAACGAACTGGTTGCTGCTACTAGTCGGAACTCGTACTTCGACAGTCAAGTCCAGACGCGTCGGCCGTGGATCCCCCCCCCCCTTTCTAACCAGCGTTGCGCTGTGCGTCGGAGCTTGCCGGTGCGTCAGCCGGTGTCAGTCTGTGTGATTCACCCGGACCGCCAGGGGTTTCATTCCGAACCCCGCTTCGCCGCCAAGTGCGAGAGAGACAGACAGCGCTGTCGGGAATGACGCTGCGGGGCTGCCAGGGGTTGGTCGGCGACGCGTTCTTTGGACCTTTTGGACTGGGCACTGACAGCAGACTGATGCCGAGCCGAGAGTCGTCTTTGTCGCTCCGTCTCTCTCGCCTTCAAGGGGCGTCCCCCACAGGTGCGAGAGAGACGAAAACGACTCGACGAACCTCGGAATCGGTGCACTGGGCGGGGCCGAGGGCCGAGGCGTGGCATGGCCCGGCGGTCATGCGCCGCGATGCGAGCCAGAGCGCAAGAGCCACGCTCCGGACTCGACGGCGCGGCGCGCAGCGGTTCCAGGCTTGTCCAGTCCTTCCAGTCGAGTCCAGGCGAACGGGTTGGGCCTGGACGGGGCGGGGCAACGCAGAGCGGGTCGGAGGCGCGCCCCGCCACAGCGAGCCCCGCGTCGTCGTGGTCGCCGCCAGGCTTGGCCAGGCTGGACGGTTGTTGACAGCGCCGCCGCGGCCTGTCAGGCTGTCAGGCTGCCAGGCCGGCCGAGCGGCCAGCCACCCCGAGTCCTGCTGCCCGCTCGACCCGGGGAAGTCCTCTAGCGGCGGCGCGTGGCTGTGTCTCTCACTCCTGGGATGCTTCGCGAGTGCGACAGAGACAGCGCGACGAAACAAGCCTTCGGAATCAGGCGGCAGGCCGTCCGTCGTTGAGGCTCCGATGCGACGAGCGATAGCCCGCGATAGCCGTGCGTCCCGTGGTCCCTCGGCTGTGCCCGTTGGGGCTGTACCCCCGGCCAGCACGCTGTAGTGCCGCACTGTCTCTCTCGCGCCCCTACGGGACGCCCAGCGAGGGCGGCAGGCCGGGCGGCGGGCCAAGCAGGCTGGGCCAGGCAATCTCCGGGAAGGCCGAGCGGGCCACTAATCCCCGGCCGGGACGTCTCATTGACGGTCTAGGGATTGCGCCATTACGGGTTTTCGGAGCGGAGCGTGGCGCAGCTGGCGCTGCCCCATTGAGCGGCCGGCCAACAGGTTCGTGTCGCGGAGGTCGAGCACGCCGTCCCCGCGGCAGACCGACCGCTCGTCTCGTCGGCAGCCTTGCTCTCGCGCTTCCTCCTCGGGCGCACCGCACATGCACGCAGGCGCGAGGACGACAGAGCGGCGTCTGAAAATTGGCTTCCGCTCTGCTCCGCCAGACTGGTCTGTCTGTCTGTCTGCCTGCCGGTCGGTTTGTCGTCCCGTGGTTCAGTCTCAATCCGCGGCGGAGGGCCGGCCGATCCTCATTGAAGTCGCTGCGGTTGTTTCGACAGGCCGGCGATGGGGCGCGCTAGGCGCGCTGCTCGCCTGCACCCCTCCCCTCCCCGCCCCGCCTCGTGACGCAAGCGGCGGTACAGTCCGCGGCATGGCCAGGGCATGGCCGCAGCCGCCCCGCTCATAGGGCCACGTGCCCGGGTGACTGTCACAAACAGCTGGCCGGGCGGCCAGCGCCGCAGCGCCTCGCGTCGCTCTGAGCTTTTGCGTATATATATACACAACTCTCATCTGTGTCGCGGCGCCAGGAGTGGTTTTTCACCCCGGCGACGCGCCAAACAGCCGAGCACCGCGGACGTCGTGGTCATGCGACCGGCCAGACGGGCCCACCCGCTTGTTTTGCTGTTCGGCGAGGCCGCTGGCGGCGGAACTGCACGCGTGACCGCCTGACCCGTGCTTTGGCCGGCCAATCAGCGGTCGCCCTTCGCTGTCCCTACCTGGCTGGGCTCTGCTTTGCAGGGTGGGCCAGGCGGGACTCAAGGGCAGTCCCGGCGTTGCGCCACGCTCCGCCACGCTCTGCCTCCTGCTCGCCGTGCGGCGGTTCGAGGCTGCAGGTTGGGCTATTTTCGGGGTTGTCCGTTCGGTCCGTTCCCCCGGCCCACTGTGCGGCGCCCGACCGGCCGTGCCCTTTCTCCCCGCGGAAGCGCTGCGCTTCCTTGCAGTGCAGTGCCCGGGGATGACGAGGAGAAAGGGGGAGCGACCGAGAACGGGGAAGCAGCAGCCGCTGACCGCGAGGCCGCGTCCTGCGACAGGCGCGGATGCAGGGGGAGGGGGAGGAAATGACGGGAGCAGCCCCCTCCCCTCGGCCACGAGATTGGCCCCCTGAAAATGTAGGCATCAAGCAAGCACTATGCCCCAAAAGCACTGCTTTCCCCCTTCTTGCGCTGAGTCAAGTGCCCCTGGGCGACGTTATGTAGGGACTCGACAAGGGTGTGAACACCAGAGGCAGCGATAGCCAGACTGGTTCGGGTGACATTCAGGCCGTCGTCGTCTTTTTGGCGGTGTAGGTTTAGGGTTGCACCCGCGGTGGCCACCACGCGCCTGCCGAGGTTGATTCCGAGCACTGCTCTCTGTCTCTCTGGCACCCTTGCGGGACGCTACTTGAGTGCGAGAGAGACAGGGCAGTGCTCGGTGTGCTGATGCGCAGCCTTGCCTTTCTGCCGCCTCGTGCCTTTCCGGCGCACAGTGGGCTAGAAGACCCGTGGAGGCGGTAGCTCCAGAGTCGCTACCGAACGTATGACCCCACCCATGGGTTCCTTCGGAGAGCAATCTATTGGTGGGGTCACCCGTCCCGTTCGAGTCATATTTAGCGACTCTGGAGCTCCAAGCGCGTCGAGAGATTCGGTCGCCTTCGCCGGTCTTCTGGCCCACTGTGCGGCGGGCCGTGCTAGGCGCTGCTAGGCTGTGTGCGCATCTTTTAGCATGTCCGCTGTTTCTGCCCGTGCCGCGCCCGGCTGGCTCTTGGCGCGTGGCAGTTGCGCTGCAGCCCGCCAATGTTACTTCCCCCGCGCTTTTATAATTAGAAGGAAAACTGTGGCGAGGGATCGTTGCTTCCTCGGCGCAGCCGGACGCCCGCGCGCGCGCGTGTGGGTGTGAGTGCGTGTGTGCACGCGCGTGTGTAGGTGCGGAACTCGAGTGTGCCCGTGTGTAGGTGCGAGTCTACATAGAGTGTGCGTGTGCCAGGAGGCTATTTTCGCAGTGCATCGGGCAATAAAGGCGTTTTAATTCGTCGACGCGGCCCGACCTTGCTTGCCATGTGCCGCTCTGCGCCTGGTGCGTGGCGCAGCGTGGCGCAGCGTGGCGCGGCAGGCGGTCGGTCGCTGTTGCATGTGTGATTGTGGCCGATGCGAGGCCGTCGCGTCACCGTGTCGCTCCACAGTGGGCCAGAAGACCGGCGAAGGCGGCCAAAACTCAACGTGTTTTGAGCTCCAGAGTCGCTAAATGGGACTCGGACCGACCGTGTGACCCCACCGATGGAATGCTCTCCGAACGCGGAATCCATTGGTGGGGTCACACATTCAATCCGAGTCCCATGTAGCGACTCTGGAGCTCAATCCGGCCGAGATTTTGACCGCCTCCACTGGTCTTCTGGCCCACTATGCGCTCGCTGCTGCGCGCTGCGCCCGTGGCTGCGCCCAGTGGGTCCCCTGGGAACAGCCTGGCCACCGCCACGCACTGCTCGGCGAGCTCCGCGATGGCGCCGCCGCTGTGCGCACGCTGCCGCCGCGCCGCCGCCGCCAGTCAGTGCCGCATGGTAAATGGGCGAATGCGCAATGTGACGCGAAGGACGCGGCGGGCCGACCCACTGCCAGAAGTATACCGATTCCGATTTCGTCGCTGTCTCGCACCCTTACAGGACGTCGCGTGAGTGCGAGATAGACAGAGCGACGAAAACGACTCTCTGAATCGGTCTCCGGTCGGCCCATCGGCGGCCCGCCGTCTTGGACACGGCGATGAAAGCACGGAGCAGGGGGCGGCAGGGCGGCCTTGTTGAGGGCGTGGGACGCCCGGCCCGCCGCGCTCTAGGGCTCTGCAGCGGAAATGACACGCCGTAACGCGTCGCTTTGCCGATGGCACCGATCCTTGTCTTATCAGCTGACGGCGATAGCGTCACGACGCGGCGGCGCCGCACCATGCACTTCTGCAGTGAGTGCCGCCGCTTTGGCCGCTCGCTCTCGCTCGTATCGCGAGGTCGTGTCGACTCGCCGGACCCGAACGCGGACCCGAAGCCCAGCTCGGCGGGCGCGGGGCGTGCGGAGGGGTTGCGCCGCGCCGCCGAAGTGGAGCCGAGCGGCGCCGAGGCGAGCAGGGACGGGTCCCGAGCGGGCCGAGAGAGTCCGAGCCGAGAGTCGGCCGACGTGTGTTGGGGTTAGTCGTGAGCTGGGCGTCGGGGGCGGACCCACGTCCGTTTGCTAGGGCCGCTAGGCAGACTGGCAGACACCTGCTGAGTGTTCTCGCGGTACGCCGTGCATCTTGGATCGGACGTGGCTGTACGCGCGCGTGTCTGGAACAGCGGCAGTCGGGTTGCGTGCTGGCGCGAGTGTGTGAGAAGAGGTGGTGCGAGTGGAAATAGCGAGCTAGTGCAGCAGAGCTGTTGCCCTGACGAACGAGTCGTGTGATGCTTCTTTGTGTGTGAAGTGATGTGTGCAGTGCATCGACCTTTTGTTGGATTTATTTCATCGTCCCGCTGGCTTAGCTGACATCGGTGGATACCTAGCAAGTTTCTCATTTTCAATCATCAAATTAAAAGGTGGGTGCCCCTCCCGGTTGACGTCACCCATTGTGTTTATTCCGTCTTCCGTTGCGCCGGCCAGCCTTGCCGCTCGGACGGGTGCGCACTGCGCAGCAACAGCAGTAGGCCCCTTCCCTCCACCCCCTCTCAAGGCCCAGCCTTGACCCCTCCCCTCCCCCCCGCCCTGAGGGCGTCGCTCCGTGCACAGCAGCTGCAGCTCCATCCCCCAGCGGGGCCCAACGGCCGCCGACGGCCGCCAACGGCCCTAGCGCACTGGTGTACAGTCCGCCTCGAAAGCGGAGCCGGGGCCACGTCGCGCTGACGTAGCAGGACTTCCCGGCTTGGCTCTTGGCTCGCAGTGCTGTTGGTGACTGGCTGGCTGGTGACTGGCTCTGGCGGGCTGGCTGGCCCTGGCCGGGGCCGGGGGAAGGCGACGGCTCGCACACGATAGCCTCCACGCGTGCGAAACCCACTCCGAACCGCCCAACTTCTTGTAATACTTTGTTGCGGGCGGTGATGTGATTCGGAAAGCGGGGTCCGTCGTCCTGGCCGTCTCTCGATCCTCCCGATTGCGTCGTCGGTCCACCTGGAGCCTGGAGCGCCCCTGGAACGCAATAAAAAGAAGCAGTGGCCCTCCGCTTGACATTGATGCGTCGGGTCGGTGGGGAGGCTCCGGGGCCCAGGGGGCCGTGCCGTGGCCGTGCCGTGGCCGAGCAGTGGCCCGCCCGGGGTTACCCGGGGTCGGCGCTCGCGGGGTTTGTTTGCCTGTGACGCTGGCGGGTGCGAGGCTGCGCGGCGCGGCGGAGGACCCCGAGGACGGCAAGGTCGTTTGGGACACATGCGGCACGACTGGAAAGGCCGGGGAGGGGGGGGGGAGGGGCTCCGCGGCGCGAGGAGCAGGAGGAGGGGAAGGGGGGGGGGCAGTTCATTGACTGCTGAGGGGCGGAGCGGCACGAGTGGGCGGCGTGTACTACGTTGTACGTACGTTTGGCGTCCTCGCCGGAGCCTCTGCGCGGCTGGGCTTGGCGCGGCCTGGACGCGTCGCTCCTCGTGCGCGGATCTTTGGAATGCGCCGCGCCTCACGCCTGAGTCGACTGATTCCGTCGCTCTGTCTCTCTGTGTACGGGACGACCCACGAGTGCGGCGGAGACTGAGCGAAGAATGCTGGGATGGCGGGGTCCCGCGGGGTCGGTGCGTCGCTGCGTCGGTTGGCCGTGGTCGTTGGCATGCCGGGGCACTCGAGTGTGTGCAGCGCCGCTACCCTTCGCGCGTCGGCGTCGCTCCGTCTCTGTCGCACTCGCGGGGCGTCTCGCGCGACGCGAGAGAGAGCCACAGATGATGTGCGTCGATCCGTCTGGGAATTCGGGCGGCTGGAGTGTGATGGCCGGTGATGGCGATACCCCCTCCTTCGGGGTAGTTCACCCCACGGCGCGCGCCTCGCCCGTCTGTCCGCAAACGGCGCAACTACGCTCTTCGGCGGTGGCGATGCGCGCGCGCCATGTCCGCCGCGGTGTCAATACCCCCGTGTCGAGGTACTTCACCTCGAGCGCGGCGCGCCACGGATCCGCCCGCGGGTATGCGGCCGTTAGGTTATCGCCCGCCCCGCCCCGTCCGGATTCTGGAGTGGAGACGTTGGCCGCGGCGCCTAGCGTAACCAACGTAACGCATCACGACGCGGACTGGAGGTGTCGTCGCTCTGTCTCTCTCGCACTTATGGGGTGTGCGAGAGGGACAGAGCGACGGACACGACTCTCTGAATCCAGTCCACTGGCTGTTCCAGCGCGGACGAGAGAAGGAAAGCCACGGCGGCGACGCTTTTCGGTCGACGGCAGAGTGTTTCCTCAGACGGCGGCGACGGCGGGCGGTCCGTGCGTCTGCTGTCCTGCTGGCTGAGTGCGTGCTCCAGCAGTGCTCCAGCAGTGCTCCAGCAGTGCTCCAGCGGGCGCGCGGGGGTTTCCGGACGCAGTCAGTACAGTGGATGGATGGATGGGTGGATGAATGAATGGCGAAGTGGTTTTGAATGGACGGCCGGCCGGCTGGTCCCACGGTCGCGTTCTGGTGCGTCCTGGTCCTCTAATCTGGCGGTTGGGCGAAATGATGACTCAGACCGCGCGGTGCGGTGCGGCCGTGAGTCACGTTGGCCCGTTGCGTCACCGGAGGGCGCCACGGTCGCGTCGGCGCCGCCGTGTTCGCAGTGGTGGTGGTGGGCCCGCTGTCCAGTGCAGCGGGAAACACATGCGGTGCGCGGTTTCGCCTCTTGCGTGCCTCTTCGTTACTTGAACCACCCAATATAGTCAGCGATGGAGCCCTGGTAGGAGTCAGACGACTGGTTTGGTGAATCTGAATCAGCTGACTTTGAGGCCTGTCACGCGCGTTCCTTTGTCCCGGTTGCACAAGCTGCACAAGCTGCGGGGCGAGTGCAGCTCACCTCGACGACGCTGCATGCACCTGTTGGGCTTCTTCCTGCCGTGCAGGCTGACGCGCTGCCTTGGTCGCTCCGTCACTTTCGCACGGGACGCCCCTTGCATGCGAGTGAGAGAGCGGCGAAGCACCGTTTGGTTTCGGAATCGGCCCTGCAGGCTAACTGCCGCCGCCGTCCGTCAAGGGGTAGGGGTGGGGGCGACCTCGGCCGCCGCTCATTGGTTTTCCCTGTCCGCTGGCTGAGCCCGACGACCGTGTCCGCGGAGGCCGCCTCTGTCTGCACAGTGGGCCGGAAGACCGGCGCAGGCGGTCAAAACTCGAGACGCGCGATGAGCTCCAGATTCGCCGAACAGGACCCGAACCGAGCGTGTGACCCCACCAATGGCTTCCTCGTTCAAAGAGCAATCCGTTGGTGGGGTCGCTCATGCTTGAATCCCATTTAGTGACTACAGCTCTAAAAGCGTCCGGGATTTTGACCGCCTCCACCGGTCTTCTGGCCCACTGTGCTCCGGGAGCGCGTCGACGCGATGACGAACCGGTGACGGCGGTCCGTCGTCGACAACCAGGCGAACGGATTCAGGATTTTGCCAAGGCGGTGTGTAGTCCAGCAGGGCCGCGAGGTGTGCGGCGCCGCCCTGTGCCGTGAGGCTGGCTCGCCGAGACAATGGTATCGGGCGGCGCGCGGCGGCGGGCTTTCTTTGGAAAGTTTTTATTTGGCGTCTCCAGCCGGATGCGGCGGCTGCGCGGTGCGTGTTGCGCCGCGTGATAAGGCGCGGGGGGGAACGACCGGCTGAATCACTCCTTCGTCTGCGGCGACGCTGCGGCTTCCAGTCCCCGCCGTCGGCTTTGCTGTCCTGGACGGCGCCGCCGCACAGTGGGCCAGGCGACCGGTGGAGGTCGTGGTCAAAGTGTTTTGCCAGGGTTCTGAGCTCCAGAGTGAACCGAACGTGTGACCCCACCAATGGATTCCTCGTTCGGAAAGCAATCCATTGGTGGGGTCACACGTTCGGTTCGAGTCCCATTTAGCGACGCTGGAGCTCGAAACGCGTCTTGAGTTTTGGCCGCCTGCGCTGGTCTTCTGGCCCACTGTGCGCCGTCCTCGCCGTGATTAGCGCTTCGGTGGCCGTGCCAGCACGTAGACTGGCTAATAAGCTGGCCGGTCTGCCTGGCCGCTCGCCGGGAAGGCCTTCCTCGGCGGCCGTCCTTTCACTGGGGGCGCCGTCTGGGTGCGAAGCGCCACGCCAGCCGCTTCTTCGCAGAAGTGTACTGTCTTATCTTGGTCCAAGAAACCACTTTTACTGCATCCCTGCTCCCGCAGTTTTTGCGGCAAATGGGGAGGGAGTTGTTTTGTAGTGGGGTCGCAGGTCGCGGACTAGGCGGTGAAAATCCGGGACGCGTTTAGAGCCCCAGAGTCGCTGAATGGGACTCAAACCTAACTTCGGGCGCCACAAATGGATTGCTCTCAGAACGAGCAATCCGCGGTTCGAGTCCCATTTAGCGACGCGGGACCTCAAAACGCGTCTGGAGTTGTGGACGCCTGCGGCGGTCTTGTTGCCCACTGTGCCCCGCCTCGGTGCGCGCACTGGCGCCGCGTTGCGCCGCATCCCGGCCGCTCTTGGGCAAGTCCCGGACGCCTTGCTGCGCGGGCATCCCGGCGAGACGGGCCTGGACCGCGTGCTGGAACGTCCTGGAAGTGGAGCGGCCCGGCGTCCATCCGCCGTCCGTCCGGCCGCCCCGGTGCAATGCAATGCAATGCAATGCTGTGCGGGTGCGGGTGCGGGCCAGCGGTTCGGTTCCGCGCGCACAGTGCCTGTCAGTCGCCCTGTCTCTCTCGCTCCCCACCGGGACGCTGCATGATGTGAGGGAGACGGAGCGACTAACCGGAATGTACGAATCAACCCGCTGCGGGTCGCTTTGGCGGGTCGGCCGGGAAGGAAGAGTGAAAGGCGGGGGCCGATTTTTGCCAGCGTAGGGCGGTGGCGGCGGGGATAGGCCGGGCGCTGCAGGCAGGCAGGCTGGCTGCGCCGCAGCGGCTGTCTCTGGGCGGTCCGCCACGCCGCTGCTGCAGATTCGTATCCTGCCATTATTTATTTTTTACGTCCAGCTTATTTTTGCCCGCGACCCTGTTCTTGGTGCTCCCTGTGAGCCTCCCTTCTGGCTGGCTGGGCTTCGCCTGTCTGGAGTTGAGTGTGTGTGTGTGTGTGCGTGTGCGTGTGCGTGTGTGTGCACACCTGGCCACCTGGTGGGTGGGTGCAGTAAAGCCGACCTGGGAGGGGGGGGGGCATGCGCTAGACGGGGCTTGGGCGGGCTTGGGCCGCGCAGAAGCTCGGCTGGTTGCTCCTCGCTCGAAATGTCAGCCGTCCTTTCCGTCTCGTCTTCGGAGCCCCGCTGCGCGCTGCATCGCTTGTGCTCGTCTGTCTGGGCCGTCATGATGACGTCTGTCTGTCTGTCTCCCCGTCTGTCTGTCCGTCAGTCATGATGACGCTTGCGTGTGTGGCTGGCGTTGTTGCCACGTGGCTCCTGCCGCCTCGCTCCGAAGGATGGTGGTTTCATCGCTCTGTCTCTCTCGCACCCACACGGGACGCCCCATTGGTGCGAGACAGAGCCACAAAGGCGACTCTCTGAATCGGTCTGCTGGACGATCGGCGTGGTGCGTTTTGAGGTGCGCTCGCGGAAGTGGCGACATTCCATTGAGGCTGGCCTGGCTTATCTGGCTAGGCGGGTGAGGCGCTTTTTACGAGCCAGACCACACTGTAAAGAGTTGGTCGGCCCAGAGACTGTTCATGGCCTGGCCTCCGCTCGACTGCGCTGAGCCAACCTGCTCACCGAATGTCTGCGTGTTGCGGCGGACATGTTCATGTCCTTGCCCTGGGGCTCGCTGCCTGCTGCCTTGCATGACTACTGACATGGGCGGTCGCCGGCATAGCGCATGTCATGTGCAAAATCTGTACCAGACGATCGGAAGGCTCTCTTTGACCAGTGGCTTGGCGGACGGGGTGCGGCACACTGTGCGGCGCAGTCGGTGCAGTTTGTCCTGTCCGCGCCGTTTTGGCCAAAGGTGTTGGCCGTTTGCCGTGAAACGTGCGGACATGTTTACTGCCGAGCTTTGCAGCTTCGCCGTGTCTCCGCATTGTCGATTCCTTTTCACCTGTCGCGGTGGCGCTTTGCTTGGCTGTGTGCCTGGCTGTCCTGCGCTTCCGTGGCCAATGGGATTGGGATTCGCGATGCCGCCCTCCCTTTGGAATCTGTGCCGTCCGTCGCTTTGTCGCTCGCTCCTCTGCAAGGCGTGGCGGCGTGGCTCCGGCTGGCGCACTTTATTTTGCCAGAGTCCGGGCATTTTTGTGTGCCGAGTGGGAGGGGATGTTGTATGGCCCCCGGCCCGGCTGCTGCTGCTGTTGCTTAAGTTGTGAGGCAGCAGTTGGGTTCTTTGCACTTTCGGTTTTGTAAACTGAGCACCCCACCCCTCCCTCCCACTCGTGGCCCTCCGCCCCCGCATCCCCATTCCGATCCGATTGACGGAGTGTCACGAGCCTCCCCCCCCCCTTTTCCCTTTCTGTCCCGGCTGGATGGCTGGATCCCGTCTGGCGCAGGTACTACGGACACGACCCCGGCTGCCTGCCTGCCTGCCTGGGCGGCCTGGCTGCACCGCACCCCCTGTCCTGTCTTGGGGTGACGCTGGCGGGCCATGTGTGCTGCAAGTGAAAGTTTTCTGTTTTGTAAAGTGGTGGTGGGGCCGCCTGCTTCAGCAGTGACCGCGCTTCCTAGGTCGCTCTGCGGCGTCGCTGTGTCGCCGTGGGTCGTCGTCCTCGAGGGGTGCGAGAGGGACGGATCTCTCTCTCTCTCACTCCGGCCGTGCCCTTGTGTGACTTTGCGACCGAGTTGTTGACCCGCTTGCTCGGTGCCCTCTGCTCCGCCCGCATCGGTCGCGACGCGCTGCCGAAAGGGCTGAGGTTGGTGCTCCTGCCCCCCCCCCCCCGCCCCCTCCGCCGCTGCCCCTTCGCAGGGCCCTCTCCGCTCTCGGCTCGATCGATTCAATTGCAAATTAGAAGTTGGCGGCCACGCTGCGCCGTGGAGGAGCATCGCGAGGCGGTCGGGGAGTCGAGGGGTTTGGCTGGCGGCTGACTGTCTCTCTCTCACCCTTGCGGGACGCCCCAAGAGGGAGACAGAGAGCAACGCTCGGAACTAGTCCGCTGGCTCAGGGGCACAGTGGGTTAGGTTAGGTTGGGGTGTAAAGTACACCCCTTGCCGGCGCGAGAGAGACAGACTGTGCCGGCTGTGGTCTGGTTTGTGTTGACGCGAGGGGCGGGGGGCCGGCGCGGGGTTTGCGGGGGCGTTCCGCTTTAAAATCGATATGGTACAGCGCGGCCACCGCACCGCCGCCGTAAAAGACCTCTCGAAGGGGGCCGTTGTCAAGCGGCTGGGTTAAATGAAGTGGGAAAGGCAAATGGAAAAAAGAGAACGGCAGGCGGGAGGAGTTGAACCCGCGCCGGCGGCGTGGCAGCCTTCGATTGCCGTCAATGTCGCGTGGTGCCAGGCTTATCTGTCACGCGGACCCGCCGTGTCAATTCAAGGGTGTTTCTGTCAAGAGGCGCGATACACACTGGTTTTTCTCCCGCGGGAAGAGTTTCTATGCAGCGAGTTTCTAGTTTGGCGGCGGTGGTCGTGGGTTTAAATGAGCCCCCAGCTTGTCTTATCTGAAAGCTTGCCTTCTCCCTTTTGCTCCGCGCAGCGTCGGTTGGCACGGTTAGATCGGGGTCGGATATGCGGGGCCGCGGGTCGTTCGGGGGGGGGGGGGGAGTGGAGGACGTCAGTGACTCGGTGCGCCGTTGTCTTTGCAGGGCGGATCAAGGGGGTGGGCGGGTGGAACTGCCCCCCCCCCCTCCCCCCAGGTACTAGGTTAGATAGGTGTAGTCCATCCAGCCATTGCTTGGTGGGAAGGTAAAGAAGCACCACTTCTTCCCTTTAGTCAGGCAGAAAGCACTGCTTATCCCCTCCTCGGGACGAACCTGGATCCGCGCCTGTTTCTTTGGTCCGTCTCGCTCCACGGCTTCGCGACCGCCGCTGCCTGGCCTGACGTCGTTTTGCTTTTTTTTACGACTGGAAATATGAAATGGACTGGCGTGATGGGCTGTTGGGCTTGGGGAGGTCGTCCTTCGGCGGGAGGGGGATGACGCGGCGCCACGCCACGCCGTGTTCCTCCAGGCACAGTTCCTCTGCCGCTCCGAGTTGCGCCGTGGCGTTTCTCTCTTGGATGATTTGACGCGTGTTCCCGTCGAGAGATTCGCGTTGCCCGCCAGCCGAGCGCGATTCTCGCACAGCGTTGCTCTGCCTCTGTCGCACTCGTTACGTGCCCCGTGCCAGAGAGAGAGAGAGAGAGAGAGAGAGAGAGAGAGAGAGAGAGAGAGAGAGAGAGAGACGAGAAGAATGGGCGTCCCTCCTGCCGGCCGGAGCACGTCGCTGAAATGGATTTGTCGTCATCCTGTCTGCCCCCTTGGTCTCCGCGCCGTGTCGTGGCCTTGAGTGCGCCGCCGACTTGCTTGTCCTTCTCCCCGAACAAAGTGAGCAACGAACGATCGGCCCGGCCGGCTGGCTGCCTGCCTGCCTGGCCGGCCGGCCGTGCGAGCGTGTTGCATAAGGGCGTGGAGGGCCGGCGGAGTAGCCATGGGCGTAAGGCGTTGCGCGGCCACGCCACGCCACTTTCTCTCGCCGTGCCCCGCACGGTGGGCCCCGCTCGCCCGGACCTAGCCCAGCAGGCTGGCCGCGTGGCTTGGTGGCCGGCTGATGGTGGAAAGGTGGTTGGTGGCGTAGCACATCCCAGCGATTCCGAAGAGCAGTTCTGCCTCCCTCGCACACTTGGAAGGAAACTTAGCCATGGATTTGCAGCAGGGCAGGGCGGGCAGGGCGGCCTCGTGTCGGCGCGGGCCGCCCTACTTTGGGTTCCCACGCGGGTGGGTGCGGCGCCGCGGCCGGGCGGCCGGACGGAGTGAGTGAGCGGAGGGCTGGGCGCTGGGCGCCTCTCCTCCCGCCGTCGCCCCGCTACTTCTGCACGCGGACACGCCGCGCCCCGCCCCGCCCCGGCGATGTAAACATGTTTTGAGAGTCGGCGCGGCATGGCACTTCCTGTCTCGCCGCAGCTGCCGGTGTTGCCGGTTCTCCGCGCCTTGCGGGCTGCGGGTCCCTGTGCCCCCCCCCCCCCTCGCTTGTGGTGTGCCCCTCCTCTTGCCGACGGGATCCTGGGCTCCGAGGGGGCAAGGGCCACATTAGCGGTTTCATGTTCCAACCTGTGTGATTCGGAGAGGAGAGGGAGGGGGCTGCGGGTTCGAGTACCGGGACGGTGGAATTTCGATCGATAGGTTCAAGGTAGGGGTTCCAACCAACAAGCCTTGGGCTGGCTTCACATCCGTAACTTGGATGCCTGTTTTTGGATCTGCGGCCCGTGCATGCCTGCTCTGCGGGAGACGACCGCCACCGACTGCGCGCTTCTGCGTAAAGGGCGGATCTGGTTCCTCTTATAGCCCCGCGGTTCTCCGCTCGGGGTTCGGCTTCGACTTCTCCGTCGGCCCGTCGGCCTTCGCGCCACACTTGACCTCTCTACGACGCGGCCTTTGGAACGGAGCGGGTCGCGATTCGGCCGGCGATGCGGCGGCCATGTCTATTTCGGACGAGGAGGCTCGCTAGAGTGTGCGTTGCGTTTCAGGTTTGGGGGGGGGGGAGCATCTACGGTGCCGCCGCGCTCCGCCTTGTCTTCCCTGTCTCCTCGGGCCGAAGTCCGCTCCAGGCCGCTTTGTTTTGGTCTGTTTATGTTTGCGTCTCCGAAAATAGAATGGCTCCCTCGCGCGTCGTGACGTCACGACGCCGGCAGCGCGACACTGAGAGGCAGGCGGGGCGCGCGCGTTGTCTTCGCGGAGGCCCGCCGGCCCAGCGGGAAATTTGTTGCGCACAAGTCTGTTTTGTTTGACCGCGTTTGTTTGACCAGTTGTCGATAAAAGCTTTCTGCGAACTGGGAGAGATTCCGGTGGCACTGATGTGGAGGAACTATCCAACGAACGGCTGTCGCATCACGCTCGTCGCGGTCGCTTTTATCTTTATGCTGTCAGACGTGTGTTAGACTTGACAAACACGCAACTATCTTGCAATGAAAAATACTGTTTCCTTCCTATCTTGCTGGGAAAAACTTGTTTTTCGTTGTAAGATTCCAAGAAAAAGTCTGAGTTTGGCATGTTTGCAGTGACTCCCAGGCAAGACTCTTGGCGTGAGCTCAGGTTGTCAGCAGCCTGGTTCCGAACCGGGCTTTCGACGCTCCGTCTCACTGACCGGCAGGGGTGCGAGAGAGACAGGGCGGCAAGGCGCTGAGGTGCTGCGGCCGGGGAGTACACTGGATACCTGGCGGCGTGGCACCCGGTCGGCCACCCGGTGTTGGGGCGCGGCGGCGCGGCGGCGCGGCTCGGGGGCTTCGGCCCGCCTGGCATTTCCTGCACGGCGCCCGGCCGCACGCGTGCCGGCGCTGCGGAGGGCTGCCAGCGAGACGGGGCGATGTCTGACTGACGAGCCGACTCGCTGAACCCGGACCTGCCCGCGCGTCCATGGGATGGCCGGCCGCCCCCTCCCTCCCCGAATGGCGCAGTCCTGGGCTGTTTTGATCCGGGTCAACAAACAGCGTCGTAGTTTTGTACAGTCTGCCTGCGACTTGTTTATCTTGATTGTGTTGTTGTTGTTTTGCGCGCGCACGTTGACGACCGCGACGGCAGTCGGAACGGGTTGCTGCGCCGCGCGTTGGCAGTTTAGACTGATTCCGTCGCGGCCGCACGGGACGCCCCATGCGAGCGAGAGAGACAGCGGGGCTGCGGCCTGCGGCTCGGCCTTCTTTGTGTGCTGGCAGCAAGGCACCGCGTCGCTGCGGCGCGGCCGGCCGGCTGGCCTTGGCAGGGTGAGTGAACGGCCGGACGACGCGGGCTTTGTTCGCCGTTGGCACCCGCGCGTACTCCGCGCGCAGTCCGCGGTGCGGCTGGCGGCCCGGCGGTGTCACGTCGCGCCACCAATGGATTCCTCGTTCGTAGAGCAATCCATTGGTGGGGTCACACGTTCGGTTCGAGTCCTGTTTAGCGACTCTGGTGCTCCAAACGCGTCCAGATTTTTTGCCGCCTGCGCCCGTCTTTGCTCTTGCCCACTGTGCGTCGCCCCTGACAGGTGGGCAAGAAGCGGCTCTCTGCCCCTGTCTTGAACTTGAGAGGCTGGACCACAAACCACAATGGATCGCCCCCAGTCGCAACTGTAGGCACTACCACTACATGCCCCCTTCCCTTAACCCGTCTCTCTCTGGATCCGCCCTTCACCCGACTGGTTTGCGGCTGCCTCGGTTTCTCTGGGAAAGGGTTTGAGCAGGGGGTGGAAACGGCCTAGGCTCCGCCTGGTCCCATGCGCGTTACCAGTGCCGGTCTACGCCGCTCGGGCCGATATTGCACACTATAGGACGGAAACTGTTTACAGAAGCGACAAAACCTTTTGATCATCCGTAAGATAAGAGTCTGAAGGGTGCTAATATGTCTTGACATGTCTGGAAAACTGCCCCTAAAACGTTCTATTAGCGAAAAAGTAACAGAATTAGCGCTGAGCTGTTCTTTAGAATTTCTCATACTAGCAGCCGATTTTGACGCTGACGGCCTGTGACGTTTTCGTTGTCAGACGGTTTCGGGAGCAGTTTTCCTGTAATGTCAAGGCATATTAGCACCCTTCATAATATTTTCTAACATGGGTTCAAAGGTATTTGTCGCGTTTACGAACAGTTTCCGTCCTATAATGTGCAATGTCCGGCCGTGCGCCGCGCGGAGATCGTCACTTCTTCGCTTGTGTATAAAGTTTCAGTGTTTCGGCAGCTTCAAAATAAAAAACCAATGGCATGAAATAAAAGATCACAAAATTCTACGTGGAATAGGCCCATTGCATATCCTTTTAACAGGCTTTATGTTGATCAAACATTGTTTTGAAAATGGGTTGTGGCGTTACAGCGGTTTTGGCGACACACATATTATGGCTAAGATAATGATAACTCGTTTGAGAACCACCATGAAACCTAGTGCATTCCATGTGGCGATCCATTACCTCTATTTTGTTCACTGCATGTTGGGCGAAAACTGAATCTAAATAGTATAAACATTGTGATTTATATCTGACACAGCGATCTTTTTGTAGGTTAGTCGTCTTTCGCAAGCCCGTGCTCGGCAGTGGTGGCACCTAAAATTATTTTAAAAATACCTGAACAAAGCTTAGAGAGCAAGCTTTCAGGAAAACACAGGCCTCTTTTTCTTTCAAGACGAATCAAGCCCACAATTCGGGTCGAACTGACGCGTTGCGGTGCCCGGCCGGCACGGCGCGCGCCGCCACTGGTAACGCGCATGGGACCAGGCGGAGCGTAGGCCGTTTCTACCCCCTGGTTTGAGCGTTGCCGTGCCCGCGGGTGGCGGTGTTGTTGTTGTTGTTGTTGTGCGGTGCGTTGTTGCGTTGCGCGGTGGCGGCCGAGGTGGCGCGGTGCTGTTGACCCCGCACGTACGGACGGGTGGACGCCCCCGCGGTGTGCAGACCGATTCGCCGCCTGGTCTATCTCTCTCGCACCTGTACGGCACGCCCCTGGGGTGCGAGAGACGTCGCGGAGCAGCGGGCGTGCGTCAGTGGCAAGCCGCTGTGTTGTTGTTGTTGTTGTTGTTGTTTGTCGGCCCTCGTCGTGACGGTTCCCTCCTCTTGTTTCAGGTGAGGCTGCACTGCGACGCGCTGGCCGGTGCCGAGTGAGGCAGCAAGGTAAACGGCGGACCCGAACAGTGGACGCACAGTGGGCCAGGAGCCTGGAGGCCAAAACTCCAGACGCGTTTTGAGCTCCAGGGTGTCGCCAAACAGGTCTCGAACCGAACGTGTACACCACCAATGGATTCCTCGTTCGGAGAGCAATCCATCGGCGCGGTCACACGTTTGGTTCGAGTCCCATTTAGCGTCTCTGTGGGACAAAACCCCGTCCGGGATTGAGACCGCCTCCACCGGTCTTCCCACTGTGCGTCGTTGTCTCCCAAGAGGGGGGCTTTTGGTTTACTTGCACGCGCGCCCATTGTGTCGGCCGCCGCGCTGGCGTAACACGGGAGTCTGGCTGGGCTGCCTGCTCGGTCTGCTCGGCCCGTTGCACTCTCATTTTCATAGAATTACGATGCCCCTGCCGACATGCTGCCGCCCCCGCAATCGTCTCGTACGGTGCGCGAGGCAGCGCAGGGCCCGGTGCTTTCCCACTGTGCCGGGCCGCACGACGCGGCGGCCTTGTTATTGGACGCGGATGCGTTGCACGAGGGTCTCCTGCTGCACTGGGACTCGAACCGAACGTGTGACCCCTCCAATGGATTGCTCTGCGAACGAGGAATCTATCGGCGGGTCACACGTTTGGTTCGAGTCCTGTTCAGCGACTCCAGAGCTCAAAACGCGCCTGCACCGGTCTTCTGGCCCACTGTGGCGGCGCGGCTTATCAGCTGACGGGGCGGGGCGACCTTGGTGGGCCTTGACGCCGCGGTGCGCTCAGCCCGCCGCCGTGTCTGCAGGCCGCGTCGCCGCCCTCTGTCTCTCTGCTGTTGGCCGGCCGGCCGAGCCGAACTTAGCGACCGCGACTAGAGATGTGCGAACATGTTCGCATTCGAACGAACTCGAACGAACAGGCGAACTGTTCGGTTCGTTCGAACCCGAACTTGTGGTGTTCGACCCCGAACTGTTCGAAAAAATGAACAGATTATGTTCGTGCACGAACACGCGAGGTGGTTAAGTATTACTTTAATGTGTGTGTTCGGATCGAATCTGAACAAAAACCTTGTTCGTTCGGTTCGTTCGAGAAAATTTTGAAACTGTTCGGTTCGGTTCGTTCGAAGGCTTTGGAAGCTAAAAGTGTTCGTGTTCGTTCAAATTCGAACTTGGCTGTTCGCACATCTCTAACCGCGACCCGTGGAGATCACCATCACATCACCAGCACCAGACGTTCGGACGGCCTGGATTTGGGCGGGTGGATTGAAGTGCAACGGTTGGCGAGGCCGCGGCGTGGCGTGGCGCCGCGTGCCCGAATAGGGTCAGTGTCGAGGCGAGAGGGAGGGAGGGGCGTGGCGCGTGGCCGCGGTTAGGCCTTCGATTGGGGAGGATGGCGCGGGAGGGGGGCTGCTCGCCTGAAGGATGCTGCAACAGAGTTTGGTGCAGCCTCTCGAGTACTGTACCGGCGGGGGATTCGTGACTTGACTTGTTGCGAGCTTCCACGGTTAAAGTGCCGCCGCGGCATCCAATCTCTATCGACGCACCCTCGCGGGACGCTCCACGAGTGCGAGAGAGACAGCGACGAAAGCAGAGCTGAGTCTGCTGCTGGGTGTCGGCGCGGCGCCGCCTGATGGCCGTCCTCGGTGCCGCCGTGCCGACGCCGTGCTAATGCGGCCGTAATGACCGGCGAGGCCGCGGGCGGCGGGGCGGATGCAGTGCAGACTGTCTTCGCCGCAGCCGCGGTCAGCGCGGTGGTGCACTGACCCCGCCGCGCCACGCCGCGAGGCCCGCGAGGCTGCATGGCCGCCGGCCGCGCCTATGTACCGCCCGCGGCCCAAGAAGGAGGCGGCCGTCATTGGGACAGACAGACGGACCGACGGACGGGGAAGAGGAAGGCGGAGAGACAAACGTCGCGGCCGGCATTGGACTGGCTGCGACTCGACTTTGAGCTTCGCTCTCTCTCTCCGGCATGAGTTGCGTGTCTGGTCTGCGTGCTCGCCTGCTGGCCTGGCTTGATGGCCACCGCGCCGTTTACTACACTGTGAAGCCGCGTTTTGTCCCTCTGTCTTTGTTACACTCATGGGGTGTTTCGCAGGGGTGTGATAGGGACAGAGAGAGCGACGACGTGATCCTTCGGCTGAGCGGCGCGGGCATTCCGACCGCTTGCACGTGTTCCTGTCCTGTCCCTGCATACGATTTGCATCGACCGGCCCACTGGGTCACCGGCCGGTTCACGCGGCTGTGCCTTGACCGGATGAGGGCGGGACACAGCCTGCCCTTTCGATTAGCATCGCGAGGGAGGGTCGATGCAGTGCTCGGGCGCAGCCCTGCCCCAACGCCTGGAAGACGACGCGCACGTGCAGCGCTGCGGCCGCCCCGCCACCGCGGCCCCCCAAGGCTGCCGTGGAAGCCGAGGCGGGCCTCGCTCGCAAGGTCACCACCACGGAGCTGCTCTTCCTGACGACCTGCGCGCAGTTCTACGAACAGTTGTTCGTCGCTGTGTCTCTCTCGCACCCCTGCGGAACGCCCCATGAGTGCGAGAGAGACAGAGCGAGCGACTGTTCGGGATGGGCTGGCAGCGCCCTGCCACCTGCCAGCCACGGGGCGTGGACGACCTCCCACTGGTTGCGGCGGCGCCTTCCGCTGCAGACGGATTCCGAGAGTCGTTTGCTATGCCTCTCTCACGTATAAGAGAGATTGATAGACATAGAGAGAGAGAAGCGGAAACGACTCTCTGAATCACCCGCTGGATGTGTGTGTTCGGTGTAGTGGAGTTCAAGGTTCAAGGCCGGGTTTGGAACAAACGGCATGGCGTCGTCGGGTCGCGTTTTAAAGGGCCGCGGCTCGGCGCTGCGAACAGCTGACGCCTCGGCGCGGCGCACTGTGTGTGTGGCGCGCGGCGCGGGCAAGGGTCTCGCCTTTGCCCTGCTGCTGTTGCCGGCGGGCTGGCTGGCGGCCGGGGTCGTTGGCCCGGCCGCTGCACGTGGCTGTCTGGCCGTGCACGGGGGAGGCAACCGGAGGGAGGGTTTGCCGCCCCCCTCCACTCCTCCAGCGGCGGTGCAGCCGCGGCGCAGCCAGCCCTTGCCTGCTGCAGGCTGGCCGCCGGCCTCGCTCGAACCAATGCTGTGTCTGTTCCAGAGCGCCGGACACGCACCGGCATTCAGTGCCCTACCTTGAACCGGGACCCGAGTACGAACCCAGGTCCTTTCCACCACCTGCCCCCCGGCGTGTCACTTGGTTCGACGCTCTTCCTGCCGCCCCCTTTTCGATGTTCCCTTAGATGTGAGATGAAACGCAGCCCGCGCGGCGCGCTCGCCTCGCGGCCGGGGAGCATTGCACCTTGGTGCACCTGCCGGCCGGACAGCCCCGCGTGCAGCGCCGCCGCGCTCCATTGCGCTCTCTCTCGCGCGCAGCGGCGCTGGGAACGCTAGCCGGTCCGTCGAGCGATGCTGCCGCCCGCACTTCTCGCTCTGTCTCTCTCGTCCCGTAGAGGTGCGGGTTGTGGCGAGTGCAGCTTGCCGGCACTCCAGGGGGGACAGGGCTACGACAACGGCCGGACGGCGGGGTGAAGGGCCGTTGCTGTTGTTCGCGGTGCTCTCGGAGCTGTGGCTGGCGGCTTTGCTTCTGGTGCGGCGGCGGCCTCAGTTCCTCGCTGCGCTGGCTGCGCCCGCCCGCCCCCCAGCTCAGCTCCAGCCAGCCGTCCAGCAGCGTTGCCAGCTCGGCCGCCGCCTCCTAGGCCATCCTCCCCCACCTCCTCGCACATGCAGGCAACGCGGCGGCCCTCCCCTCCGCCCGCACCTTCCCCATGGACACGACGCAACACCGCCACGCCCCGCCGCGGTACCCGTCTGTCTCCGCGGCGATGGCTCCGCTGGCGCCATGCGGGGACCGTCCGCCCGTTCCGTTACCCGGCGGACATGTCGCGGCGTGGCGCGGCCTGCGTATGTCGGGCATTCCTGGCCACGCCCAGCAGTGCCGAGAGTCGTCTCGGTCGCTCTGTCTCTCTCGCACTCATGGGCCGTCCCGAATAGGTGCGGGAGAGACGGAGCGACTACCGCTCACGGAATCAGTCTCCTGCGTGTCGAGGTCCGCATGTCGTTGAGGCGGACCAAGTTCTAGACGCGTTTGGAGCTCCCGTCGTCATGTGGGACTCGAATCGAGCGTGTGACCCCACCGATGGATTGCTCTCCTCCAACCGAGGAATCCATTGGTGGGGTCTCACTTTCGATTCGACTCCTCTTTAATGACTCTGGAGCTTAAAACGCGTTTTGGCCGCCTTAACGGTCCTCTGGCCCACTGTGCGTCGAAGGGCCTTGCGTTCGCGTCCTATCCTAGACCTTGGCGCCGCGGGCCGGCGAACAGCTGTGTTGCGCAACGGCACCGCCGTGGCCCCGCCAGCCGCCACTCCACGAGGCGCGCTTTTTAGGCCACGCTAGACAAGGACGCGGCAGTGGGCCGGCGGCATTTGGCGGCGCCTGGGCACATCCGTGTGGTGGCGTGCGCTGAAATTTTTAAGAGGGTGGGGTGGGTGTCAAGCTATGCCCTTTGCCCACCTTCAGGCGGAACGTGATCGCAATTTGCTTACCTTCCAGGCGGCTGTCTAGTGCCAAAAGATGGGGGGGGGGGATAGTCCCACTTGCCTCCGCCTTGCGCACGCCACTGCGTCCTTGTGGATGGCCTGCTTGGCGGCGACCTGAGGAAGTTTGTCGGCGCTTTACGCCTCGTCCCTCCCGCGCTCGCTCCCCTCTCTCTGCCGGCCGCGGAGAGGAAGTCCCCCCCCCCCCTCTGTCCCTCGGAACTGCGGCCCGCCGAGTGGTCCTTCAATCCAAAGCAAAGTGGACTCCCCCTGTGAAAAAATGTGCGAGTGCATGCCGGTGGTGCTTTGGCTCCCCTCGCCTCCCCCTGAATCATCTGATGGCCCAATGGGCCGCGCCGCCGCCGCCCCCCTCCCCCTGCGCGGCCCGCACGGCGGGGTGCCGCCTCCCGCCCCGCGCCCCGCCCCCGTCTAGACTGCACAGTGAACTTCCTGCCCGGCCGGCCACCCCCAGCGAGCAGCTGATCGGCCGGCGACACCCCTCCCCCTCCCCTTCCTACCCCGTGCGGCCGACCCTAGACCGCCGCGCTGTGCGCTGGTGGTAGTTGGGCGGCCAGCTGGAGCGTGGAATATGTATACCGACGACGCGGGTTCGACGCCCGGCTGGCGTTCGGGCACTAGTCGGGGCCATAGTGCAAACTTCGCGGAACTGCGTCATTGAGGCTTCGGTGCGTGCGTCCTATTTGTCGCCGCGAAAGCAGTGCAGGTGCAGTGCAGTACTGCGACGTGGCGTCCCCGACGTGTCTCCGTGTGTGTGGGGGGGGGGAGGGGTAGGAGGCGGTCTTGCCGAGACTTGAACCTTGCACCTTTATTCTCTGTCCGTCCGTCTGGCCGGCGCGCCGCCGCGTGGCGGTGAGGCTTGCTGTGCGCGCTGCACGCGCTGCACGTGCTGGGCGTCGGCCAGCCGAAGGCATTGGCGTTGCGTCTCCCTTGCACTTGAATCCCAGCAAGGTCGTCTTTGTTTCGCCGGCGTCGCTCCGTCTCCCTCCCTCCCAGAGAACGACTCTCTGGCGTCGCCACAGAGGCGCAGTGCAGCGCTGCAGCAGCTGGCCGTCCGCGGCGCGGCAGCTGCTGCATGCCGAGCGATGCCGCATCGTCGTTCCGTCGCTGTCTCTCTCGCACCCCTACGGGACGCCCTGTGACAGAGCGACGGAACGACTCATGGTTGCCGCACGGCCTGCGAGGCGCGGCAGCCTTCGCCGCCTGCCGGTGCGATGAGGCATTCGCTGGAAGGCTGCACCTGTGCGCCGCCGCCATCCGCCCCCGTCTCCACTGACGCGCTCGCAGGGCAGACCGGACAGTGGGCCAGAAGACCGGCGCACGCGGCCGTAATTCCAGACACATTTTAAGCTCCAGAGTCGCTGAATAGGACTCGAACCGTAACCGTACGTGTGACAGGGATTGCTCTCCGAACGAGGCATCCATTGGTGGGGTCACTTGTTTGGTTCCAGTCCTGTTTAGCGACTCTGGAGCTCATAACGCGTCCAGAGTCTCGGCCGCCCGCGCCGGTCTTCTGGCCCACTGAGGGCCGTGGCTTTCCCTCGCCGTGACGCACTGGCCGTGACGTGACGCCTTGTGGGCGGTGGCTGGCGGTGGCGGGGCGGCCTCCGCCGACCTGACGTGGCGTGACGTCACCCCCGCTCCAGCCTGCTCCAGACAGTGACAGTGACGTCACGCGTCCTGTGACGTCAGGCCGCCGCGGGGGGGCAGAGGCGCCGGGGCCTTGGCGCTGATGCCCTGTGGGCAGACGAGCCAGAATAATCAGAGTGATAAAGATATATGGCTCGTCCTTAGGGCTCGAAGTGAACGTCGATGTGATGTCGATATTTGTAGAACACCCCTGCAGAGGTGATGCTGCTGATGCTGTTTTGTTGCTTTGAGTCATCTAGCGGTTTGGTTCTGGGGCTTGTGCATTTTTGTTGTGATCTGAATTTTGGATAGTGGGTGCTATAGATTTATTTGGACCGCTCTAGATGAGTTTTATCCTTTTGACCTAAGTTTATAGTGATAGCGCAAGAGTTGAGGGGCTTGGTCTGCAAGAGGCAACGACTAACCTTTTTTTTTTTTCTTTTGTTGCAGTGTTGCTGATTTTCCTACGCGCAAACAAGACTGATCTTATACACACCAAGGGCTCCCATACAGTTCAATTCCACTCCGTCCGCACAAGTTTTCTACATCAGCAGCGATGGAGAGGGAATCGAATCAGATGCAAACGCAGTGTCGATCTGGGTGTGGCTTTTATGGTTCCCCAGCGACTGATGGACTGTGCTCGCTTTGTTATAAAGAGGCACTAAAGAAAAAACAGGTTGGTTGAGTTGTCTTGTGATTTTACTTTTTGTCAGGCTACAGTGTTTGTTGATTCTCTCCTTCATGTAGAATCTGAATTTCCTCTGTTCACAGCAACCTCCTGTCTCATCACCAGCTGCCTCAACGGCATCAAGCAGCAACAACGCACCATTTGTATCTGCATCAACAGTAGCCTCAGCCGTTGATACAGCATTACCTACTATCCCTGTAATTTCAGACCTCTGCAGTAAAGAGGTGAGTATTTCGTTGAGGGTTTATGAATGAGATCTAAAGCATATAGATTTTAAGCCTAATTTATTGTGGCAATGAAGGTATTCTAGTTTCTGACTGCAAAATGCATTATTGCCAGTTCTGCCTCATTGTTGGTGCTGTGTTGTCAAGGGAGAGGTGCTCAAGGGAGAAGTGCTTAGGCACCTCTCCTGGTTTTCAAGGATGGTGATTGAGGGGGTGGGGTTTGAATCAAAATTGTTACAAATTGTTAGTGATAATGTCCTCTAATGGCAGTGAGGCTGCACTTCCAAATTCTGTGAGACTTGTTGATAGATGAGGGGCTGTGGCCGTTTGTTTACATAAGATCCTTATTGACCACAATTTTGTTTCTCTCTTGTTCACAGAGCTCTGAAAATGGTGAAGGTTCAGGTAGCAATGGCAACGCAGAGTGTGCAACAAATACAGATGGTGATGATGCCAGTTTTGATGGGAAAGATTCACAAGATAAAGATGGAAAACGGAAGAAGAACCGCTGTGCGACATGCCGTAAGAAGGTTGGGCTCACAGGTATGTATACAATTTTAACAAATAATAAATTATGTGTGATAGGATTTCCATGTTTGAAACCAGTTACATTTGCCTTTAATATATTGTCTGTGTCCCTAATTCTGTGGTTCTCATTTTTTCGTTAGGTTTTGAATGTCGGTGTGGCGGACTGTACTGCGCAATGCACCGATACAGTGACAAGCATGAATGTACGTTTGACTACCGGGAGCTCGGGGCACAGGAAATCCGTCGCAACAACCCTGTTGTTGTTGGCGAGAAAATTAAGAAGATATAAGACAATGTTGCGGCATCCTGAGACATTAAATTTCGGGCAGCTTGAGACTACAGCGATGTCATGGCATGACACTCCACTCTGCACCGCAGCACTACTCTCCACTATGCACATGCTGACCTCAAATTAGTGCCATGGTGATATTTCATAGTAAATTTGGATTTCTACCTCCCAAACCAGCAATGCCCAACCCCACCCCCTCAAACCGATATCCTGGACCAAACAACCCGAAAAACTATTGTCCAGGCTCGGCCTTGAATAGGTGTTTGTGATAAAAATGAATGTTCGAATAAAAATGGTAAAAATTATGAATGGTGTTTTTTGATACAGTGAAATTAAAGTTGTGTGTTGCTTTTTATAGAAAAAAAAAATGAAACTCATTTTGAGTAGCATAGGTGCTTGAACTTGAGAAGAACAGGTGTACATAATGAGTTGCTTGGCTAGTCTGCCAAGTGCGTTATTGGTGTACTTGTGCTTGTGCGCCATGAGAGGAAAGGTGACTAACCTGAGTCTATAGTACTTCAGTGCTTAACTGTTGTGACCACTCCTTACTCATTTGATTTGATGCTTGTTTTGGTTTTGAGTCTGATTTCATCCACTCTCTTGTACTTCAACTAACGTATCAGCCATTAAGAAGTTTTGCAAGATGTGGTTTTGTTTTTTGGTTTTTTTTCGTTCATTTATTTTTATTTTTTCATATTGTAAAAGATGTGTGAGTTAGGTGGAAGAGAGTTTCATGGTCCTGTTGTGAGTGGATGGAGTTCAATACACAGTTAACTATCACAACCTTACTCAAGCTAAGACCAGATAATGACAAATGAGGATTGATAGTTTGAAAATATTTTAAAAGGTGTATTAATTTTACTTTGTCTATTAGTTTCTATTTACCTTTGCCTCATGGAAAATGCTTCATTAAGAGAAAGTATATATTAAAAAAGTATATTGTAAATTTTGTCCAATATGTGTGCCTATGTGAGAGCACATGACAACTTGTGTACATGTAAATGTTCTATGAGAGGTGTGTGTGTTTGATCTGTACCATGTATGAGAGAGTGAGTGTGTGTGTGCTTGAGTGAGTGAGTATGATAAACTTTATTTTAATGGATGTGAGACTGCACTGCTGCAACCAGTGGATAGTGTGGTGTGTGCACAATGTCATGGTTTTTGTTTGATCATGCAAGTGCTCCTGTCAAGTGTTTCTTGGAATTGGTTTCGCCTGAGAGTTTTGAAGCTCAAGACTTTTTTTTTCCCTTGGTTTCAAAGGATTTAAGTTTTGGCTTCTTTGAGAGTTTTGTAGAAGACTATACCTTTCCCACTGCAATGAGTGGGCTAGACGATTGGAAAAATCTTTCACGCTAGAAATCGAGATGCAAGCACTTACGGCAACAGAACATATATTCCCTTGTTTGACATGAAGACAGTGATCAAGTTTTCTCCAACAGTCATGTGTCTTCTCTAAATTCCTTTGTGATTATTGATGCTGTAGTCTTGATGATAATTTTTAGCTGTCACACATTTTATCCAAGTCAGAATGCTTATTAACAGTAACAGCTATTGCCTAAGAATGTTGTACAGTTTGCCTGTGCTATGGAGTAGTTGACTAGGATCTCTTTTAAGCATTAAGCACTTTACTGGACTAGAAAATTTGTGATTCCTCTCCAAGGATGAATGCTAAATCGTATCTTATCTTAATAGGAGTGTAGGAGGAATATAACTGCCAAACAACTCTACTTATACTCATTGTGTTATTTCATTTCTTTGACGGTTTAAACTGTTTAGCACTTATTTAATCTATGCCCCTATTTCTATCGAGCCCATATTTAGAGATAAAAGCATCCTTGGAAAGTATAGGACAATATTGTGCTTAATGTATATATACCATTTAGTACAGCTAGATAATCTGTTCTGATAAGTGCTTGTGTGGGTGTTCAACCAACTAGCAACCAGTCTACCGAAAAGCATAGTCTAGCCATTAGTGTGTTTGGTTTGGTTTCTGCCTACCCTGCCCCTCTTCTGTAAATCTAGGTGTGATGTGATATGCGCTGCCGAGTCACCTGAGCATGGCCGCTAAGTCTGTTGTAATTACTCAGTCACTTGCCAAAGTAATGGGTTGCCTACATGCAGTCTAGTAGAGCAGGGTTTCATGGTGGAGTGGAGACTCGCTGCTTGTTTTGCTCAATTCTGTTTAAATATGTTTGTTTTATCTACTCGTTCATGTTCTTTCAGTTGAAGTTGTTTCTTCAGTGGAGGGATGTGTCTATTGAAACGAGTTTGTTTTCTTCATTGCTGTTCAACCCATAACTTTGGAAGGTTCATTAGAGCTGAGAGCTTCAGGTGTGGCTCGGCCGTCCATGAAGTGACTGTGGTTCAAATATTGTGATTCATTAATATATATAGAATTTTTCTTTAGTGGGTAAGCATTATCAGAGAACCAGCATAACAGCAAAGTCATTGTTTCCTTATTGATTAATATATATCTGACAATAAATTGTATCCTGGGAATTTGGGTGGTCTCCATCATCTTGACCCAGCTGTCAGAAAAACTCCATTATTCTAAAAGAAAAAAAAAAGTTTCTGGAGAAATAAACCTATTTTTCTGGATGAAAAGGAAAAAATGATGCCTTGTTTTTGTTGTATCTTTTTTGTTTGTTTATATTGCGAATGCCTTGGTTCTCTGGCTTTCTCACTGTGCCAGAATAGCAGTGGTCCATTTTGTTCTGCCTATCTTTGTTGGTGTTTTTGTCTGTGTACCATTCGTGATAGTCATTCACAGCTGAATAATTATGTTTGAAAACAAAATGCATCAGTTCTCATTACACTATTGTTACTACACGAGACTAAATTTTGCCAGTGCAAAGGCATTAAAATTAATACTGAATTTGGATGCATTTTTATGTGTGGTGGTGCATTCCATTTGATGAGATGACTGACGTAATTGATATAAGAAAATTTATGCAGTTGGAGCCATTTGGTAATAATATTTAAGTTCAAGTTTCATTTATGTGAATTGAATGAAACTGGTCTACTCTTTGGTGTATTTTTCACAATTGTGTGTCCAGATGGAAAAATGATTGTCAATTTGTCTGAGTATGTATATCGGAACTGTGGTGCCAGTTATCTGACTGAACAAACATGTAGAAATTAAGAGTGAACCACTGCCGTTTTATTGTCTGGTTATGCAACTTGGCACCAATTTCACAGTTTAAAAGTGGCCTCATGATTTTATGTACCAGAGGACTCACCACAAGGATGGCAGGAATTCATTATGAGGCTTTGTTTTAATGTTTAATTTTCCAGATTGAATTGCTTACTATTTGTAAAGTACTGCTGGTTTTGTTAAATCCATAGCCAGGAGTTAAGTTCTTTCTTGCAATGTTTGGTAAAGTCATCTATCTACGGATCTGTTGTTTCTTTTTCCTCATTTTTTTCTTTTTGTTAAGTTTGTGGCAAGACAAGAATTTTGACTCCTGGTCAAGTTTCTTTTGTAAATTTTGTGAAAAAAGAAGCTAGTTGTTTAGAATTGATCATCATCATTTATTAATTCATTTATATTTTACTCATTCACATTTCATGTATTTCTCTCCTCACAACAGTAGTCCTTGATTTTAAACGTCTATGATTATTGCTCTAAAACATTGTATGTAAGGTAACTAATAAAAATATCCTTATGAACCTATGATTTTATTATTCTTTTCAGACCTTTTTCGTTTTGTGTCTTAATTTGGCTATGAATCAAGATTTTTTAGACAGGAATGATCCCTGGCTTTGTCTTTACAGTAATAGCCTTTCCCCACTTGTGTTTATTTTGTGTGAGTGGTTGAGTGGCTTGTACACAGGGTCATTTTTTTGGTCTTGTTAGATTCTGGTAAAATGAAATTATGTTTCATTCTCCAGGCTTGCAGCTAAGGACACAAGTTTGTTAGCATTCTCACTTCTGTGCCTGCCTACTGGTTGTTGGACCTACTGCAGTTTAGGTAATCAGTATGTTATAAGACACGTCTGCTGGGAGCTATGTTGCTGTAACTGTTTGTTTCTTGAATTTCTTGAATACAGATGTTGTGAATAGTATGAACCATTTAAAACCAGTCTATTTCTCCTTTGATATCAACCTCACTTCCACTACTCAAATGCTGCTACACTTACACTAAAATTGATTGTAGGAACCACAGCAGAAAGGATGACATGTAAATTAGAATGAACTTTATTTCAACAATTTGCGCCCAATTCACAGAAGATTCCTTGATCTGTTTTACTGCTGCTTGATGAATGTACATGTTTAGTCATGGTTTTGGCCACATAGTAACGTGGTTGGGAAACAGATGAGCTCCTTGGTTTAGTTTCACTGATAATACAGTACCAAAGGTTAGTTTATCTGTAAGTTGAGCTAATTAATACAACAAGATTAATCTGTTCCAAACAAAATGACAAATGCCATTAAAATACAGAACAACCCCATGGCTTCTGTAAGAGCAAACCCTAGAATGGCATATGTAAAGAGACTATTTTTCAGAGTGGGGTTGCGTGAGTAAGAAAACATTAGGCTTCCAAAAACAATACCAATGCCAGCACCTGCCAACAAAAGGGAAAAAAAATCAAAAACTGCTCAAACTAAACAAAAAGTAATCTAAGATCAAAATTGTCCTTGCCTGGCCCAGCCAAACCAATAGTGGCCATTCCTGCCCCCATCAGTCTACCAGCGTTGTCAATGTCAGCTCTCCATGGGGAAGTGTGAATTCCTCTAGTTCCATCCATCTAAGTTTAAAAAAAAAAAATTACGAAAAATTACTTTTACCATCTACAATATGCATTAAGTTCACTCAGGCATACCACAGGAGTATTTGTAGGCAGGAATGGAGGAGGACTTTGTTTCCATCGGTCCAACTGGCTGATTGCTGAGCTGGATGATCGGACAATGAAACTGTTGAAATTTCTCCAGGCCGCTTGGAACCCAATACCATATCCCATGCCCTGAAAGAAAGACAATTCTCATATTTTTGTGAAATGATGAAGTATGAAGTATGGCTCAAAAATTCTTCCAGAAATTACTTACTGTGACATGTCGATTCTTCAGAGAACGAATGGCACCAGACAAAAGCATTTTGATCTAAAAAAAAAAATGTTCAAGATAGCAAGTTCATTTTCTTAAAATATGAATTATGTTTAGACACCCCACCCCCACCCGAAAAAAAGAAAAAATTGCTGCAGAGGATTTTTAAGAAGCCATACAAGCAGGGATACAGAGACCAAATCTTTGTTCGGTAATCCAAGCTTTTTGGGTTTCAGAGCTATGATGCTGAATTTCAAAAAATTGTTAGAAAAGACTTTGCCCCAGAAAATGAGTCCCCAATAATTAATAATAATATGAGTAGTGAGCATATTACTTACCACTTCACTGGTTCTATTCCACAGAGAACTGAAATTCAATCGATTCCCTTGACAAACTCGAGGAATCCACAATATTGCGCCTTCTCCGCGTTTGTTTGTTTCTACCCGGCCTTCTCCTTTGTCATTCCCTCGGCGGAAACTGCATTTTTCTTTTGCCCACTTCCTTGGGCCGCCACCATGACAAATTAAAAAGTTCCTGATGAACTTAAACAACAACGTTGTTTTGCCTCATTCCCCTTGGAAAGTGACCGCCAATCGACGATAGGGAATTCCCAAAAAATCGGTTCCATCTTGACGCAACCTGAGTACATGCAGCTCTGAATGTCTGTTGACGTCACCCTTTTACCTGTGAGTATATACGACAGGGCTTTAGGCAGACATGGGGCTTTGATTGGATTAATTGTTGCCCCCCCCCTCCCTTCTCCCGCAGCCCCCAACACCAGGACGCGGAAGAATAAAAGGCGGGGGCGGCGGGGCCTCTGTCCGCGTCCTCGCGTGCTGCAGACTGAGAGTCGCTTCGGTCGCTGTCCCTCTCACGGCTGGACGGGACGCCCCATGAGTGCAAGAGAGGCAGGGCGACGAAAAGTGACTCTCGGAATGAGTCATTGGCTCGAGAGCCAGAGCCAGCAGCCCATCGCACACTTCAGCAACTTCAGTGCTTCAACGTGCGCGGGGCCGCGGCACCAGCGGCACAGTGCCAGATGCCCGGCCTCGGCTTCGGATCACTTTTACCTCACCGTCGGGCCGTCGGGCCAGGACTGTACATGCACCAAATTACCAAAATTGCTCGACCCGGCACCCCGAGAGCCACCATTTTCGCAACAGCAATGTTGCGCTGTGTGACAGGCCACTCCCGCCATCTAAGCAAATGTGTGAGAGAGTGTGAGAGAGAGAGAGAGAGAGAGAGAGAGAGAGAGAGAGGAGAGAGAGAGAGAGAGAGAGAGAGAGAGAGAGAGAGAGAGAGAGAGAGAGAGAGAGAGAGAGAGAGAGATTCTAGGTAGGCGTTTCGAACTCGTGTCGACCCGCGGAAAACCTCCTAATTGTTCTGACAGATGTTCCACCACCACCAAAATAAGGCAACTGGAACAGTTGTGCCGCACTCCATGCGTTCAAGTCTCAGGCCACCGGCGTACGATGTAGTGTACAGGTGGTCGCCCTTGTACGGACAGTAGGGACGGGCTTGTTGCGTGCTGCAAAATTGGTGCTGATTGGTGCGGCATGGTTCCGTTCAAGGTTGGAGTTTCATCAACGCGGCTGCGTACCGTCACTAGTCAGTACGTACCAGCACGAGCCTCTCACCGACGGGCCCGAATCGGCACAGCCTACGATCATTTCTTGTCCAGCGCCGAAGAAACAAGGGAAGACCCATACGATATGCGCACGATTGCTGCTTCCGCAAGTAGGTGTCCGGTGGGCCACCGCGTGCGATGCCGAAGAGCAGTTTGACGCGCTGTCTCTCTCGCACTCTTACAGAGCGCCCCATGAGTGCGACAGAGACAAAGCGACGAGGCGACTTTTCCGAATCGCCATCGCCTGGCTGCCTCTGGCTGTCTCTCCCCCGTCTTCCCCCTCCTCACTAAGATGATCGTCCCCTGACCATCCCCACCATCTCGAGCGCAGCGCGCATAATGCTCCCGAAATGTTCCTCGCTGTTCGCGTCCGGGCACTTGCCGCAGTCCGGTCGCCTCAACCACGGAGAGCCCCCTCGTTGCTTCACACCGGTCAAGACCGGCCGGTGACGGCCTTTTGAATCCGAGTCGTTTCGGTGCCGCTGCAGGTGCGGCTACCATTGTTTACATGCACCATGCATGCGCACGGCCCGAAGGGAGGGAACGGGGAAGGGGCGAGGGAAGGAGAAGGGGAAAGGGAAGGGGAAGGGAGGGCGACGCCAGCCCGAGAGATACAACGCCTCCTGGCCTCCAAGTGGTGGAACAACATCACCCATGGTGGTGCTGACTCTCGTTGTCAGATCCGCCTGTACCGAGTACTAACTGATGCGTACTTTTCGTTCGCCACCCTCCTGGTGATGTTTTTATTTGTTTGTCGCTGTTACCACAATGTCACACTCTTTTCACACAGGTGGCACTGCTAACGTTCGGAGAGGCCAGATCCCCTTGTTTGCCGACGAGCAGGACACGGGTCGTTTACCTGAGCAAGGAGAGTAGAGGCATCGTCCTCCTCACTCCGACGGCCGCTTTCCGACGATTCATCCGTTTTATTATTTCTTTTCGACGCGAATTATTTCATTCCATTTCACCTTTGAGGGAGGCGCACCTATGCTGCAGCGGAGATTCGGAGGCAAGGGAGGGGGGGAGAAGGTCCGAGTGGCGGTGACAGGTTTCGGAGAAGTGCGGTACGGAGGGGGACGGGGGCCGGCGGGGCTGGCCTGGGGCGCGGCCGGGGCCAGCCGGCATCGGCTCTACAGGTACAGGGTCCGGCTCGGCTCCGCCGTTGGTTCGCTGGCCTCGGCTGGACTTTCCTCGGGTTGACTCACCTCGTCAGGCCACCGAGAGCCACAGAGCCAGGGCCACCTGGACCCTTTACGACGTTGGTCGAGCTCGGTTCGGCTCGGCTCGGCCCGGCGCGGCCCGGCTCGGCTCGGCTCTCCGGCGGGGCTCAGCTCGGCTTGCAGCGCGGCCCGACTCGGCCGGGGGGCCGGCGGCAGGGGAAGGGGCCCCGCGGGGGGTAGAGGGGGCCGTGGTGGGGCTCTCTGGTTTTCTCGTCTCGCTCGCGTCCGTCAGTCGGCGTCAGTGCGTCGGCGTGTGCTAGTGTAGGCACCGCGTCGCGTCGCGTGGCCGCGAACCGCGAGTGAGAGTCGTCTGCTAGTGTGCTGCAGTGCCCAGCACCTCCCTTGGATTACTCGAGCGATGGAGGCCGCCATGGAGAGCAGGCCGTAGAGTGCAGGCCCTTCGTCCACGGCCGCGCTAGCCGCGCCAGCCGCGCTAGCTGCGCCGACGAGCGAGCCAAGCGAGTGAGGTGAGCGGTCGGTCGGCCCGTCGTGCTGCTGTGGCACCGCGTCGGGGCCGAGCGCCGGGGCCGAGCGCCGGGGCCAGCGCGCACCCTGTCGCCGTCCCCAGCCCCGCCGCGTGACACCGTACACCACCGCGACACTCTTCAGGCCTGCGGGGGGCGGGGCTCCCTTCGGGGCGAGAGGGCGCGCCCTTCTCGTGATTAGTCAGCGGCAGCCGGAATGACGGAGTCCAGGGCGGCGGGGTCGAGGTGGGGTCGAGGCGGGGTCCGCCCCGCGGGCAGGCCGTCGTAGAGTCCAAGCCCTCCGAGGCCTCCGCTCAGTGTGCAGTGGTGCAGGCGAGTCTTATCAGCCCGCGTCGCTGTGAGCAGCAGCGCCGAGCTCACCTTGCGGACAAAGTACAGTGCGCGCGTGGGCGAGACACTCACCGCGTCTGCCCCGGCTGGACGTGCGCGGTGCGAGACACTCCGAGCGAAGTGGATCACCGCGCCTGCCCCGGCTGGACGTGCGCGGTGCGCACACTGTCAAACCAAGTGGGGAGAACGCCCTGCATGGTGTGAGTAATTCTCCACACTTGGAGGTGCAGAGTTTGCAGTCTCGCAGTATTCACTCTTCAAGTGCGGAGCAGCTCACAGTGTCGACATGGTGGAGAACTCCGCACTGGTGGAGACTGCGGACTCTGCACTTCCAAGGGTGGAGACTGAAAATACCACACCTCCGCTTTTCAAGATCGGAGTTCTCCACGCTTGGTTCCACACTGTACTCGGTGCTGCACTGGACTGTGTCTGTAAACGCACACTGACATGGACTATCGCACAGCGAAGTAAAAATTTTGGCCGTGTAGTGCGTTGGGCGCATGTGCACGCTTGTTTAAATACATGCATGAGTGCACATGATGAAGGGTTTCACAGATGACACGCGTCAACGTAACAATGGCTGGAAGGCAGCCCCCCCCTCCCCTTCCCGTCTTGTTCCCATAATGTACACAAAGCACACAGGTCACATCAGAGGGGGCGTCCGCTGCAGGTTGCCGTTACTTGTGCGTTAAGCGAGGCGATAAGTCTGGGGTATTCATTCGGAAATCAACATAGTAGTGACGCGTCACATCCAACAAATTTGAAAATTGTGTCGCATGTGTCATCTTTGGTTTTGATTCTAAAGGTGGCACAATTTGTTGACTTGGTACCGACCCCGGGACCCAGGCTTTTCGTGGTCAAACGTGCTTCCGATCAACATTCAAACGAATGTGACATCGTATTCAAACGAACGTGATACTACACTACGTTGCCCCTGTCGTCCTCAGAGGGTAGGCCACCGCCTCCACACCGATGTGGCGGGACCGGTCGGTGGCCTACCTCACAGGCGCTTCAGGCCTCTCGAGGGCAGCAGCCGCGGCATTTCCGCCTCTTTGTTGCCTCAGAGGTTTCAGTTTTCCATCGTGCCATAAAGATTTTCTCCCGCACTGCAAAAAATTAGTCACTTTTTGACAAAATGGTGGATGACGTTTTCACCACTTTCAATTGCATCAGATGATATGCCATCACTTATTACATGGACGTGACAAAAATGTCATCAACAACTGATTTGATGACACTCTCAGACATTCTTGTAAGGTTTATTATCCTTGAAACTGTCATCAACGTGACAGTCAAAATTTTCGCGGGGAGGGGGGGGAGGGCTGTAACCCCCATACCCGTAGGCAGGCAGGCAACAAATCGCACTTTGCCGCTGTAAGGAGGCATCTTTTGCGTGGATCCCTCCGGATCCGGAACCCGTCCCTGGATCCGCCCTTGCACGGTGTTTGTGTGCAGGCCCAGGCGATGGGGTTCTCGGCGGCGCTGCAGGGCAAGGCGGCCCACGAGGCGCTGCTGCTGCGCCAGGACGCCGAGCTGCGCCTGCTGGACCTGATGCGGCGCTGCATCCACAGCAAGGTGCGCTCCGACCGCGACTACGCCCTCGCCCTCGGCGCGCTGGTGCAGCAGGGCCTCAAGGTGGAGCGCCCGGAGGACCTGGCCGGCAGCCTGGTGGCCAAGGTAGGTGCACCTCTAAAAAGCCTACGGTGAGACATCCCCCCCTCTGAGGGGTGGGACATTACTCTGCGGACGTATGAAACGCACGAAAATTTAGCATGAGTTGTTGTCCCGCCCTGACATGGGAAATCATTCTCACAAATGGCGACAATTTTGATTCTCACCGCTGCAGAGGTAGGTGAGATTTCCAATCCCACACAAGGGCGAAATTTTTTTTTCTGACTTCCAGGGTGGCTCAATTTCTCACCTCTGAGTTTTCAGGGTAAAAACTGTAACGTTGTTTATAACATTTAGTGTGAAAGGCTGTGAGTTGGAACCCTTAACTTGAACTTCCTAGAGGTTTTTCTAATAATTTTTGGTGCCGTTCGGTTTTACATGAGTGGTTTGTTATCAGGCATGGAAGGGCATCATGGAGGAGCTGGACAACATGGGTAGAGCGGTTCGCCAGAACGCCGAAAGCTTGGAGAAGGAAACCCTGGAGAAGCTCAACACCCTTTACACGGAGAAGCGCAAGGCCCGCAAGAACTACCAGGAAGAGCACAGCAGGATCGCACAGCAGTTCACCCACGTGAGTAGCACATTTCTAGTCTATACTTCATTTCAAGCGTAATGTCTTCGGGCGTAATCTTATGCTTGACATGGGACTCATGTTAGAGTTACGATTCAGTTTTTACCAGTGAATGTGACGGCTTGATTTCTTGGCGCATTCAACCGCTTGGCATACAAGTCGAGTCGACCTACGCGGCATGAGAGGCCTTAGGTTCCCCTAGGCTGACCCTGAAGGTGGCTGCGGCGGGCCCGTCTTTGGGTCACGGAACTCGTTCGGCTGGCCTCGCGCGCTGTGGTTCCGGTGTCGCCATTGGGGATCCAGTGTGGAATGACGATTCCTGGAATGTGTGCATGGGACGCAGCCTACTTCGCGTGCTATGCTCAGAAGCCTCGCCGCTTGCCCTCTTGCGACATCAATGCAGCCAAATCCGTTACAATGCCGGAAATAATGCTTGAAGTCTTCATGGTCTTCGTTAGCACCTTGTCTTCATGTGGCGTGGTTGGACCCGAGGTCCATCCTTCGCCCTCCAGACCGAGTTAAGCCCTTCCTTGTGCTCGTGGTGTACCGTGCGCCACCGCGACGAGTCGACGAACCTTGAGACGAGCTTTGCAAGCTTGGCTGAGCGCAGCACTGGCCTAGCCACCTCCGCACGCGTGTGTTTGTGTGTGTACGTCCGTGTGTGCGCATGTGTGCGCGTGTGTGGATGTTTGAGGCATCAGTGGAAGTAGAGATCCGGGCGGTGAAGGGGGGTCTGTCTGTGCAGTATCGAGGGGAGGGGCAAAACGGTGTGCCGAGTCTTGGTTAGGCGAGGCGGGCTAACGGTGCCACTGGTTGCCAGCTCCGCCAGTGCTGCCACCGGCCCGCGCGGCGAACGCGAACTCATCTCGCTTTACTTGTCCAACTTCGATGCTTCCTCCTAAGAGGAGTGTCTTAATTATTTGTGCCGCACGAGAAAGATCGTAACTACCCACCTTTTTGTGGTGGTTAGCATCGTCTTCTTATAGTACTTCATGCCGTTTTTCTGAGTGACATACGTGAAATCGCACTCATGCCATATGCCACACTCGTGTGAATTTTGTCAGAATATCAGAAACCTGACTGAAATCCTTCTCGAAATTCACGCACTTTGCTCTGACAAACTAAATTAATGAAGGGTGTGATAATTCGTGGGAATTTCAAACTCGTTTTTATGAAAGTTGTGTGGGTTTTTTTTCTTTTTCAAAATCATTGCAAAATGAATGACAGTGTTAGGACGCGTCGACTTGTCACGCGAACGGACTGACTTGGTTCCGACCAACTGGACCACAGCGCGTGCCGCGGCCTGATGGCTGCACCGTCCGGCGCGGCCGCCCTGGAAAACCCGACAGGGTACACCGGTAAAAATTGCCGACTTGTTGAGCGCTTCTCTGCGACAAGAAATGGTTGTACACAGCCTTCATGGTTTCATTTTCGTCTTGGCGGAATGCAGCGCGGCGACCTTGCAAGGCATGCCTAGGGCGCTGGCGCAGGGCTGCGGTGCGACGCCTTGCCCAACCCGTTGCAGAAGCCAAAAACGAAAACATCGATCAACGTGCGACTTTAAAATCAGTCATACAGTACATGTTTTGTTGTTACTTTACACGGCAAGAACGGTACTTGCTTTTCCCAAGTAGCCAACTACTGTACGCTTCAAGGCCATTCCCCGATGCATTTTTGAAGGAGATGCGCATGAGCTCTTGTACGCCTGAAGAAGGGCGCACAGACTGTCGTACGCTTCACCAAAGGCGTAATACTGAGCCTTAGTTTTACCAGTGGCACACGTTTCAAACATTCGAAGCTGCCAGGTGCTGCGGCTCACGGGGATCTCAGGGACTTGTTTGTTGACCTCACAATGAGACCTGATGCTATCGGAATCAGGGTGGGCGTGACCTTGCGTGGACAACCGGAGCACGATTTGCCCCAATAATGTAAATCCAGTCTAACTCAATCAATATTCACGTATTCACGCGTATGCCGCTGCACTTTCATTGTGTCTCGCGGAGCGCCTGGCCGCGCCTGGCCGTTCCTGGCGCTGGTTCGGAGTCCCCCACGCACGGCCCTGTTGTCGTGGAGAGCCTCGGAACGGTCGCGCTCTGTCTCCCTCGCACCTCTCCGGGCCCACCTGCGAGTGTGAGAGGGATAGCGACGAGGCACTGTTTGGAACACTCTCCTGCGCGCTCCGCGTTCAACGCCCCTGCGTATGACTCAGGCAATGACCGACCAGGATGCAACGGAGCAGCCCATAGTGGCGACACGGGGCTTTCCCGGCTTGGGTCATGCCCCGGGGATCTGTCTGTCTCTGTCCCTCCCCTCCCACACGCGCGTGCATACGCGCCGGTCTGGCCTCCGCAGCGCCGCCACACGCGAAGTGGGTCGGGTCGGCCGGTGCCGCGCGGCACGGCAGGACACGCTACGGCGGCCCACGTGCGGTGACCCCCGCGACGGGCACGACGGACATCCGGACCGGCCGAAGGAGGCCAGTGTCCCCTGGACTGGCCTGCAGGCCGATTCCGAACCGAGCTTCGCCGCTCCACTGCCTCTTTCACACTCATCGGTTGTCCCGTACAACGTTCCAGAGGGACAGAGCGACGACCTGCTGCGGAATCAGCCTGATGCGGCCATCCGTGGACGAAGACACGCCAAGACACGAAACGCGCTGGCCGAATAGTCCCTCGAAATGACGACAAACCGTAGAGAGGCGTGTCTGGAAGGTTGTGCTGGCCACGTGTGTGGTTGGGTTGGCCAGAATGCGCAGGTGTCGAGGACAAATTTCCTACAGGGAGACTTGACGGACGCACTAAACTTGTGTTGTCTCGCGAGTTATCCAAGCGTCTAGTGTTAACTTGTTGGCGCTAGAGTACGCAGTATGTAGAGTTCAGCGACCCAGTCCACATGAGGTGTTTGTATTTACTGTGACGCAAATTTGTGCCGAAATTTGCACTCGAGAAAGTCTCCAAACCCGACGCCTTCAGCCTTATGCGGAAAACTTGACCCAGGATGGCCGCGTCGCGTCATTAGTGCGAGTATGAATCCGAGCCTCTTCCTCTTGGGCTCTCGGCGACTCGCCTGACATCTTGCCTCGCCCCCTGCGGACTGATTCCGAACAGCGCGAGCGTCTCGTCGCCCTGTCCTTCTCGCTCCCACACGGGCCGCCCCACGAGTGCGAAAGAGACAGAGCGACGTTCGGTATCAGCGCCGCGCCGCTCCACCCCGGAGGCTGCGCGGCTGCGCCGGACTGGCGGAGCAACGGTACTGCCGCATGCTGCCGCACTGGCGCGGCGTGGCGCGGCGTGGCGTGGCGCGGCGTGGCGTGGCGCAGCGGCGGCTGGACCAGCAGAGCAGCGCGACGGCCGAGACTGCCGAGCACTGCCGAGACGCGGCGCTGCAGTGGCAGTGGCGTAGCAGCAGGCTGTGGCTTCGTCGTTGCGTCTCTCTCGCACCAGGACGGAATACGGCACGCCCCGCGAGTGCGAGAGAGACAGAGCGACGAACGTCGAGGATGTTCGGAATCGCTCTGCTAGCTGGCCGATTCCGAACTGTGGCTTCTGGTCGCTTTGTTCGCTCCTTCGCACTCACAGGGCGGCCCGCAGGACCCGCAGGACCCGCAGGGCTGCGAGAGGGTCGCGGCGGCGACGACGCCGAGGCCGTCGAGGCGATGTTGTGGTGGCGGCATCACCGTCGTGGTTTACCAGGTGCGGATACCGGGGGGAAGGGGGGTGGGTTCACGGGACACGGTGGCCTTGCCATCCAGCCCCTGAGGCCCTCAGTATGTATCGGCCTCGTATGAGCGAGTATTGAGGAGACTCCCCATCGCCAGCCTAGTCCTTGGTGGACGCGCCATGCACAGCGTTCAGTCGCTCTGCCCTGCCTCTATCGCACCGATGCGGGACGCCCTATGAGTACGGGAGAGACAGAGCGACAAAAGCGCTGTTCGTAATCCAGCCTGCTGTTTTCCGTGCAGGCGCGCATGGAGTCCTACAGCTAGACGACCGGGCGGACGCGGCAGGCGAGCTCGTCTTGCGGCTTGCGGCGCTAGCTGGGGGCGACATGAGACCCACCCTGCCAGCAGGCAGATTCCGACACGGCGCCTCGTCGCCCTCGCCCCTCTACGTGACGTCCCCTGAGTGCGAGAGAGGCAGAAGGACGAAGCGCCGTTTCAGAAGGTGCCTGCCGGCGGCCGACTTTATTCTGAGCTGCGAGGCGGGCGTACTGGGCCTGGGCCAGGGCCGGGCCCGACCCACGTTGTGTGTGCGTCTTCCGCGTGCAGCGTGCAGCGCCCCCCCCCCCCCCATCCCCGCTGTCTGTGCCATGGCTGTACCTACAGTGTTACATTTTGCATTGTCGCCCCGGAAGCAGTGCTGCGCTACCGCGATTTGGGCCACACTCTCGTAGAAGCATTCCGACCGAGGCATTCTCACACTAAATGTTGTGTCTTGTGCTGTTAATAATTTTTCACGAGACGTTACAAACAGGTTTTGAGCAGGTGAATTTTTCGTGCGATTTATTCCAACTAAAATTATTTTTAAAAAATGCACATATTTCCCTATTTTGGTGCAAAATCGCGTAATGAAGTCGTTGTGAAAGAGTTCCCACGCGGAAATCTATAACGTTTCATACAAAATTTGTGCAAAAACATTTAAGGTGTGGGGGCTAGTCGGCACCACCGAGCCGAGCCGAGCTTGAAGCGAGCCCTCAATCGCAGCGGTGGTCCTGGATCTCGCTCGCATGGGATTCCAGGAACTGGGCCTGGGCCTCGGTTGGGCCCCCAAAGCGCAGAGCGCTGTCCTCAGGCAAAATAAACAAGAACCAACATCAGCAAGGGCGACAAAAAGAGGCAAACCTGAAATGGTTTCACCGCGTTGGGCTGACGGTTTTGTGTGTGTTTGCAGCTGAGCGAGGACGTGGCGCGGAAGAAGACGGAATACACCAAGGCTCTGGAGGCGTACAAGATCACGAGGGGCAGATTCGAGGAGCACTACATCAAAGGTAGGTCTCCCTTCTCCCCGTTCTTTCCCCGCGATGACAAATAATTTGCACGCGCGCCGTTTTATGGGGAGGGAGCTGCCCAGGAAGAACGGCAGACAGGGGCACCCAGGTGCTTTTACTTTTTTTAAGAAATAAAATAACCTGGGCAGGGTAGGCCACCGTCTTCGCGCCGGTGCCTTGCTGGACAGACTGCATGCCTACCTGGCAGGCGCCATAACTGACTGCGACAGGTGCACAGTGGGCCAGGAGACCAGCGCAGGCGGCTAAAACTCTAGACGTGTCTAGAGGACAGGACTGGAACCAAACGTGCGACCCCCACCAATGGATTCCTCGTTCGGAGAGCAATCCATAGGTGGGGTCACCCGTTCGGTTCGAGTCCCATTTAGCGATTCAGGAGCTCAAAACGCGTCCAGAGTTGGCCGCCTGCGCGGTCTTATGGCCGCCACTGTGAGGCGGCGTCTGGACCTCTAGTTTCCGTCGTGACAGCCGCATCATCTATGTTGATTGTCTTGAAATTGGCCAACCTTTTTCAGCCGGGCGAGGAGGTCGCAAGCTTGAGGACGTGAGCGCCAAGTACCAGAACGCGTGCCGCAAGCTGCACCTCACCCACAACGAGTACGTGCTGCTGCTCAGCGAGGCCGGCGAGTTCGAGAGGGACTTCCGCACCGTCCTGCTGCCCGGCCTGCTGGAGTGCCAGCAGTCCCTTCAGGAGGGATTCATTTCCTCGTGGTCAGTATCCTTAAATACACACACTTAATGTAGGAGACATTACACTTTTTTGTGGAGGAAGATGAACTTTTTGAAGGAAATTCTACACAATTTTGTTCTAAAATGGGGAAATATGTGCAAATTGTACTTAAAGCTCATGTACATTCTCTACAGGCGCTCTGTTTTGCAAGAGCTGGCAAAGCATTCTAATCTGAGTGATGAAAGGTTTGTCGAAATTCAAAACAGAATGAATGGGTGCGCAGAACAAGTGAGACCATCAGAAGAGTATAAAGATTTCACAGAAAAGCACAAGTGAGTGAGATCATATTTGTTGCTGTAGAAAGATACAAATTTAGCAAATTATTAAAACACCTACTAAAATTGTATTAATTTTTGTCTTTTCAAGAACATGCCCAGCCAACCCAGTTAACTTTACATTTGATGAATCTCTAGTTGAGGATTCTAGTAGCCTCCTCGCCAACACCCTCGCGGTTGATAATCTTACCATTGACTGGCTCCGCCACAAGCAGATAGAACTAGAAAACAGACTCCGTGATAATCAAGAAAGACAGGTTGCCCTTCGTACAGCAGCAGCAGGTGCAGAGTCGAGTGGCGGCTCATCTCCTGAAGTGCACAGGTTAGTAAGTACTTATTTTCTGCTGGCAAAGGTAGCATCGAATTCCTGTTGTTTAAAAGTAATTGAAAACCATTTTGCAAATTTAAGGCTGTTTATTGTGGACGCTGTCCGTAAGGAATTAAATGAGGTCCGATGTGAGGAACATAAAATTTCTAGACAGGCAGAAGTGATAAAAAATGCTCTTGCTTCACTTGGCTGTGAAGAAGCCCCACCTGGTTGTGATATTCCTTTGGAATCATCTTTTATTGAAACTTCAGAACAATTACAGGTACACTTTCACTTAAATAAAATCTCCTATTACAAATAAGAAACACTTTAATACTAATTTCATGTTTTTTGCAGGATGATCCATCATCTTTAGTTCACAAACGTAATTTTGCTCAGCAACGTCTAGTCAGCATTCTGAGGAAGCCATTCCGCAGAAAATCTGTGCCAACGTCACCTGTAGGTGCGAGGAGGAACAACCATGAAGATATTGGAAGTGGCGTCAGCAACGGGGTGGAGGTGGAGGGTGACATGGAGCAGTTGGTGAGGACTGTGGTTGATTTTGAAGATGACCAGTTGTTGCATTGCCCTGCTGCTACTGAAGGGAATGATGGGCGAGGACTGGACTTGTCGCCACCATCGCCTCACCGCTTCTTGTTAAATAACCAGGATTGTGTTGCTGATGCTGCTAATCCCTGCCTGGTGCTAAATTCCTTAAATTGTGATATGGTAAGCTAACAGGATCCCAGCATGCTCTTATTTGTTGGAAGCCTCTAGACTCCGTTTCATAGCTGAGAGTGCTAGCTAGATGTCTTCTACATTTTTGTGTTGGTATGATAAAAGTGCATGAGCTGAAATACACATTGTATTCATGGTAGCTATTTTTTAAAAATTGGACTTAGGTTCTGCCCATGCAAATTCATGATTTATGTCGTGTGAGATTATTGACAGTTTTATACTAAGGCTTCAAAATTATGCATAAGTTTTAAACAAATTGTTCGTAAATCAAGCATGTCCAATTTGGGCATTACAAAATTCATAGTTGCACTCATAGGTTTCTGGATAGAGTTTGTATCTTATTAATTTTCATGTATTTTATTTGTTGGGGGCAGGATTCAGTAAGCACCACAAGAACTTTAGCAGATGAGGAATGGTTCCACGGTGTTCTTCCTCGTGAAGAAGTTGTGAGATTATTGAAACATGAAGGGGATTTTTTGGTTCGCCAAACAACGAGAAATGATGAGTGCCAGACTGTACTTTCAGTTTCATGGGGTGGCCATAAACACTTCATCGTCCAAACTACCGCTGAAGTATGTACCATCTTCGGTCACCCTTTCCCTGCTGTTTCAGTGTGCCTCAGTGCATGTTAATTTTTAATACCACTTTTTGATGTAACAGGGGCAATATAGGTTTGAAGGCCCTGCGTTCCCAACTATATCAGCTTTAATAGCCTATCAATATAATAATGGTCAACCTGTTACAAGTCGATCGGGTGCCATACTAAGGCATCCAATTCCGAGAGAGAGATGGGAGCTAAATAATGACGATATTGTTTTACAAGACAAAATAGGACGTGTGAGTGATCTAAAAATTAATATATATATACATACACAAATATCTCTTGTTGATTATTTTTAATCTGGTTGTGCTGTTTATCTAGGGAAACTTTGGAGATGTTTACAAAGCCCAACTGAAACCAGGCAGGCAGGAAGTTGCAGTAAAAACTTGTAGAGTTCAACTTCCTGAGGACCACAAGCGCAAGTTTTTGCAAGAGGGACGGATATTGAAACAGTATGACCATCCAAATATTGTTCGCCTTATAGGCATTGCAGTTCAAAAACAGCCTATAATGATTGTGATGGAACTTGTGCCAGGTAAGAAATGAAATGTTTCTTGGACAAGGACAAGGACAAGACTCTTCCAAAATTATTTTTTGTAACTGGTGACTAATCTTTGTTTTGTGCAGGGGGTTCTTTGCTTGTTTTCTTGAGAAATCATGCAGCGATTTTATCAGAGAAACAATTAGTGGCCATGTGTCGTGATGTTGCTGGGGGAATGCGATATCTAGAGAGTAAAAATTGCATCCACAGAGATCTTGCAGCACGGAATTGTCTTGTTGGTGAGTTCAATGTAAAATATTAATCTGAGTGAAAATAATGCATATTGGACGTATCTTTACTCATTCTTTGTGATTGTAGGTCACGAAAATATCGTGAAAATTTCTGACTTTGGTATGTCTAGAGAAGAGGAGGAATACATTGTTTCCGATGGAATGAAACAGATTCCCATCAAATGGACTGCACCTGAAGCTCTAAATTTTGGTTAGTTAGTAATTTTGTATTTATAATTTTGGTTCAGAATTACATCACCTATTTTTTTAAATTTTTAATCTGTGGAATTGTTTAATCTTCAATGTGGCCTCTTATTCTTAATTTCATAATATTTTTTACCAGGAAAATATACCTCATTGTGTGATGTATGGAGCTACGGCATATTATGTTGGGAAGTGTTTTCAAGAGGAGGAACACCCTATGCAGGATTCAGCAATACTAAAGCCAGAGAAAAAATAGATGCAGGTATGATTTCTTTCATTAAATACTTTTAGGAGGGAGCTCTGTCTATTTATTTTGATTGAATAATGACTTTAACTTTTTTGAGCAACAGGTTATCGTATGCCTTCACCAGATGGAACACCAGAAGACATGTATAGACTTATGCTCCGATGCTGGGAAACAGAACCACAAAGAAGACCCCATTTTCATCAAATATATACGATAGTTGATACACTATATGGCACTTACAGATGAAAATGTTATGTCAGGGCCCCTAAAGTTAACCATATGTATAGAACAATGTTGTATTAATTGTATTGTCCATGATATATGTATTATATTTTCAACAATTGTTTTTTCTTGTTTTTTTTTCTTGTGATGGATGTATTTATTAGTGTATGTGCCACTGAATTATTCTTTTGTGATTCTCAAACTCTGTTGTTATTTATGTTGCTTTCATAAAGCAGAATAAAGGCTGAATATGTCCAAATTCAGCAAATATATTATTTCATAAAAGAGTTATTATCCTAAGTCATTTATACATGTTTCAAAATTGCTTAGTGTATGTTGCCTTGTTTCTTAAGAAGCAACCCAGTGGAAAGACATCAGAATCATGGATGTTAAAATGATGCCACTGATAAGTAATTAGCAAATTGTACGACTATTTTCTTTAAACTTTTCAACAACGGTGTGTCAAATTGATGTTATGGCACCTTATCATTTCTATGTTGTCCCTGTGGCCTACTCTACCAGCACCATGGTGCAAACAAGGTCAAGATTTTTATATGCACTGACGGTGTAGATAATATTACTGAGGCCTGTTTGCACCAGAGGTGTAAATTAAGATTTTTCAAATGGAAATGCTAATCAGTCATTATCAGCTTAAATTTTATGACACTTTTTAAGGTTGTGAGTGAAGAGAATTAACAAAGCAGGTTATTATGTAAGCTTCCGATAAAAAATGTTACGTACTGATTTGAAGTGCCATACATGCCATCCACAAATATATAAAGTAAAAACGCGATTAATTTTTATTGAAATGTTGAGTGATCTTTTTATTGAGCCAAGAAACCCTCCAGAGTTTATCAACCCAAATCACGTGAACCAAATTACTCATATACCCCTAAAAAATCTGGGTCTCCTCCCACACACACGGCAGATTCCTCATTGACTTGGAGACTTATTTGCTCCAATCAATTGAGCCGCAGTTATTGTGGATCCAGTGAGTTTATGCATTCAAAAATATGCTGTTCAGTTTCTTCACCTTTGTCATTTTTCACAACTGACCAACTCCCGACTAAAAGGGAAAATCAGCGGCGCCTTATCTGCACCCGAGCTTGGACTGACAACGAAGTTTCAAAAGGGGCGGTCCGCGGTCCCCTTCCTGCGACCTTCCGCCGCAAGAGCGAGCTGAAGTTGTATTGCTGTATTGCTATTGCCGTTGCTATTGCTATATTGCGGTCGGCCAGGATAACGTGCCGCCTCCGTTAGCGAGACGGGGACAACGTTTCTTACTGTTCGGCACGGTTGCCCTCATGTCACCTGGGCCTGGGACCGCCCCATCGAGGTGGGCCCTTCGTCCTTGCCTCCCTTGGCCTTCCCAGCCTTCGCCGTGTTCGTGATCCTCGCTGAAGTGCTTGGGTGAGTGTGGACTGTGGAGGGAGGAGCCACGAACACTTGGAATATCTGCCTTTCATCACCAGTGAGTAAGCGTTATTTCTTTAAATTTTCTCCATGGGCCCAGGCTACTTTTGTGACATGTTTTACGCTGTGACGTTTAGAGTTGGAATATGGTTGTTGACAGTGCAACATGTTGATTTCAGCAAGTGTCTGCTAGTTGTCCGAACCACTGACCGAATTGCTTCATTTATCTGAGTTAGCAAAGCTTTCGTTTATTTGTCGAGAAAATTTCCAGTGTTCCGTTTGTGCCCCAAATAGTTGTTTACACGATTGTGTGTTAATTTTATGTGACTTTCTAAATATGCCCTATGGTGTATTATAACAGTAGCTTTGTGTTAAATTAATGCAAACTGAGAGAAAATGTTGTTGTTTAAAGTGACAAATTGACACCGAGTACCGAGTGCATTGTGATAAAATGATGAACCAATTTCTTTGCATCAAAATGTAAAGTTGATGGAGTGACTGCTGACATTGTGTGGTTGATATTTTATGTTGGACCAATGCTTTGATGGTTTTAGTGTGTTGTCTGCTAAAACTGCAACAACTGTTTGCCCTTGATTTGTTTTACAAGAGCATTATGAATCAACATGCTTTTTATTTTGAATGCTAATGTCTTATAGGGATTTTTTCAATTAGAATAAGGGTGGGGTGCTGGGTAACTGATAGACAGACTTAGGGGTCGGTGTAGGCAAGTTCAAGACAAGCCCCTGCTCGATTCGGGGTAGGCAAGCCTGCCACGCTGCGGTGTATCCGAATGTTGCCGTTGCCTACCTCCTAGGCGGTCTCCTATAGAACAGCTTTTTCTGAACCGGGTCTATGTCACACAACCTTCCTAAAGTCTGACCTACATTAATTATAAGTATCTGGTTTGAATATATGCCTGATTTACCTACTTGCTCAGTTGACCTACCCATTAAGTTGGCGTACGTCTTAGTTGACCCAGAGCACCGTTAGACATCATTACCCATCCGCCACCGCAGGGCTTCAGACCACCCGGGAGTCCCTATTTGTGCCACTAGGAGCCTTATGGGGTCCGAGGCGAGCCGCCGCCCCTTTAGGTCACGATCGCCATTTCCCGGCAGAGGATTCGCCAGATACATAATTGGAAAACTTGGCTCCGGCGCTCGCCAAAAATGTACCTGTGCACTTTCAATGAGCAATATCAAATAAGCAAAGCCACACCCCTCCATTACCTTCTCCGATTCTCCTGATATTTTGTGGGCTTGTAAGAAACCTAAAGAGAAGTCTTTTGCTAAATTTCCAAATTTTCAGGATCTGGAAATTTAGCAAAAGACTTCCCTTTAGGTGTCTAACAAGCCACAAAATTTTAGGTGAATCGGAGAAGGTCATGGAGAGGTGTGGCTTTTCTTATTTGATATTGCTCAATAGAAAGCTCCCTTGTCGACTGCGGCCCACACCGTATAGTTATAGCTTCCTTCCTCAGACAAGGCTCCATCCTTGCGGCGGGTGTTTCAGCCCTACGGTGCGGCCTGTCCTATCCCTTGCTTTCTTCAGCCGTGCGACCCTACCCCTAGAGCGACGCACCCTTCGGTGTTACTCCCTACGCCCCCGCGCCCTTGGAGGGCTGCTTCTCTCCTATCCCTCTTGCTTTCTTCAGCTCTGCGGCCCTACCCCTAGAGCGACGCACCCTTCGGTGTTACTCCCAACGCCCCCGCGCCCTTGGAGAGGTGCTTCTTTCCCTTTCCCTTGCTTTCTTCAGCCCTGCGGCCCTACCCCTAGAGAGCTCCACCGGTCCTTTGGCCCACCGTGCATCAGCGCGCCGCGACATCGCCACTTCGCACGGCCTGCCTCCCCGTTGCACCGGCGAATCCATGCACTGGGCCGTGCCGCCACCCTCTCGGGGATGGCGATCGCCCCCCCCCTCCCCCCCCCCGCGGGGCGGGGCAGGGCAGGGCGGACCTGAGATCAGCATCTTCTGGCCTCGGCCGCCAAAGTCAAAGTCTGCGCTGCAGCCAACTAGTCGGATAATATCCACGTAGGCCGTTAATCCTGGTCCTGGACCTTGAGGTGGTATTAATAGTGGACAGACAGACGGACGGACGGACGGACGGACGCGGAGGAAGTGCGGACAGACAGACGGACAGCGCGGCCGATCTGACGGGAGAACACAGAAGTCCAAACAAAGCTTGGCCCCTTGTTGATACTCGTGACGCACTCTTCAGCGTTACTCCCCACGCCCCCAATCCCTTGGGGCGCCGGTCCTTCCCTACCCCCTTGCACTATTCAGCCCTGCGGCCCTACCACAAGAGTGACGCGACACACCCTTCAGCGTTACTCCCTCCTCCTCCGAGCACTTGAAGGGCTGGTGCTTCCCTACCCCTTCCTTTCTTCAGCCCTGAGAAAGACCCTAGCGATTTACCCATCCTTATTTAAAAAAACCCTTTCACTCATTTGCATTCAAAATAAAAATCCCTATAAGACATTCAAAATAAAAAGCATGTTGATTCATAATGCTCTTGTAAAACAAATCAAGGGCAAACAGTTGTTGCAGTTTTAGCAGACAACACACTAAAACCATCAAAGCATTGGTCCAACATAAAATATCAACCACACAATGTCAGCAGTCACTCCGTCAACTTTACATTTTGATGCAAAGAAATTGGTTCATCATTTTATCACAATGCACTCGGTACTCGGTGTCAATTTGTCACTTTAAACAACAACATTTTCTCTCAGTTTGCATTAATTTAACACAAAGCTACTGTTATAATACACCATAGGGCATATTTAGAAAGTCACATAAAATTAACACACAATCGTGTAAACAACTATTTGGGGCACAAACGGAACACTGGAAATTTTCTCGACAAATAAACGAAAGCTTTGCTAACTCAGATAAATGAAGCAATTCGGTCAGTGGTTCGGACAACTAGCAGACACTTGCTGAAATCAACATGTTGCACTGTCAACAACCATATTCCAACTCTAAACGTCACAGCGTAAAACATGTCACAAAAGTAGCCTGGGCCCATGGAGAAAATTTAAAGAAATAACGCTTACTCACTGGTGATGAAAGGCAGATATTCCAAGTGTTCGTGGCTCCTCCCTCCACAGTCCACACTCACCCAAGCACTTCAGCGAGGATCACGAACACGGCGAAGGCTGGGAAGGCCAAGGGAGGCAAGGACGAAGGGCCCACCTCGATGGGGCGGTCCCAGGCCCAGGTGACATGAGGGCAACCGTGCCGAACAGTAAGAAACGTTGTCCCCGTCTCGCTAACGGAGGCGGCACGTTATCTTGCCGGGTGCAGAGGCTGTTGCGACGGTTCGAGAAAGCACGGCATGAAGCCGGCGCGTACCGGGGATTGGATTTGGCGCCATCAGCGCCTCGCCGCCTAGCAACACACGGCACAGTGCTACGGGAAAGATTTTGGACCTGACTTGTTGTGCTGATACGCGAGGGGACCAAATGGACTCGAAATTCACGTTTCCAACAACGGCACACGCTCAAAAACACCGAAACAAGTACGATTTCACTCTGAGAGCCGGAGCTGCTCCATAGCCTCAGTGCCGAGACAAAGGCCGACTTACCTGACGCCGTATTTTGCCAGAGAATGCAACTCCCATCGCTTCTTACAGACACCCAGATTGCTGTGAATGTTCGCCGGGGAAAGCAGTACTATTACTTTAACACAAACACCGCCCCGAAAATGAAATTAGAATAATAATAACACTAGCTGTCAACCGCTATCAACGCACTTCGTTTGAATCTTCAACGGTTTGCCCGGCGAGCTTCGTGGAGGGGTGGGGGGGGGGAGCGGGAGCCAATCAGGTCGCGACCCTCTGGGCCTGTTCGAATAAGCTGTCGCGCTGTCACGGGTGCTTGCGTTATCGCGCGCGATATGGTTGTCTCTGTGGTTTGGCTGCCTTATAAGGCATCTAGTATAGATTCTGGCCTTACAAGAATTAAACGCGTTCCAATAGACCATTCCGCTGGATCTACTTCGATCCCTCGGAAAAACAAATGCACCGGAAGTCAGGTCGCGTCGGCCAATCAGAAACCTCCTTTCATCAAGGGTAGGCGCTACCACTGATGAAAGAAGGCTTCTGATTGGCTGTCGCGACCTGACTTCCGGTGCATTTGTTTTTTCGAGGGATCGAAGTAGATCCAGCGGAATGGTCTATTTTGGTGAGCGAATTTGGGATTCAGGGAAACTCAAAATTTCGCGGTGCATGCTGGTCCCTCCTCCTCTCCGCCCTCACTTCCCCCTAGCGAGCTGAAGTTGTATTGCTGAAAAGTGTGATGAGACCGGCACTCACAACTCTTCAATTCTAACTGTTTTCATATCAGCAATCCGTAGCCTCGCATCAGGGTGGATCCTGGCCGACCGCAATACAGCAATAGCAATAGCAACGGCAATAGCAACGGCAATAGCAATACCAATAGCAATACAGCAATACAACTTTAGCTCGCTCGCCGCAAGAGAGCGCTGCTGTCCGACGACAACAAAACAACGACAAACAACAACAAACACTGGAAGGCTGCAGAACGCATCACCGACACAATTCGTGTTGTGTGGGTGTGCAGGCAAGCCTGACGGGACTACTGGTGCAGGATAGAGGATTGCCAGACGGATCAGCTGTCAGCTGCTGTGAGGACCTTGCGGCGGCTATGTCCTGAAAACCGCTCGTCGCCAGCCGGGCCCTGCTGTCCTCTTGTCTCGGGCAACTGTCACAACTTGAGACTGGAAAGAGAATTCCCGAGGTGTGCAATGAGTCTTACAAACTGCCTTGATCATTGAACGGCATTACTGCCCCCGGCTTCAAGTAGTCAGCCACCAGTTGTGCCTGAGTTGCTTTCTTTTAGCATAACCCTCCCATACACTCACTCAGCTGGTTTCAACTCAATGAGGACTGAAAACAACATGAGGGTTATTGCAGAATGATCCGTAAATGGTTTCCCTGGTAGTTGTTCTAGGGATCAGCTTCGATGTACTTTCCACTTGTGTTGATGTCACTTTGCTCCACTGTGACTTATTTCTTCCTTTGGGGGACAATCTTTCGCAGAGATGGAGCAGGAGTCGAGGAAGGCACTGCATGACAGAAAGTGTCAACAGAAGTGCACATATCGATACATAGCATACATTGAAGAAAAATTCTACAAGTGAGTTGCGGTGGGGGTAGTGGATGTGTCTGCAAACACGAACATCAATCATATTTTGTTCACAACAAACTATTTGGTCTTTTTCAGTCATGGAGAAAGAGTGGCACAAAATCCTAGGACATTTATACTGGTTGCATTCTTGTCTGTCCTGACAATGGTGGCTGGATTTCTCTGCTTCAGGCAAGAGAGAAATCCACTTCGGTTGTGGATACCTGAGGACTCTAACTTTTACACTGATACAAATTGGTTGATGTCTGAATATGGTGAGGGCCTAAGATTACAACATATTCTGATCACTGCTCCAGACGTCTTACAGCCAAATATAATGCGACAGGTAATGCCTCCAAAGTTCTCCAAATGTATCTTTATTACTCAGGCTGACCATGTAACTATGTCCAGTAATTGGACTGTTTGAATACTATACTACTTGTTCTTGTTTCAGCTTTTGAAAATTCATGAGTTACTTGTCAATCCTTTAGGTCCAACAACTTCTTGGGAAGATATTTGCTTCAAGTAAGTGGTGGTTTTGCTACTTACTGTTTTTGCCATTTACTGGTATGCGTTCCACTCACAAAATTTGCTTAATCAATGTTCTTCACAGAGTCCCAATTATTGGTTTTAATGTGGAGGAGTCAAGAATACGTCGAGAAGTGGAAGGATCTAGATTGTCTGATGAGATCGATGCACCATTCGACCAAGCTTTTTTTAAAGAAGGTGTCAGTACTGTTGCTTAAAATTATGTTATAACAATTTTTCTTGTCACCTTCATTTGAGTTACCACTTAAATTATTGTTGCAATGTTTTATTTTTTCTTTGAAGGCGAACCCAAGTGTATCTGGACCCCCCAATATTCAGCAAATGATGACTGATGAAACATTTGATCCATCAATTCTACTTGGTACTACTTTGTACTGTAGCATTGTCAAAAACATGGAACTCGGTTGTTTGCAACAGAATCTGTTAGATCTGTGGAGGTTCAGTGAAACTAAAATGAAGAATCTCACCAAGGCACAAATGATAAGTGATCTTAATAGCACAATATTCAGGTGAGAATAATAGGTTTCAGTCAAAACAGTGAGGCAAAGATAATTATTGCATGTGACTCAATTTAAATATAAAATTCTTTTAGCCCAACTTTAGGGCACCCGATTTCTTATAAATCACTACTTGGTGGCATAATTTATGACGAAAATGGAGTGATAATTTCTGCCAAAGCTTTGATGACTCTATATGCAGTTCATGTCAACTTTTCAACTGTGAATATGGATGAGGTTGGCAATGAAGGTGGCACTGCAGATTGGGTAATTATTAATATTTTTTAAATGTTTTATTTTTTGTTCTTTCAACACTTGTTTTAAGAAAAAAATTTACAATTAAAATTTCAAACATTGTATATTAATTTACTTCTCTCAGGCAAATGGACCTGGCCTAGAATGGGAATCGTATTTTTTAGAAATAATGGAAAAAGCTGCTGCAAATAGCACTGGGATGGAAGTTTTTTATGAAGCTGGAAGAAGGTAGATATTTCGCTTCACAAAAAGTAACATTGCACTACTAGATGTGATGTTGTTTTTGTTTTTAAGATAAATGTTCTTTTTTAGCTTTGGGGACATAAGTGCTTCAGGAATGTTCCAGGACATGGACAAAATTATCATAGGTGTAATTTTAATGCTGGTTTACATTCAAGTGCAGCAAACTAAAAGAAGCTGGGTTGAAACTCGAGTTAGTAGCCAAAGGAACATTCAGTCAGCTTTCTTTTTTAAAAGGTACAACACATCTTTAACAAAGCTGCTCTTGTTTCAGATGATACCCAGCATGGTTGGTCTTCTGTGTGTTGGTTTGGCTTTTGTGTCATCTTGTGGCCTCTGTTCTCTCATGGGTATTGCCTATGGTCCTGTTCACACATCTCTCCCCTTCCTGTTATTGGGCATTGGTGTTGATGATATGTTTGTGATACTCAACTGTTGGAACTCACTACCAACCCAAGATAAAATCTTGCCAGTTCCGCAACGCATGGGTGTGGCGATGCGTCATGCTGGTCTATCTATCAGTATCACAAGTGTCACAGATTTTGTGGCATTTATGATTGGATCTACAACTATATTACCTTCATTGCGGTCCTTTTGTTTGTATGCTGGAGTGGGGGTGCTCATAACATTCATACTTCAGTCAACCATGTTTGTGGCTGCTCTAGCCCTTGATCAAACACGTCTGGAAGCAGGGCGCAACTGCTTGATTCCATGTGTGCGGCATACACCACCAAAACTCCATGATGTTGAACACTTTTCCCAGTGCTCTTATGGTCTAAATTTTATTTATTCTAATTTTTTAATGACCAAATTTGGAAAGGTACAATGATTGCGCTTGAAAATAGAAATGAATTGTTGCAGGTCTTTTGTTTTGTTTTTGTCTTGCCAAATGTGAGTTGTTTATTGCTTTCTCCTTTCTTTTCAAGATATGTGTCATTCTCCTAACTTTTGTGTTTGTGGGTGCTTCTGTTATTGGCAATTTAAGAATTAAACAAGAGTTTAAGCCTGAGTGGTTTTTGGACAATGAAAGTCATCTGTATAAGGTAGTATGTGATTTACTGTTAGTGGAGTCTGTTTAAATTTTTGCTGTATGGTATGTCACATTGAATGTTTACTTTGGCATTGTAATCTGGTTTTCAGTTCCTAGAGAAACGTAATGAATTCTTCCCTGACTTTGGCAATAGTGCTGGAATATACATGGGTCAACTGCACTATAGTGAAGAATTGCAAAAAATTGGGCTCCTTGTTAAGCAGTTAAAAAATCACAGTGATATTTTAATGAATGTTGAAGACTGGTGGTCAGGTTTTCAAAGATATGTGAAGTTCCACTTTAAGAAAGGTGTGTTAATGTATATTCACCTCAAACTATTTGCATTTGTTTTATCAAAGGACTGTTTTTGATCCAACTCAATTATTTGTTCATAGATATAGAAAGTGAAATCCTCACCGATAGTGATTTTAATCAATATATATCGCAGTACCTATTTAGTCCATCGGGAGCCCGATTTCAGAAAAACTTCAGGTTCTCTAATCCCCTTGAGTGTGGCAAACCGGCTTCCAATATTACGGTAAGAGATCAGCGACTCTGTATGTTTTTGACACCAGTCATATTTCATTGTATTGAAAATGAAACTTTTACAGGTTGCCAGTATTGACTTTTTCTTCAGAAAATTTGAAAGTTCTGACCAAAGTGTTCCTGCAATGAATGCTGTGAAATTCATGGTGGTGAATGCCAACTTCACTTCAGGTGACCGATTTGCTACGGTGTGGGCAAAAGTGTTCGCTAATTGGGTCACTGATGAGGTATGCATAATCACATACTATTGGCTTCAACTTTCAAGTAGACAATAATCCATTAATATTGCTGCTCCTATTATTTAAAGGTGATTGCATTTGAACTTGCTCGAAACATTTTGCTGGCTATCTTAGCTGTGGCAGTAACAACATTTATCCTCCTGGGATCTATCTATGCAAGCGCTTTGGTTCTCTCATGTGTCATTCTTACACTGGTAAGTGATCATATTTGTAAGCTATTTGTTAATCAGTTAAAATGAGTATTTTGTTTATGGAGGTGTAAGTGTTTTGACACATCTTCAACCCATTCAAGTGGCTACATTCACGCTGCCGCCCCCCCCAACTTTTAACTGTTCTGCAACATAGATGGAATGTGTCCTAGTTGTTTTAGATTGCCCGTTTTTCACATTTCAGGTAAACACCATTGGATTTATGTACTTTTGGGGTTTGACAATTGACCTTGTTTCAAGTATTGCTTTGGTCCTGGCTGTGGGTCTGTGTGTTGATTTTGCTGCTCACATTGCCTATGCATTCATGGGTGTTAAAGGATCCCAGAATGAAAGAGCGATGTTTGCAGTGTCTTACATTGGAGGTGCAGTCTGGCATGGCGGAGCGACCACTTTACTAGCTCTGTCGGTCCTCGTCTTTTCTAATTCTTACATCTTCTCGGCATTTTTCAAGGTTTGTTATTTATCTTATCTTTGGTATGATGTCCACTGGTTTGAAACATAGTTATTATTATTCTAATATAACCTTTTTTTCAACAGATATTCCTTTTGGTGATAGTAATGGGACTTTTCCATGGTATTGTCTTTCTATCAGTTGTCTTGAGTGTAATTGGCCCAAAACCTTATCCAAATGCGAAGCAACTTCAATGTAACATTGTTAACGACCAAGCTTTAGAGCCTGTAAATGATGGGCTGTGATTCATTTCTTAAAACTTGTCTTCCCATTTTTGATTCCCCTTCTTCGGGGAGATCCTTTCCTCCAGTTAGTTGGTTTCAATACAACCCTTTTCTCAGTATTATTGTTTCATTAATGCAGCACATTGTAAATGTAGGGAATTTATAAATGATGTTTATAGTTTTATATGATGATTTTATTTGAAAATATTTGTGATTTATTTTCTTTATGAATGGTAATAGGATTGTTGCTATGATTTTATACTTGCTTTCTTTCTTTCTCTTATTATATTCTAGTCGATGCAACTTGTGATATTCGTCACTTCTGTGACCGTTTCAACGTCGTTTAACTTTGACTTCGCCATTAAACAAAAATAAAGTTTCTATGACACCTTTGTTTACTTCTGTGCCTGGATTCTGTTTCGCACATGTGCAACCGTCGGGATGCAGGATGCAGATTTGAATTTCGCGCTTCAAGGAGACGAGCACAGGACCGGAAAGACATGAATGAGTCATACTCGGGCCGTACTAACGGAGTCAAACTAAACGATTATAAGCAAAGTTGTCAAATTGAACGTCAATAAGTGGGAAAATAGTGAATGAAATGTCTGTTGCTTCAGTCCACGGTGTTAAACTGTGGAGAGGGCATCGTACACGTTCTAATTTTAGTGAAGTGCCATGACCCTGACGTACGTAGTCAAAGGATACGCGGCGCGAAAGGAGTGTACTACCATCTCTGAAAAACAACATCACGAAACATTAAGGCTTCATGCGAAAGATTTTGGCTCCTTTGAGAACAAATGTACGTTTGAAAGTGTCTGCGACTTTCAAAACGTTCCATGCATCTTGGGGTTTCGCTTATGGCTGAAAATTTTTTTCTTTCGATTTAGCTCAGACGTTGGGCAAAGCCTGGCAGCCAACAACAAAGCAAGCATGTTGTTTGTTCGGCCATTGTGGCGTCCCTAGTTTGGCGTCCAAGTGCAGCGTCAATATTTATTCCCCGCTGCAGGGGCATCTTGTGCATTTCGCCGTCATTTTAGTGCTTCTAGCTCCTGGAAGAAAAATCTGCATCTGTGGAGACACGCACTGACCTAGACCAACGGCAAACAAGTGAATTCATCAGGCGGTGTCCTGTGTCGCTGCCGACGAGAAGCGAGTTGTTTACCTTTAAACTCTGTGCAACAAGTGTAATATTCAGCATTGCTGAAGGTGATGCTTTATATGTGCTTCAGTGGTTTGTTGGTCATGGGAAACCAACCCCGATTTCGTAAACGAGTGGGCCCTTGAGGCTCATGACAGGTTGTGATTGGCTTTATCGTGTGATGAGGTATGGAAGATAAGTCCCCAATCGTGGACATGCCGGCATCGGGGCCTCCAGGACGCTGCAGGTCCAGGCGGCGCCTCAACGTCAGCTCTCCCCCCAAAGTGCAGAAGACAGTGCGCTCACCGCCGAAGAAGAAGACTGTGAACTTCGCTTCTGTGACTGCCTCGTCACAAGATGCACAACTCACAGCCAGCTGCAGCTTTGGTAGTTCACATGGTGGTGGCTCAACCCTCGATAGAAGACTGACAAGAAGTGCATCCAAAAGGTGGCTGAAGATTTACGAGTCAAGTGGACCTATGCTTCAAAATGAGACTCCCTCTGCAAGTACAAGTATGCTTCCACCTCCACAACCTACAGTTCCTCTTATTCGTGCAACCACCTGTGGCGTCACAACGCGTTTGAGAGACAACAGTGCCAGAAATGGCAGTACAGATGTCAATAGAATATCTCAGAACTTTTTTAAGAGACTTTCATTTGACCAAGTCAGCAATACGAGTGATTATGGCACTGCATCGGAACATTCTCGTAAATGTTCTGTTGCGTCTGGAGGCATGTCACCTGTCAGCGATTCTGGCCACAGTTGTACCTCTATCAGTGGCATTGAAAGCCTTGGAACATCAAGCAGCGATGAAGCACCTCCGCCCCAGGCCAGTGCTATGGAGTGGGTACCCCAGTCATGGGTTGGAGAAAGTGAGGTCTTGCGGAGGCCTCATGTTACAGTTCACACTGTAGAAGGGGTGACTGCCTTCATACCTGATGTAAACCAGTCACAGTATGCTGGGGACTTCAGTGTCACCATCAAGGCTGATGTTGATGGAGTCAAAATGTACAGGTAAGTCAGGACTCTTTGTTTAATGAATGTCTGTTCTCCCATCTGTCCTCAGTGACTTGCTTTGATGACTTAATGTTATTTTCCCTAGAATCCTTGTACTTACAGCATGTCAGCATTGGATCTTCAGTGGATTCGGCAGGCGGACTCACTTAAACCATACATATTTTCTTCCCTAATATGCACCTTGTTTCACCCTTTTTTGAAGGACGTTTCTTGCAAGTTTACTGCATTCATCTTTATTCTTTTCAGTTTTCCAAGCAACCAGTGCATTAAAGTTTTTAAATTCAACATCAACTATTATCTCATTAGTAAGATTTCTCTGTCATATTAGTTGTTGTGTCTCTACTTCCTATATCTTCATATTTTGAAGTTTCAATTATTTGCTCTCTTCAGTTCATGTATTGGAGTTGCTTTTCAAACTTAAAAACATGTCAAAAATTTTACTTTCTCTTTATAAAAATGAAGATAAGTAAACAAGGAAGACCTATGTCATCAAGACTGTCAGCAAGAACATCTTTAATCGTTCCACCAAGCTCCTCATCAAGACTGGCATCATTATCATCATCAAGCTGATCAACAACACCATAAAATTAAAAATTTTGAAGTATAACTCAATAAAAAGTTCTTTAAAGTTATTTGAAATCATCATTCATGAACTAATTCTCTTGTAAAGACAGTAGCATTTAAAAACTTTCTTTACTGAAATGATTTTCTTACAATTGAAAGTTAACAGCCTCCTTTTAACCTATTGAAATTTCTTTTTATTTTTATTTTTACAATCATGTTTTTTGTTAATTTTTTAAAAATTACTTCTTTTGCACCTCAAATACCTCAATTTCTCTTTTGGCTCTGAAGACAATGATCACACTCCTCTACTTCAAGATCTGCCTGAAGATGGAGTGGAAAGGAATGGAGTCATCGATGGAGTGTCACCAATACTAATTGATATAAACTTACTTTGTTTTTAAGACAAAGTGTTTCCTTTGCATTCCAAGGTTCCTTTCAGTATTCTCAATTGAATTTTTTCAAGAGTACTCTTTTTAACAATGAGGAAGCCGTTTTTCTTTCGAAGTTTAACTAATTTCTATGAAGCATATTGTTCTCAACCACTATGGGCTGTAACATTTGAATTTTTATGCTTCCTAATGTCTTTGTCTTTTGACGACTGCTCAAGGTCTTTTTTTGTTCTTTGTTTAAACTAAAATATTGTCATTTTTGTTGATACACTTATTGTGTCTCCTTCATAAAATTCTATTCTTCTAAAATCCTATTCTTTATGTAGCTAGTTTATTGCCACAGGATTTAGGATCTAGAAACATTTCCCATCACAACCCAGTTACGAGCTCAGCTGTGTGTCCACCGAGAGATTTACACCTCCTCACCTCTTTCTCAGCAGCCTGTCACTCGGAATAGGAGACCTTTTGAAGATTCAATGATGACCCATTAAAAACACGCTGAAGACCTGGTGAAGATGATTCCAATCCTCGGAAGAAGTAAAAAGCTGTTTCCATCGTTCACAACGAGGACTTTGCTATTTGAGCATACTCAAGAATATCCAAATTTTATGATCTTGGAGGCAAAGTTTAAAAGTACTTCAAACATGCAGAGAGCAAGTGATTGATATGAATTTTATTAAAGCCATGCACCCACATGCATTACATGTGGGTTGTAAGCAATAATTTTAATTTTCATCACCCCAGAAATCACCCGGGAGTGATCAGCCCAGCTATCATGCAGGTAAGCATGGATTGGCCTCTGTCCTGGAAAGAATTATCCTTAACTATAAGTTGATGTTTTAGTATATGGTCACTGGTTGTGTTTTCTAAGTTTAAAAGCTATGTGTTTGCAGTGAACTTGCCTGGTGTCCTTTCTCAGTAACTTCTTATAGATTTATATGTTCTTGTCTTCCAGCAGTTGGCAGCAAATATTTGGATCATTGTGCTCCCCTTCCTTTACAGTTTCTTTTGTGGTGGAAATCGAAAAAGGTTTTGTTTTGCCTCTTTGAGTGACGTTTACGTTTTGTTCTGGTTTCTCCTCAGGCCTCCAATTTGCTCCAGTCTGAGAGTGCACCATATTAGCCCTATTGTATCAATGGGACCTCATGGTGTTCAGTTTCATGAAAATTTGCCTGTAATGTTAGTAGTGCCCTTGGGCATTGAGCCATCTGACGAAGAGTGGATATCTTGCCTCTATAGCAACACCGAAGCTGGTTGCCAGCCCTGTTGGGAAAGACTGCCACGCAAAGATTATTTTTACAGGTCTGTCTATGAAGGCTTTTTATTTTTTCTTCTCTCAAAGTGTTGTTCAGTTTGCTCACCCCTCCTGACTTTTCTTGTTTTAGAAATGGCTCTGTTGTCATCACTACAAACCATTTCAGTCTCTTCACTGTTGTGTTGGAGGAACCATACCCTGAAGTAATGAAAAGAATTAGAAGGCGTACAGGGGGGCGTTTGTTGTTAAACGAGGTGCCTGGAGTTGAGGTAAATACTGTGCCTAGCGAGAGTATCTGTTTATTTTGCAAACTGACCAAGCATGTAACTGACGTCAACCGATTGACATCTGTTAAGGTTGTATTTCCCCATGGATCTCTTGATCAAGATTTGGATGCGTACTTACGCGTTCTCTACAATCAAGAACCTATGCTGAATAGTAGTGAAGAAGAGGCTCACATCCATGGAGCTCTGGCATCACCTGTCATCATGTTGGGGCCTCATGGTCATGCCTTCAGCACCAGAAGGGAACCTGTAAGACTCTATAACTTTGCTAAGACTCAAATATTCCCTGTAATTGATGCTTTAGTCAGTGCTGAAAGAAAATGAACATTCATTAAAAAAAATAATTTCTCCTTAGGTCCGAATTAAATTGCCAATTCCCCACTATCACGAAATTCGTGCTCGGTTTGGAAATGTTGGGCTCACTGTTTGGCAGAGTTCCACATCCGAAGGTGAACCAACTTGTTGGCAACGCATGGAGTCGTCACTTCTACAAATTGAACCACCTGTGGCAGGCCTTAGTGTTGTTGTGGTTTCATTTGCTGTCCATCACTTTTCATTTTTTAAAGTTGTGTGGGACCTTCTCTCCACATCACTTACAGAAGCCAAGATGGGAATGTCTTATTTCTATCCATACATATCTTTTTCCATGATGTGTCAAGCTTTTATGGAAGAAAGTAATGAAGCTCGATTTGGTCTTGAAGTGATTTGCTATCGTTCGGATAAAACACTGCCTGAACAAACGAACTACAGGTTAGTTAAATTTCCAATTCCTTAGAACTCCCTTAGAATTTTGTTAATTTGACTTATATTTCTAATATTTCAATCAGGCACCGGGTCGGAGCCAGTACCAAACCAAAACTTGTGAGACCAGGGCGTATACTTGTCAGATTAAAATCTCAAATGTTTGAAGCTGATGTTGATGCGGGGGAGGACTCTGCTATGTCCAAGGAAGAGCCTGATTTCAGAGGGCGAGATTTTGAGAAGCAGTATGCCTGCAGGTAAATTTTGTTTGTTTCACATCATGTTAGAAGAAGTAGTTTAGTTTGCAATTTTCTGTCAGCTTTTATTCTCAATGCTTATTTTGAGTTTTAACCAATATCATTGTGGTTTGTTCAACAGGTTCAAGCAGAATGTAAATATAGAAAGTGGCACGTTTGGAAAGGTTATTGTGGAAAGAGTAGCAACTACTGGTACGAAGAATGATCCTCTCTTTGAATTCAATTTAAATAAGGTGTGTATGTGTGTTGTATTAAAAGCTTTATTATCTATTATGAGAAAAGCATGATACAAGGCTGAAGAGAATATCTGAAGGCGATCATTCCATCAGCCTTCTGGAAAAAATCCAAGTTTATTCAACATTAGATACATTTTTAAGTTTTTCGGTGGTTGAAACAACAAATACTGGGTTGAAAGTTATGCATTATGAATATTTTGGGCTTGCCTTTGAAAATTAAAGTCACTGATCGTGTGTGTAAATTTCTTGTTCTACAACTTCATGCTGTCCACTTCTTAGGACCAAATTCATTGTACTTGGGCTCTTAATTTATTTTGAATATCTTGGTTGCCTTTTCAGTCTGATGCCGGTCATGAAGTATTGCAACCAATGGGTAGTGAGCGTTGGACCGCTTTTGCCATGAAAGAGTTGGCATCGACGCTGCAAATTACAGAAGGCCATAACTGGAAAAGATTTGCTCAACATATTGGATTTACCAAGAGTGAAATTAAAACCAAGTTTCAGGTAAGGTATTGGAGAATCACTGCCATTCTGGTTAAAATCAAATTTACTGAATTTTTCTCGAATTTGATTCTAGTATTCTCCGGATCCATTCCTTGCCATAATGAACATGTATGGGTCTCGTGGAGGGACACCGGAAGAGTTTATGCAAGCGCTATATGCTGTATCTCGAGACCTAAACCTCAATGCTGGCATGTCTGGTTCTCTCAGTGACATGGGTAGTTCTAGTCAGTCCAGCACTGGATCAAAGGGGTCTGGTAGCCGAGATTCTGGTTCCAGACACTCAAGAGGTAGTGGTAACCGATTTGGTGGAATTTGGGGATACCGCCCTTGGGGTCAAGTCAATAATGACTCGGATTCAGGTAAGTTTTTTGTTGTAGTTATATTACTTGAGTATAAACAAGTAGAAGGCTTTTGTCTATTATTTTTACATGAATTGGTTGCAATAGATTCTATGCCTGCTGATGCTAAGGAGGGTGCTAGGAAACGGTCCCATGCAAGTTTAGAAAAGAAGAACAGTGGAGGAAGCAGTTCTGCTAAAAGACGCAAATTCTCGGATGTATCAGAAACAGTATCTTCGGGAAGTGAGGGGGATGAAGACAACAGTGACCAAGAGGCTGAGAAATCCAACAATAGACATATGTATGTTTTATCTTTACATTAAGAAAGTTAACTTATCCCCTTTATGCTGATGTTTACCTAAATGTATCAATGTCCCTTTGTCCTAGAAAAAACAAGCGGCGTCTCAGTGATAAGGACATGTGGAGGATTTCAACAGGCATAGCTCGAAAAGATTGGAGATTCTTAGGAAGGACATTGGGTATTGAAGAAAGGGTAAGTGGCATCTCACCTAGGGAATAAATGTTTTTACATAACTCCTTGGGGACATAACTCCTTTGGGATATTGCTTCTTAAGAAATTATTATTATTATTATTTTTTTTTTTTTGTTAACCTGTCAGCTTGATCAAAGTAATAAATCTAGGGATGTTCACAGGTTTTGGTGGATTTGGAGCATCAGTACCAACCAGTTGGATTCCGAGAATGTGCCTACCAAATGTTGCTGGAGTGGAAAGGGTGCAAACCTCGCAAATGTACTTTTGGAAACCTTTACAGTGCCCTTATTAGAGAGAACATGGTTGAAATTGCCAAACACATGGTTAAAATTCTTCCTAATGGAGAAGAAGATGCGCGTGAAAGGGACTTCAATGATCAATGACTCCATTCATCTCACACTTTCATTTTCTCCAACACTGTCATCCACAACTTTCAGTTAGATGCAATGATGCCATACATAGTGTTCAAATCAAGCTAAGGGTAGGTTCTGGTGAAAATCTTATTTTCTCCAAATTGGGTCTCTCTGAAAATTTGTTAAAAAACTGATTTTGAAAAAGAAAGCAAAAGATTTTTACCAGAACCTTACTTTAACAATTCTGTCTGTCGGAGGAATTACCAATAGTAGCATATTTGCCAGGAAAACATTTATTTGCTGCGTGTTGAGCAGGCTTAGGTTGTTAATGCTTTCTTTTGGCCTGAGATTGAGATTTGACCTGTTTTGCTTTTTGCAATTCAGTTTTTTTTGAGCTAGTGTCCTTGAAATTTATTATCTATGTTATGGTGCTATTTATCTCTACAATTGAAACAAACATGTATATTGAACTGTGTACAAAACTGTCAGTTTTAATTGAACAACTTAGAATTCTGTAAAATATTATTTCATTGTAAATGCACATGAAATCCTGCCATAATTGTTATTTATGTATAGTTCTACATATTATTGTATCTATTTGTTCAATATAATTATGTATATCAGCATCTTTACAGAAGACTGGGCTATCCTCGCGATCGGGACCGACTGGGAGATCTCTAAAATGTGTTGCACTAATAGGTAATTAAATGTGATGGTATGCCTACTTTTCCAAGATATCTAAGAAAAAGCCAGCTTCGCACGTCACTTTTGCATATGGCTCAGGCTTCCTAGTCTACATGGAGTTAGCCCAGTCTCCTGTGAAGAATTTGATTCGTGTTTCTCAGTATTTATTTTTAACAGAATGCTACAAATCTCACTCAGTTTCTGTTACTGTTTCTAAATGTGTATGTATTGCAGTGTTTGCACCCAAGTATTTTTAAAATTTTGCATCTGCCTTGAGGTGTTAAAAATCGGTTACCTGTAATTTTCAGTATTTTGCATGGAGTCAAAGAAGCAACTTTTTCCAAGTAATTTACATTCTTGAGTTATTCCCGTTATGTCCAAATTTTTTCTTGAATGATGTAGGTTAGGCCTTGTTGATCTCCAAACTAGATTATACCCATGGTGTATTGTCTTGTGGTCTTGTTGTTGATTTTTATTGTACCAATGCAAAATTATCAATTATGCAATTGAGATGTTATTAGTTTTTTATGATGTTATATTGTATAACTACATGAAATAAAAGTTTTCATTAAGTTTTACTGAATGGACTGTCTCATTCATTCCGAAGCCCTAGATTCTATGAGTGCAAAGCACCCTTTTCAAAAGATCATTACAGAGGCTTCGGATGGACCACGGAGGTGTTGGGGGCCATCGGGTACACCAAGGGCGAAAAAAGTGAAGCGAAGCCTTGAAAGTCTATGGCGTTGCCTGGTTAGTAGCCTTTCTGTAGCCACACTTTTGTTGGTGTAGGGGTGGGGTGATAGCTTAATTCAAAGTTCTGAGTGGATTTGTTGTTGTATATTTCGTATATTGATTATTTTGCTATCTACAAATTATTTCACAAGTTGTAAAATGTCTAATCTAGTGCAGCCATACCACCCACATTCTCACAAACTTCTGCCTTTATGCAGAAGAAGCAAAAGTGTTTAGTTTGGCCTTCTTATAATTGATGTATGATGATTGAATAACATTATAGAAAAAAGGATCTAAGATGAAATATTTATACAAAAAAGAAAAAGGGGGAAGTGTTGAATTTGAATTGATAGTTTTTCAATGACAACATCCCCAAAATAGTTGAAATGAAGAAAACAATACTTATAATACACAACCTTGATTGCTGTGATTTCTCATTGCAGCATGTAAAAGTTAACAGGCTTTACAATTATTTTGGGCCTATTAATGATGAGCTTGCAATAACAAAACAACAGATTTGAGGAGCATCTTAACCAGTTCAGCAGTATTTTAAGATTTACTATTAGAGAGTGACGATCAATGGTGCGTAAGTTCACATTTGACATATGTCATGACGCAAAAGTAAATTGATGACATGAAAGGTACCCCAAACATGTGCAATGATGTTGAATGATTGGATTCCATTGAGGCACTCAATAACAGTATATGAGTTAAAGGTGCACAATGGTAATTACGGAGCTAAAGTGAATTTATAATAAACAAACAACTATAAAGACACCATAAAGAGGGATCTCTCAGTTCATAAGACAATGCTCTAAAAACAGTGCTATACAGACACCTATAATCATGACCACATTTATTATTAAATTCACACGACTCTTAGAGTTGGACGGATTTTTCAGATTTATATTGGTGCACTGAAAAATATGTGCATACAGTATCAATGATAAAATATACTATTTTTGCTAAGGCAATACGATTACATGGTCCAAGTACATGGTACTCTTATTCTGTGAAAAAATATAAAAAGTGAAAAACCCAGTCACAATGAGTCAAGCTCTAAACAAATTTAGTGAATGTGCTGCAACAGAGAATTGAATGTCAAGAGAAACATGTAGAAACTGAGAATTTTGAAACCGTTTGGCGAAGATTCATGATATGAGCCGCAGGAGAAGAAAAGAGAAAAATTAGGGACCTGTCAGATATGCTACACATTTACCATGCTAAAGTAGTCATGCAATTTGCAGTCAGTAGTATGAGTGCAGCCTCTGTTAAGGTTGATCTATATTGCACGAACCAGTTGCTTATAATAAAGATGTAACTAGGATGAATTTATATATATATATATTAATAAATATATATGCATATATGTAACCAAAAATATTTATGATAGATATCATAAACCAGCAAAATGAGTGGATGCTCAACTACAATTAACACTTACGTTTTTATTTCTTTTTAAGTTTGTCTGCTACTCCTACTTAAATAAATAACTGATAGACTGCAATGACATGCAGAACAATTTAAGAAAATACGATTTGCGCAGGCATTGCAATCACCGTTTGCCGTGAGATCAGCCACATACAACGACTCACACAATGACACCAAGGAACAAAGGAACCCTCATTCATTCCACAAGACGTTTGGGAATTTGAATTGATATATCTACACAAAAGAAAGTTTAACAAGAAGCAAGAGACAGAGGCTAACTTGTACCAAGGAAATGGACACAATGTTGCTGGCTTAGAAAACTGTATTTTGAAATTTTAACTTAAATAAAATATGATATATGTTTTTGAGAAGGGGTTGCTTATTACTGCTAGTTAATTTCTCAAACAAAATACATGATGACGTTGGAAAAGAGAAGCCAGTGTGGTCCAAATTCCGTAAAAGTAAAGAAATATATCGTATGGCATTAATGGCAGCACAGAATCTGCAAAATCGTCGCTTTGACTTTTCCTATAATTGAGCATAAGAAAATATGCGATCAGGTATGTACAATAAATTCCACGAGCAAAAGAGGTACAGAACTCTCTACCTTGATACGGGGTAGAATTTTGGTTCTCTATACAATAGTGGTTCTCTGGAAATTAACGATTCAACTTTTGATTAGATTGTCTTTAGATTACAGCCTAATACTTAAATTTTCTACATTTGACTTTTTAAAAATAATATTTTACATACATCTACAAATAGTGATTTCTACTTCCATTTTAGAACTGCCACTTATAAGAACTGAGGTTTGGACACAGGATGTAAAATGCTGGCTGAGGAGAAATTCAAGAAGAATTTCACAGTGCTATCCAAATCCATTCACTGGGAATTCTGAGCATAATATGCACATTTTTCAGATCATAGAGAATGCTTTGCACTGTCACCAATGCCACACTGAGAGGAAAAATACAACAACAATAACAACTGCAGTAGCTGAACTTCACAAATATTTTTATGCTTTTTTGACTTGTTTTTGCCTAACCTTATCACCCATGCAAGTAAAATGAACTGTAACAATAATATCAACATCATTACATTATGTTAAACTAAAATGACAAATAGATCTTAAAATATCTATGACCATTTTGGTATTTTGCTTGGACTAGAGTTCACAAAATTGTAACTATCATAAAAACAAATTAAAAGAAACAAAGAATCAGAAGGGCTCTAGTTGCATTTTAATAATGGTACCGTAGAGAATTGAGTTGTATCACTAGATGTAGCTGCGGGAATATTCATCTTGTTGCGACAAACTAGTTACCCATAACTTGCATACTTCACTTGCCAATACCACTACTTCTAAAATTTGTACCAATGTGACCCAATATTTAACAACTCTGCAAGCTATTGGTCAAAAAGGAGAAACAGAGAGTACTCATAATATATTAATATATTATTAACAAATTGGTAGGTCTACAGAACAACATACTGTACTCCATAATTGTGTCTCTACTCAAGTGGGTAGCTCTCTGAACAATGATACACTCTTTAAGTACTTTCTTTTTAATGTCTGAACAGTGAATCGAAGAGGCAATGAACCATACCTCAAGCTCCTTCCGACAACACTCTACAACAGACTAGATAACACATTTATCAACAATAAAGCCTAACAGAAGCCCCAATATCAACAGCTTTCAAAAACACTTGGAGTACTAGATTCTTTGAGTCTGAGCATAGGGAACCAGCAACCCCTTTATTTACATTTCATTAGGGACAAAAGCTTAACCACCCACTTTCACACCAAACGGTGGAGATGGACTGAAAAAAAAAATCACCTAAGGGCTACAAGTTAACTACCTTGTGAACAGCATTGGCAGAATTCATAAATAGCAGCCAAGCTATTTGATAACACAGAATGGATAACCACATAAAGATATAAACTTCAAGGGATGAAGCTAATATATATTACATAACATACTTAGTTTACTTACCCCCATCAAAGACATCAACGGAATAGAAGTTTCTTAAGTTATTGAATGCACTTACAGATTAAAAGAATGCCCTGATAAGGCCTAAGATAAAAATAAGAACTTATTTTAAGAACAACCTTTACAATGAGATTCCCCACATCATAAACAGTCATAAAATAATTACATCAACATAAGCCTTATATGAAGACCTATCACCTTTGGTTAAATCTCATGTAAAGATTGAAATACTCCTGTTAATTCCAGAATTAAAGTGCCCTTCACCCCCCTGACTTGTGTTCCCAAATTAACAACTTGCACAGCACATTTTAAACTTATGTGATTAACATGGAAACAACGCAGGAAGGCGCTAGGGTACAAACCTCTGCGAGACCCAGACTTGAGATTGCTTTACCATAAAATTCCAACACCAATAAAGGCCTCTGTGTGACATACCACTAGTCATTTTGTAACAATGCGAGGAGCACTTCAACACTTTGGTATTATCAATTTGGTAGAGCGTGAGCAAATACAATGTGAATTTAATTTGGGGCCCGCCGTTGGCCGCTTGCGCCACGCCACGCCGAGCCCCGCTAGAATTCGAATTAATCTAACCGGGCGTGCTACCGGGGGTCCAGGCCCAGGCCCGAGGGGTAGGAAAAGGACTGACAGGGCCAGACCGAGGACCCACTCAGCTGGTCTAGCTCCAGGCGGGCCTCCAGGCTCCAGCCGCAGCCCCCGCTTCACTGCAGGCGCGCCTCCTGGAGGGAGGCCCCGGCCGCGGACTGGTACGGTGACAGGCCGGAGAAGGCACTGGAGGCGGACTGCAGCCCGGACGCCGACTGGGGCAGCGTGGCGTAGGTGTAGGGCGTCATGTAGCTGGCAGCCGCCGCGCCTGCAACACCGAGACACAGGTCAGCACTGAGGGACGGCGTCGACGGGGACGGCGGCGGGAAGGCGGCCGCTCGGGGCGCCCGACGGACAGTTTGCTGCAGTGGGTCTGAATGACGCTGGGTGCGGCGCCAATGATTGGACATTGTGATGCGCGCCTTGGGGCACGACTCTTTCATTCTCCAGGGAGGGGGGGAGGGGGAGGGGACGTTTTGCTCGAATATCACTGACTCTCCTTTTATCCCCATTCACAACATAAAGTTTTGCACCAAAAAAAAAGTAATTGGCTGTTTTATACAGGATTCATCTAGGTTAATTTATGACACAGCATATACACAATAGATTGAAGAAAAAAAAACCTGGGCAAAAAAATTGTGAGATTTAAAATTGTGCAAGCTTTTGTTCTGAAATGCACTAAAATCTTTACCAAAGATACCCATGTTTAAACTCATTACATATGAGTTAGACATGGTACAATCAAAGTTGTAAGTCCACAAACACACACACACTCGCAGAAACAAAAAAGAATCTCAATAAATACTCAACAGAAACACTACATGCTCCAAACATAAGAAAACGTGGGGGAATGTGTGTTGCATATATGTGTGACCATTGTTTAGTCCCTCACCAAATGAAATTAGAGTGATATTAAGTAATTAGATCTCTATCTACCTATAATCCAACGCAGACCCACCTGCTTTCCACGACAAGAATTCCGCAGCCAGTGACAAATCTGCCCAACAGTAAAGAAAGAAAGAAATGACATGACAGGCAAGGTCCCATCAACTATCAGTTTGTTTCAAAAAGTGAATCAAACCCATTAAAAAAAAAAAGCTTTTAGTTCTTTGAAATTTTTTGAAAACAAGAGCTGTAACGAAGCTGTTTCTTTTAACTCTCGAGTTGAGACGTGACTGATTCAACGGTGAAGGGCAGTGACTTGGACATTGCAAGTGCTACAATTTCCAAGACCCAGTCAGTTGTGCTATGCTGGTAAAACTCGTGCAGGCGATTCAATATGCAGGGGTAACACTTCAAACACAAAAACACACAAGCACACCAACACACAAAGATAAGTCCACAATCTCCAATTTACTTTTACAGAGAAAGCAAAGTGACAAGTAAGAGACTTGCAATTAAAGGCTGATACGACTGACAAATTTGAGAGTTGGTATGTCAAATGAATGCATGCACAAACTAAATAAAAACACGCGTGACAAAATACAATGAAGACCGAGTTTTATCAAAACCAATCAGATATCTCTTCCCCTCGAATGAAAGTTCACTAGAGATCGCTGAGTTTATCTAATTTAGGTTAGCATATTTATTCAAAATGTCTCTAGCATGTCTCTAGTTTTCTTTTCACCAAACCGAATACAAAGATAGTAATAAAAAAACCACTGTAACACGCCAAAGTCAAGAGCCACACAAAATAGCCTCGACAATCCAGGAAACAAGGGAAAACACTAAAGTTGTGTGTCTCCAAGCAACTGCCGCAGTCAAGAGATCTAGAGCATAAGACTGAAATTGGCGCGAACGCCGGTGCCGGTACCCCGCGCGGGGAGACTGCCCAAGCCTTGAGGCGCCTTGAGTCTCTCGCGTGCGGGGTAGCGGCAGCAATAGACCCTTTGATCACGACCGCTGCGCCAATGGCGGGCCCCGTCGGACCAACATCACAACGTGTGGCGAGACAGACAGCGTGCTCCTCTCTCTTTCTCTCTCTCACGCATTCATGCCTAGGAAGGAAGTGTCTTGTTACCCACCCTTACCTGCGGCCGCACTCGTGTAGGGGTAGCCCTCAAAGCTGGAGGGGTACTGGCCGGGGTAGGAGGCGGCGGCGGCGGCAGCGGCGGCGGCGTTCTGGTACTCGTAGAACTGGGAGGCGGCGGCGGCTACGGCGGCGGCGTGCGACAGCTGGGCCGGCGGCAGCGACACGACGCCGGGGCCGGCCGACAGGTAGGGCGCGGGGTACACGTAGCTCTGCGGCACGCTGCAACACCAAGGGCACGCCGCTCGTCAGCCAACGCACAACACGGAGCAGTAGCGCAGCACCCTCCCATGCCTCCTACTCCAAGGCACACAACACAAAAACGGATTTAATAGCTACGGAAAAGACGATGTTTGGTTTAGGGCAGGGGGCGGGGGGTGGTTCAGCAGCGCTGTGCGCTAAGTCTCCATCACACACGCTCCACAGCCGTCGCTACCCCTCAAGCGAGAGACTCCCAGCGCTGGCCTTACATTGAGGCCCTCCCGCGCGGGGTGGCGACGGCTCTGTTCGCGCAATCTCCTCGCAGGGACGCGGTTTCCAGGCTCCGAGTCCAAGCACCCCGTCATCGTCATCTCCGTCCGGATGTCGTCTGCCGCGCGGGGGGACCACGCGGTGTCGCGGGCCGGGGGCGCCGGGGGCCAGGCCGATGCCACGCGTCTAATTCCGTCCCGACCTTTCGCTCTCGTCTATTTCCGTCTGGCCGGCACGCAACGTCACGCCACGCGCACGGCCCGCTGCTCTTTTCAAATTGGAATTCACCTGTGGTTCGCGCGCAGTCGCCTTCCTGCGGCCTGTGAGGGGAAAGCCCGTCCCAAAGCAGCGCGAGGTGGTTGGGAAACCGATGCGCAATCGCGGACACGCCGGAACAACATTTAGAGAAACCACCCTGGGAGTTCTGCTGTCGGAAATCGGCATCAGATTTAGCGTTTTGTCCGGGAACAAGGGGCAGGGGATTCCGAGGAGGGAACAAAAAAAAAGGGGGGGGGGTTACCACGGCGCGTGACATTAGGACGACCCCCCTTCCGACGTAACGTCATCCTAGACAAACGCACACAGGGCGATGGCATGCGTTCGCAAACACACTCACACACACACACACACACACACACACACACACACACACACACACACGCACAGTCATACCCCTTGGCTGGTTGAAGGGTGGGGCACACAATAGGAATAGAGAGGACGGGGTGAGTGGCGGGGGCGAGTCGGGAGGGAGCAGTCAGGTCGCGTCTCACGATCTGCGTGTCTCGCGGTGTGTCTCACGGTGTATCGTTGGACTGCGCCGTCTCACAGGTTCACGAAATGACACATGAGTTAAAGATTGCTCAAGGCGCTTGCTGGCATCGCGGGCGACGCACGTTATGTCGAACGGGGCGGCGGGGAGGGAGGGGGAGGGAGAAGCTGCCACCCGATGCTCACTACATGGGCAAACGGGCATGCCTCAATGAAAAAAAAACAGCTTATGGTGAATATACAACAACACTCTTGAATGTGGAAAACAGCAAATCACACCCAAGAAAGTCAAAACAAAACTAGATCACTCTGGCTTGAGGCACTCAATCTATGTAGCCACAATGAGAAATAAAGTGTAAAGTAAGAGAGAAAAAAAAAAACAATCACAAAAATCCCACACTCAAAAAACAACAACATATCGTCCACAAAAAAAAATGACAGTACAGTCAAGGCCACATGATATATATATATCATCAAATGATTAACAGGAAGGTGCAGAAGGTGGTTCAAGTGGCGTGACAACTGTCACACTGAACAGCCGCGCGTGACGCCGTGACGACGGACACGCGAGAGACTAACCGGGCCGTGACTGCACTGTGCCGTCCGTCCAACATGACATAAACAGACTGAATCGATGTGTGGCGATCCGAGCCGCTGCCGCACCTGAAAGGAGTTTACGTCATATTGAACGCCAGGCTTAAGTCAACGTCTTGCGTCAGGTATGCCGTCAGGCCTACAAGGAGCACTTCGAGCGACTTGGCGCGACTTGGAATCTTGTTAGGGGCGTGACGAGAGAGATCTCAGTCAGTTTCATTGGCCCTGCAAGGTGAGAGATTACTAAAATTAATATCCACTTAGACTAGGTACCCTCCGTTTATGTTTAAATTGGAATGCTCGATTGAGAGGCACCATGGCGCCCCTTGGGTTTTGAGAAAGGCCAAAGAGAGATTGGAACACATCAAAATGTACACTACCTACTCTACGAAATGCATTGCAGTTAAGCAGAAACGTCGCACTCTTGATGCACCCTGTAAGTATGCACACCTGTCACCAAGTCTACCAACCAAAAAATTCTCAATCAAGAAGGAAAAAAAAATCAAACAGGGAAAAAACTTAAAGAAAACATTAGGCGTATAGTACCACTGCAGTTATTCTGTGCCATAATTGGAAGAATACTAGGATGTGCAGGGATTAATGGTACTGTAAAGGGGAGCTGGGGGCTACTGTGCTTGCTTCAACGCATTTTAAATTGATTTTCAAGTTCAGAATTTTTCAATGTACCCTCCGAACAATGTCGTCAGCAGATTTCGGTATACGCTACTGGAACGAGTGTGGTTTTGCACAAGTACATACCTGTCTCAGTTTACACCCCCACAAAGGAACGGCAAGAAACGCAGTGAGTGCAAACGCGATTCAAGGGAAACAAAGTATTTCCGCAGAATGGACAGATTAAACGGAGCATTTAACTGGTGCAAAATGGTTGCAACATGTTAAGACACAGATAAGAGCACTGCAGAGCGTTCCTCCAAGAAGCGCTTTAGTTGTGAGAGAAATGTTATCTAGAATTATTGCAAAACCATACACTTTCCATTTACCGCAAATCCCACACCAAACGAACATCACCGTGCAAAGAAAAATTAAATAGAACTCAATGATATAACCAAAAGTAAAACAAAAAGAAAACATAAAGTTATGATCAAAAACAATTAATAAAAATAAACTCGAAAGAAAAGAAAACCACCATCACGTCACTCCACTCCCACGCCACACAAGCTTGCTCTGTTTACATGATACTTGTGTGCGATGCCCAACGCCTCTCCTCCTGGGTTTGCCCTGAGCTTGCCCTCCGAGGGATCACCTCCAGGGTTCACCTCCAGGGTTCACCTCCAGGGTTCACCTCCAGGGTTTGCCCACCGGGTTAGCCTTCTATCTTTATCTGAAAAGAGGACCAGTTGTCACCACAAGACCAAAAAAAAAAGTAAAGAGAGAAACATGTTGTCACAAACGGTGGGTCATCACTAGTGATTCCATTGAGAGTAACAGATTGATATTTTAAACACTTTCTGCACGCTTCCTGTGAACTCCTCTTGCAATCTAGGAGGTGTTGGAGCAAAGTATTCCGACGTAGCGCGTCTGTCTAAATGTTAATCGGTGCGGAAATAGACGACGGGAGCAACCAGGCGGTGTCACCGAGTCACGAGGCGCAGTGCCGCACATGCTGGGGATGAGCCAACGGGGAAAAGAAAACGAGGCGCAGGAACAGGGCTTGCTCGCCACGCCTCACGGGGCGGCCCCCGCGACCCCCCGCGACCCCGCGCGGGACGAGGCGACAGCAGAATAGAACACAATGTTAATGCTGTGTGGATATCCCCCAATAAAAACCAAATGAACGCGGTAAAAAAAAGAAGGGGGCCTCGCTGCGGTAAACGTAAACCCGCCGGAATGGGCACTAATGCAATACGGGGAAGCGATTCCGCTTTGGGGCTGCCTGCCGCAGGGGGCGAGGGCCGGCGAGGGCCCCACAAGGGGTAGCGCCACCCTCGCGAGCCGGGCGTCGCGGCCATCGACCGGGTTCCGGCCGCGGCCGCTAGACGGCGCCGCACGCCGTGTTTCGGAAGCGGACAGCGCGAACTGCGACCTTGCGTCCCCGTGTCCTCCTGGTTGCATCCGACTCGTTTCTTTCCCGACTCCTTTGGAAAAGTGTTCGAAGCGCGCGTGTTCGCTTGCCACCTCCAGTGTGTGACTTGGCCTGAAGGAGCCAGACAGGTTGAAAACGAAGAGGCCTTGTCCGTACATCCATTGTGAGCACAACACCAATTGCAGTTTGTACAGGTGCTCAAGGAGGACGGCGTGCCGTATGTACAGAGGAGAGATAGATAGATTGAGAGAGAGAGAGAGAGAGAGAGAGAGAGAGAGAGAGAGAGAGAGAGAGAGAGAGAGAGAGAGAGAGAGAGAGAGAGAGAGAGAGAGAGAGAGAGAACGAAGCTCACCCGTACTGGCTCGGTAAGACTGAAGGGTAGCCCGTCGTCCTGATCCCGGGGAACGTGAAACCTGCAACAGGGAAAGAAGACCCGGTCAGACACGAACAACGAAACCGGAAAAATGCATTTCGCTAAGAATTCTGGGACACGCACACACACAAACACACAGCTAACTACAGCGATGTCGCAATACTGCAGGCAGGCATGTTAGATATTCGAATCCCCTACTCGGTGCCATGCTTGGGCGCACAGCTTGCGCGCGAGGTGGTTTTGGCGTACGTTTGAGGGCGTTTGAGGGATTTCCGATGATTCCGTCCAGGGCCTTCCTGTGCAGGGGTGCGACACGTTGAGCCGTGAAATGTGCACCAGCGGCGTGGCGTGGCGTGGCGGGGCGTGGCGGGGCGTGTCGCCAACCCCTCCACCAAAATAGCCCTTTGGAGGCGCGCGCCGCTGTGCCCAGTTCAGTGAAGCGGCGTTTCCACGCGACCCAGTCAGGCTGAGGCTGAGGCCGGCCGCAGCGGCGGCGGGGCGTCGAATCGGACCAGGTCCACGACGTCCATCACGACGACGGCGTGCCGAAGACGCGTTTTCCGAGCCACCGGGCACTGCCGGCACGCTAAAGCACCTGGCCCGCGGACTCGAGTCCTCGCGCTCCAATTCCCACCATCGCAGCGCGGCAGCTTCCGTCGCCCCCCCGCGGTGCTCCCTCTCACTCTCTCTCTCTCTCTGACGGGGCGGCCGGCGGGCTGCACGGGGCGACAAAGAGACGGCGACGATAGCACTGTTCGGAATCAGCAGCTCGCCGTTGGCTCGCGCTGCCTAATTAACGTGACACTGACGCGCTGGGATTGTGTGGAGTCGCACAAAGGACCCCCAGGAGCGACGGTCGCTCGCACGCACGCGCGCACACACACACACACACACACACACACACACACACACACACACGCACACACAAAAGCGCACGGTGACATGAGTGGAATCTGCGCGGCCTACCATTTCCCCCGACTTGTCCCCGGCTTGGCAGGCAGCCACCCCTCCCTTTCTCCCTTTTCCAACCCTCTCTCTCTCTCTCTCTCTCTCTCTCTCTCTCTCTCTCTCTCTCTCTCTCTCTCTCTCTCTCTCTCTCTCTCCTCTGGCCGCCCATCGGCGCGGTGCTGCACTGCAACAAGTGCCTCCGGGTGGTGTACCAGCAGCAGCGGGGCGAGCAGAGCGGCGGCGTCCCGTTTTATTTCCTTGCCGGCCGCTGTTTGAACGGGGCGGGGCCTTCCCTGCTTTGCTCCGGCACTCTCGTCACATCAGCGGCGTCCCGCGGGGACGGACGGGGCGGGGCGGGGCGGGGCGGGGCGGTGCTCTCCCCCAAGTTTTCCAGGTCCCTGAGCACAGGGCGTAGGGCCGCGTGAGGCCGCGTGGGTGGGGCGCAGCGCGCAGGGCTTGAAAGGGCCCAGACGGCACGGGCAGCAACGAAGGGCCGCGCGCCGCACCGAACCCTAAGTTGTTTCCTTTAATGGTCGGTCGAAAAAGTCCAAGCGAGCCGGCCGACGCGCTCGGAGCAGGGAGGACGGCGAGGACAGGGGAGGTGCCGAGGAACCAGCGGAGAAGGGCCTGCCCTGCCACGCCCTGCCATGCCCGCGGAAGGAAGGAAGGAAGGAAAGGGTTGGGTGGCGGCAGCGCGACCAACAGGTCCCCCTTCTTGCAGCGGCGGGGCGGGGCGGGGCACGGCAAGGCCGCTATCCCGACCGGGGCGCAGTGAACGTCACGCTGAGAAATAAATTTAATGCTCGGAGGACACAGGGCAAACACCTGGGCGAGGACGCGCGCCGCACACGCCCCCAGGGCCCGCCCCGCCCCGCCCAGCCACATGGGCGCGCCAGGGTACAGAGACGGATGGAGCGGCCTCGAGAGGACGGGGCGTATTCGAGGTGACAGTGCTTTATAACCAGGCCTGAATATGGAAAAGGAATAGAGACCAACTCGCGCCACCGCATCAGTGGCGGGGCGAGGCGAATCCTGGGCGCGGCAGGGACGCAGATCTCTCCGCGTGCGTAACAACGTGCGCGTACCACGCACAACACAAGGCCTCACTGTGGAGAGGAAAAAGGGTCGCGCGTCCAGAAATCGTGATGCGTGGAGGACTCTTGAGATGGGCCCCAGTGGCGGACAGCAGGCGCGGACTCGGCGGGGCGGGAGCACGGCCAAGCTGGCCGGGGCTCCCCATCACGCTAAGCGCAGAGGCTGCCACTCCGCGTCACCTGGCCTGTGGCTGGCTGCCTTTGGGCTGGCCGCCTGGATTAAACTTTGTGATGGAAGTCTGAACGAGCTAGCCCTGGCTGAGGCAAGGCCGCAGCAAGGCCGCAGCAAGGCCGCAGCAAGGCGCCGCGCACCTGTGCTCCGGGAGGCCCGCCCATGGCTTGCCCGCAGAGCGATTCCGAACACGGCTTTCGTCGCTGTCGCTCTCGCACTTGAGGGGCGTCCCTCCAGGGCGGCAGAGAGACACGGCGCTGTTCGGAATGAGCCCTCTGGCGGCCTGGCGGCGCCGAGGGGACGGACGGGGCTCTGTAAGGAGCACTCTGAGTGCGTGATTCAGGTTACAAGCCTCCCCGCCCCCTCCACTGGTAGAGTGCCGACCGCGTGGCCGGCCGGGCAGGACCAGCGGCCGCAGCAGGGGTGCATCAACCCAGGGGACAGGGACTCAGCCTATAAATTCACGGCAACAGCTGCTCAGCACTGCTGGTGCGTGTGACCGCGCGTGCGTGCGAGTGCGAAGGAGGGAGGGAGAGGGAGGGAGAGAGAGAGAGAGAGAGAGAGAGAGAGAGAGAGAGAGAGAGAGAGAGAGAGAGAGAGAGAGAGAGAGAGAGAGAGAGAGAGAGAGAGAGAGAAAGACAGACAGACAGAGAACGTCGCCTCGCCTCGCGGGAGACGCGGCCGAGAGCGGCGCCATCCGTCATTTTCTTTTTCGTTTTAATGATGAGCGAGCGCGCAAGACAAACGCCCCGTGGAGCGGCCGGCAGCGAGTGGGGCCTGCCCAGGGCCTGCCCAGCGCTGGCCCTGAGGTGAGGTGTACAGTACTCCGCGACGGGTGGTCCTGGCGGCCCAAAAGCGCCGCGTCCACGAGGGGGACAGCATTCCGAGCCAGCGGGACGTCGCCGTGACGCGGCGCGGCCGGGGCGCGGCGCAGAGCGACGCAAAGCAGGGCGACGCGACGGCCTGCGTGACGACCACGGCGGCGGCACAAAGGAGCTGGCCGGCGGGGCCGCCATTGTCACAACACTGTCGTTGGCAGTGGCGCCCGGGGCGCGGCGCGGCGTGGCGTGGCGGGGCGGTCGGGTAGGGGAGGCCGACGGCCAGGCCAGGGGCAGCTGCCCGGTCACCGGGTGGAACTCGGCAACATTAATCTTTCGCGTCCAGCCAGCGCCGGCGCCGTGGGGCCCAGCGAGGGCGGGGCTTCCGGCTCATCTGCTGCGAGGCAACAGGTGCAGGCTGCGGCAGGGCGTTCTTCGGGCCGCGCTCCAACTCGCCAACTCGCGGGGAAAAAGGGAGGGGGGGGGCTGCATGCAGCGGTCCAAGACGCCCGGGACGACGACCACACTAACGTGGCGTGACCGCCGCGTGCTCCCGGCTGTGCACCCTGGGGCGGGGCGGGGCGGGGCGGGGCGGCCACCACGCCCTGGACCTCATTACCCTCTTGTCCCCGCCCCTCGGCACCATCATTTCTCAACTATTCTAAGCGCGTCGCGCCACGCCATCCACCCACCCACACCGCCGGGCTGGTGGGCCGGGCGGGCCGCGCGGACGAGAAAGGGAGAGCGTATTTGTCACAGCCACCGACTCCCCTCCCCCGCCCGCACTAATAATAGTCACCGCTTGCACGACCAAGGGACCAAAGGTGGCACCAACCTCCGCCGCGTGTCTCGAGTCGAGTCAGGGCGGGGCGGGGCGGGGCAGGGCGGGGCGGGGCAGGGCGGGGCGGGGCAGGGCCCGGCCGGCCGGCTCACCCCGAACAGTGCTTTCCTTCATCTGTCTCCCTCGCACCCCAACGGGACGGGGGACGGGGCACCGTTCGAAATGAGAGCACAGCGGCCTCGGCGTGAGACGGCCCGGCCCGGCAGCCTCTCCGTCATTCTCTTCCTCTTGTCTTTTTAGCCCCAGCCGCGCTGACAGTGAGAGGCTCCGCGCCCCCGCCGCCCCCGCCTCCCAGCGCCCCGTTTAGGAGGCCGGCGGAGCGACGCCAGTGCCGTAAAATAAATCTCGAAAGCGGCGCGAGTTAGCGCTAGAGAGCGGAGGTGCGCGCGTGGCGCGAGGGAGAGAGAGGGAGGGAGCAGCCTGCGGCGGAGGGCGGCCGCGAAGCAGCGCCACCGACACACTCCGACCGCACTTCCGCGTGTTGCAAGGCAGTAAAGTCACCCGCAGCCCCCCGCCCTCTCACCGGCACTGCTACCCGATGACACCTTAATGTGTCCCATACCTTCCGAAGGTAAATGTATTGTCTGCTGAGAAGCCGCGTTTTAGATGCGAACGGGCCATCCCTGGGAGCCGCGCCGACGAGGAAGGCCGGGCCAGGCCGGGCAGACGGCACGAGAGAGAGGCGCAAGCCAGTCAAGTCAGTCCACCGGCCGGCCGCTGTATAAATAGAGCGCGTGTCGCCCGTCGTGGCGCGGAGTAGCGAAGCGAGAGAGGCACGTCCGACGTCGCCGCCGCCGCCGCCACGCAGAGCCAAGATCGTCGGCCAACTGCGACGCAGGGCAGACGCAGACGCGTGGCTCTGCAGCGCTGCAGCGCGGCGCTCCAGCCGGCCGGCACGGCGCCTGCGAGACTCCGGGTAGGCCGGCCCGCGGCGCACGCGCGTCCGGCGGCACAGCATCGCGCGGAGCGCAGGCGTCCGCAGCACGCCGCGGTGCTGCTGTCGTCGGAAGCAGTCAGCAGCTGCCGGGAGTCGAACCCGCCGCCCGCCTCATCGGCGTCATTCGTCTCGGTCGCAATTGCCCCCGCCGCCGTGCCCGCGCGGTGTCCAAGTGCGGCCGCCAGCTCCACCAGCCCCGCCTCGAAGGACGCAGACGGACGGCGCGTGACGAGGCCAACGAGGCCCTCGCAACAGACGGGGGAGCCGCCGAGTTATGGTGTTTACTCGGTGAGCTTCTTGTCGCCGAGATGCGGCCAAGGGGTGGGGGTCGTCGCACCCGCCGCGCCACCGCACTGTGTCCACGTCGGCCGCCCCTCGCAGCCAGCACGCCGGCACCGCGAGGACGGCAGGACTTCTTGGCTACCCTCCTAGCCCGCGGCCACCAAACTCATTCCGTCTCCGTCTCTCTCTCTCTCTCTCTCTCTCTCTCTCTCTCTCTCTCTCTCTCTCTCTCTCTCTCTCTCTCTCTCTCTCTCTCTCTCTCTCTCTCTCTCTCTCTCTCTCTCTCTCTCTCGCACCTATCCGGGACGCCCCACGAGTACGAGAGCGCGACGAAAACGACCGGCAGATGGACCGCCACACAATGGCTACACCAAATTGCTTGGCACCGGCCGAGCCTCGTCGCCGGCGCTGGGCTGCCCGCGGAGTCGAACCAGTGACCCCGCGCACCGTACGCCCACGCGCTGCATGCTCGGCCACGCTGACACACGCCGACACGCACCGCGCGCCGTCCGTCACCAGACGAAACACATTTAAAAGCGCCCCCAGCCCTCCGTGGGGCGGAGAGGGACGGCCATTAGGGTTTCATTTTCCTCGCGGGAAAAGGCGGCCCTCTAAATGCGTCGGCGATAATGGAGGTGAAACTGCGGCGAGGCTACGCGTCCATCGTCTATCACTGGCGCGTCTATCTCAGCGGCACCACGGCCACCCGCTCTACGTTCCACCCGGTTCGCTCCGCCGCACGCATGCACATTTATTTATATTTTGAGAAACTACAAACATTTTCGAAAGGGAAATTTAATTTTTGACGCCTCACTGGACCAATTTATTTTTAGGGGCTACAATGGCGCACCGGCATAACGTGAACCAGAAGTGCAGTAACACGTATGTTTTCCACCCTAACACGCACTACTACACAGGCAGGCGTACACACACACACACACGCAGGCACGCAAGCACACCACCTGTCCTCGGCGGGACGCCTTCTTTAATTAAAAAGGGACCGCTGGCGTAATTAGCAGGGCAATCAAACATGCATGGCGGCGGTCGGTCAATGATTCAATGAAAGCAGAAACGGAACGAAACGGAAGGCCGTCCGCAATCCGCGCACGGGGAAGGGAGAAAAGGGGATTCAAAATGTAAATAAAAACTAATTTGTTTCTTGTCAAGACGACGCCGCAGCAGCGGCAGGCATGCCCGCGACTCGTCAAAAAGCACCTTTCATGCTGCTGCAGCGGCTGCAAAAGCGGGAAAGTCTACCGGCGCAAACACTACACTACAAATAAAAGCGACAGCAAAAAGGGAAAACCAAAAAAAAGAACAAAAACAAAACAAAATAGTGACAGGCGAACACGTTACCCACGTGTTCGCGGAAAGGCGGGCGCAGGCGGGGCGGCCGTCACGGAAACAACTTCTCAAACTTCCTTTGACACTCCGACAACAGCGACGCATACGCGCCGAAAAAATTTGAGAGATGAACGAATAAAAAAAGCCGGCAAAAGACTGTCCATGAAGGGAGACGATCGACAGAGTCAACCGGAAGCAGTCGCACGTTGCCCCGGTAAGTAGGCAACCTTTGCTACACCGCCCCCTCCTGCCTCTGGATCCGCCCCTGGTCGAGCGGTCAACTCAAACGCGGACAGGGGCTTTGCCTCGTGCAAATCGGCCGGCCTACAAATACACCGCCGCATTTAAGATTCCGTGTGTGCGAGCCGCCCCGCTGCGCCGCGCCGCGCCACGCCACGCCACCGCGCTCCTAGACCCGCACGGCGGGCAGGAGGGCCGAAGCACTGCGAACTCACCGTCGGCACCTGCACACAAAGAAAACAAAGAGACGACCGTAAATACACGACAACACCGCAACAACATCAACACGTTTCCCTCCCCAACATTTGTGTTTTCCTAATCTATACCCGGGCAGAGCGACCCGGCTCCAAAATGGTTTCCACCGACGGGGGAGGAGGAGGAAGAGGAGGAGGAGACCCGGCGCAAAAGGAACAGCGAAAAACGATTTTCCCACTCGCCGCTGGACAGTCCGCCGCGTCGCAATTTACGAAATTGCGGCGACACGTACACCTGGTACACTGCAAAACACAGCAACGCGGCTCGGACCGCAGTTTGACGCATATTAATACGCACTGCGCACGCACAGCGCAGCGCACGCACGCTCGGCGGAGCCGGTGGCCAGGAAGTGTAGGCGCCCTGTTGAAACATGCACGGCGGCACGCGCCACGCACGCGCCACGCACGCGAGCATGTCACGCCACTGTCCCACTTAGCAGGTTTTCTTTCGTATTTTATTTTTTTGAGCGACCACCGCTTTAGAGACGCGGACACGCGACACAGTTACCATTCCATTTCGGCCCGTCGCGCCGCCGCAGGCCGAAGGCACTGTGATTTATGATTGGGAAATGCCGCCCCCGGCTCGGCTCGGCTCGGCTCGGCTCGGCGGGTTCGGCTGGGGGCAGGTGTCGGCGAGTAGGGCGCCGCGAGTCGCACTTCGGACGGCGATTTGTCCCGCGGAATGGGGTGATTTTAATGAAACGCGCAAAGTGCGCGACGACAGCGGGCTGCTGCTGTGAATCGGCCCGCGGGGAGGCTCTAAACGGGGTCGCTCGCTCTCTCTCTCTCTCTCTCTCTCTCTCTCTCTCTCTCTCTCTCTCTCTCTCTCTCTCTCTCTCTCTCTCTCTCTCTCTCTCTCTCTCTCTCTCTCTCTCTCTCTCGGCAGAGACCGTCGGCAACATTTACAGCCTTTATTTGTCCCTCCCTCCCTCCTTTTCAGTGCGATGGCCCTTTCCGGCGGCGCTGTCACGGTGCGCTGATTGCCGCAGAGTGATTCCGTCCCACTCGCGCCCCGCGCTGCCCGCTCCATTTCGCGCTACTCTGGCCGTCGGCCGTCACGCCTCGTCACCGCGGCACGCGTGACGGGTGAGTCGCAGTCACACGCACGTCCGGACCGAAACTAAAATATAATTAACAAACAGACAGCGCTGCGCTGTGTGTGTTTCGAAACGAGACTTTTTCTCCCCCTGCCATGTTGACGCGCGCCAGCGCCAAGGAGGGCGGCAGCGGCAACGCGCGGCAGGCAGGCTGGGCACTCCGGGGGGGCGCGCCACGCCCCACCCACAGAGAGAGACAGAGCGAGCCGGCAGAGTCCGTCAAGCCCGACACAACCTGATGTGAGAATTATCACACGTGGCGTGCCGAGGCGCGGCCTCGAGATGGCTATATATTCCCCTTGGCTCGGGGGAGGCTGCGCTCGACTTGGCTAAAGAGCCGGGCACGGCCACGCGCAGCACATGGACCTACACAGTGCTCCGTCTCTCTCGCGGCCCTACGGGACGCCCTACGGGACGCCCCACGGGACGCCCCACGAGTGCGAGAGAGACGCAGAGGCGCACGGCCGGTCCGTTCTTTCCTCCTCTGGGATTGGCTTGGTCAAGCAGGCCCCTCGAAGCGAGGACATATTCGTGCCCCACAGGACGGGGCCAGGACTGGGCCCAGCCCTTCTGGGCCGCCCGTCGGTTCCTTCGCCCTCCGTCCTCCTCGACCCACTAATTGGGGAGGAACTGATTCGGCGTCCCAGGGCGTCCCGAGCGGCAGCGCGCCGACACTGCAAAACACGGCGCGCCCTTTCCCCTCCAAAAGGGCGGAGGACGCGTCGCGCGTTGTTCTTTGAAGTCTATCTAACGCAGGTTGTTTCTTTTCTTTTTTTTTTGCTACCAACAAAACACAACAACAAAAACTAGACTGCGGTGTGACCTAGCGCGCGCCCTCGAGAGGGCCCTTCAGTTGGCCTCGCCAAAGGCAACGCCAACGGCAAAGGGGCAGAGGCACGAATCAATACGCATTAGAGGAATAACGTACTAGGCCAGAGTATGTTTCGCTGAAGAGCGCTCAAAGGCCGTGGCCCCGTCGTGTGCCCCTGGCGACCTCTGCCGGACCAGAGTGTCCACTTAGCGACCCCCAAGGACGTCCGCGAGGCCGCCCGCGCGGCCCGCCTCCTGCTCCCCTCACACGAGTACGGCCGCCAACCCAAAAAAAAAAAGAAAAAGTGTTTTTTGCAGTGCCAGCTTTTATGTCGCCATTACAGGCGGTTCGATAGCGCGAGCGAATCGACCGGCCCGGCGGCGGCAGACCGCGCCCTGCCATCGACTTGGCAAAGTCGCCTCATCGGAAAAGTTGAAACTCTTGGCCCGTTTCCGGTTGCTTCCGGTGCTCCCTGCTCGGCTTGGCCCGGCTCGGCACGGCTCGGCTCGGCACGGCCAATTTCACGCGGGGGCGTCACGGATAAATCTCAATGAAGGGATTGTGCCTATCCCGACCCCGCCCAGCCCCAGCACGGCCCCAGCACGGCCCCGGAACAACCGGACGCGCCGCGCCGCCCGGAGACTACGGCCCGGAGACCGGAGGCAGTGGGGGCGGCCGGGGGCGGTGCACAAACTGGGAGTTGGTAATGGCGGCATTCCGGGCGGGGCGGGGCGGGGCGAGGCGGTCACTGGGTCGGGGAAACTTATTGAAAGCGGTGCGGAGGGGCGCTGGAGTGGGCGTCATGGCGACCGGGCGGGCGGGCGGACGGGCAGACGGACGGGCAGACGGACGGACAACCCCGAGGGCTTTGGACAGGCAGGACGGACTCCTGCAAACAACTGTCCAGCCCATCCCTGCGAGCCCCAAAGCAGAGCGAGCCCTTCACCGAGCGCTGCTGGCGACAGTATCTCGCCGCGGAACAATACGCCGAGGGGGCGGGGCGGGGCGCCGGCAACGCGCACTTGGCAGCCAGCCCCGGCGGCGCACGCCACAATCGAAAAGTTTGCAATCGCGGGGAAAGAATCTTCGTGCGTGGCTCGGCGGCCCCGCCCCACACTGTTGTTGATATTGAACCGACGTGGTGGGGAGGCCATCCGGCGACGGGTTCGGTGGAGAGTAACGAGTGAGGTGCGTCCTTGAGCCCCGCGGCGCCCGGCGGCGCCCACCAGGCCCTCGCGAGGACGCGGGCAGCGCGGGGTGCCACGCCCAGCCTCGCCCCGCCCCGCGGTGTGACATTACAGACCCCCCCCCCCTCCCGCCCCTGGGCCGGGCAGGGTTCCGCGCGGCCAGGCAGGGGGTTGATAGCGTGGCAGCAAGGCACCTGTTGAAGCGCGCATCGTGACAACGCGTGCGTACCGCGGACGTAATAGTCTGAAATAGTAACACGCCGCTCCCGCGAAACGCGCCCCGCCCACGCACGGCCGCTTGTGCGTGCCAGCAGCACCGCGCTGCGAGCCTTTCAGACGGAGTGAGAGTTCTGCGCACGCAAAAATGAATCGACGCAGGGCGCACAGTGGGCCCCAAACGGCGGGGCGACGTTAATCTGCCCGGCAGTCTCGGCTCTCTGCGCGTTAAATATTCACGGGGCATTATTCCGGGACGCCCTCCCCGGCCTGGCAGCGGCCTGGCAGCGGCCCGCGGCGTGCAGGTGTCCGGCACAGTGTACCTCGCCTCGCCCTGCCTAACCACCCCCAGTGCCACGGCCGCCCTTGTGGAGGGATCCAACTAGAAGGGGAGCGCATCCTTCAATAGACATTTTATTAATAATCAACGTTTGTGCACATTAATAATAGGATTTCGTTAAGAAGCTTAACAGATTTGTCAAGACAAAACAATGTTAATAAGCTCATTAATGTGCACAAACGTCAATACGTTATTGAACAAAAAAAAATCAGTACAAGTCTGAGAGTGTGGGTATCGAACTCGAACCTCGAATCGAAAGGGGCGGCCGAAGTTGCCGCGTCGTCCGGCCCGCTTTGGGCGCGCTGCCGCCGCCCCGCTCCGAGAGCGGCCCCATTAAGCGGATGGGAATCAACCGAGCGAGCACCATTAAAATATTTGGACACCCCGCACCCCGCGGCACCGCGCTGTGGCGGTCCGCCCTCCAGGCCAGGCCGCGCCACGCCGCGCCCGGCCGGACCAAAGACCAACAGCCAGCGGAGCCCTTCGCCTGCCAGCGCCGTCCAGTTTCAATTCCAGCATCCCGTTAATACCGAAATAAAAGAGGCACAAGTTCTCCTCTCGACGGCGCCAATCAGCAACGCAGCGGCGGCACTCGGGTCAGTCGGTCCGGAGCCAAGCCGAGCGAGGCAGAGGACCAATCGGAGCGGAAAACGTGTTGGGAGCGGGGGCACGGCACCATGGCAGCGGTTGGGGTACGCGGGCGGAGTCACAGACAGACAGGGCCTAAAGGAACGAGATTCGTGTCGTTGACCGGCTGGCATTTGACGCACGCCGACACCGAAGTGTCTCTGACTCTCTCGCCCCCTTGCAGGGCGCTGTGCTAGCTCTGTTGGTGCGACAGAGACACAGAGCGGCGAAGCATCAGCCTGCAGGTCGCTTCCCCACAGAGGCGCCGCCGCGCCGTGCCGCCGACCCCTGCATAATGCATCGGTCCATCCTGCGGTGGAGTCGCGGGGAGCCGAATTCGGCACAAACACGCTACGCGCGCTACAATCGGCCAATGAAAAATGAAGCACCAGCCGGGGGGGTCTTTGCCCACAACGTCCTCGGGAGCCTGGCGCCGGGCTGCGTGAGTGTATCCGTATGTCTAAGGAATCGCGTGGGCTGCGCGGACGGAGAATTTTAAACCACCACCTCTGTGCGCATTATCAGTGTGTAAGGGTGGGCGCGTTGGCACCACACGCACACGCTCACACACACACACACACACACGCCGCGCCCTCACTGCGGCGGAGGGGCCGCCATCGCCATGTCACACCCAGCCCGGCCCTCCCGCACGTCAATAGGTCGCAGAGGACTGTCGAGCCTCGGGGCCGGGCGGCCGGGCGGGGCGGCCGGGCTGGCGTGGTGTGGGGCTCACAGCGCTGCGCACCGCCGCGTTCACACTGGCCGCACACCGCGCGCCACATTCACATTCGCCGCAAAACCACGCCACATTGGTTTCAATTAGAAGGCCGACAGGAGGAGCACCGACGCGCGAACGGCTCGCGTTGACGGCCTGCGTGGCGGCGGCGGTGACAACTTGATATCGCGGCCCCTTCGCTATCGCGCGGTTGGTCGGCTTTGTGTGCGCCGGGCGCGCGCATTCACGGCGCAACAGAAACGTTGTCACTTAGAGGAACGCCCTCCCTCCCTCCCTCCCTCTCTCTCCCGACATGGCGCGGCCGAGTGACTGTGGCGTCGTCGGCGCTAAAGCGGTAAAGGCTGAAGCCATCTGATTGAGCGATAGCGGCACGGCAGCGCCGAGGCAACGCCCAGGCCGGTGGTGCCCTGCCACCCCGCTCCAGGACGTGCTTGACAAGTACCCAAGACAGTACCAAATTTTCCACAAAAACTTAAAAAAAATCAAATCTTTCCTTTTTTATAAAAATTTTTTTTATTAAAAAAAAAAGATTTGATTTTTTGTCAAAAGCTTTTTTCTTAAAAAAAATAAAATACGATTTTTTCCTCGAAAAAGAAACTTTTTTGTGTGGAAAAGGAAACTGGAGTGGCGGAGCACGTCGTCAACATGGGTGCCATGATTGATGCGGACGCGGCGTCCGCGGTGCGATGACGACACTCGCCGCGGGACAGCCGGAGGGCGGGCAGACGGGCCGATCCATTCACCAGGAAAACTCACCTGCAACATAAACGAAAAGGGGCGAACGTGAGCAAACAAAACAAGCTGATGGAACTACAACGCCGCGGACGGACGGACGGACGGACAGACATACAGTCCCACCGACCGTGTTCCATCATTGACGCGAGCGAGCCGTGGCCACCAGGCATGCAAGGCGAAATTTATGGAGATGTAGACTCGCTTCCAGCGGGAAGGGGAGGGGGCTCTGATGCGCAATCACAGGCCCATTGACGCGAAACACACACCGCCGCCGCGAAAATAGGCAACCCGCAGCAGCACGCGTGGAAGGGGGGCGCGTCGAGCTTCGGGTGGAGGCACGGTGGGGGTGGGGTGGGGGCACGTGGAGGTGTCGTGTTTCAGTCTCCCATACCCCCCACCCCTACCCCGGAGACAGGTGGGGGAGGGGTCGGATTCGGTTCAGAAATAGATGCTCCCTGTCACCGTGTTTCGGGAGACCCTCGTATGCGCGTTTGTGAGCGTGTGTGAAAGAGTGTGTGAGAGTGTGTGTGAGAGAGTGTGTGAGAGAGTGTGTGAGAGTGTGTGTGAGAGTGTGTGAGCGAGTGTGTGTGAGCGAGCGTGTAAGAGCGAGTGTGTGAGAGTGTGTGTCCGTCCGGCGAGAGGGTGGAGCCGTGGCGCCCTCCTCTACCCCACCGCACACATTATGACCTCGCATGCCTTTCGCCGCAACTCCTCCCAGAATATTGTCCGGCGGTCAACTTACTGCACTGCGTAGCTGCGTAGTTGCCCGCGCTAGGGGGCTCCGTGGCGCACGCGGCGGCGGCCAGGGCGGCACCATCGGCGAGGCACGCCGCTGACTTTATCTAGTCCGCGATAAGCTCATCACACAGCCATTACGCGCCGGCCCGACCGGGCCGGACCGGGCCCCATTTCGATCGACTAACCGGCACGACAATTTCCCCCGTGATGCGGAGCGACCGGCCAGTGCCCGTCGGGAGGGGGGGGGGGGGCCGCCGGACTCGCGGGACAAGGCCTTGAGGCGGGCCGTGTTGCTGTGCCGCGCCGACTTCCATCTCCCGCCTTCCGTCCTCCTTGGAGTGCGCGTCCCCCGCGCTGCCCTGTGTGGCCCCAATGGTGCCGCATGATCGGCACATCGGCGGCTCCCCTAATGAGCCACTCCAGGCGCTGCGGCCCTGGACGGCCCGTCCTGGAGGAGGCCCTCGCGTTGACAAGGCGGCCTCCTCCCCCGCCACGGCTCGCGTCTTTTGCCTCCTTCTCTTCCCTCTCGTCCCCCTGGGAACACGAGCCCTCTTTGCCGGCGGCCCAGGTCCTCTGTGTGCCGCTGGTCAGTCCAAATGGCGGTTGGGGCGGCGCGGGGCGGCTCGCAAGCAGCCCGAGTTATCTCGGGTCACGTCCTCCTCCAGATGAAATGACCGCCCTCCAGCCGCCCCTCCCCTCCCCTCCCCGCCCCGCCTCGACAAGGCAGTGAGCGCGTCCCGCGTCCGCAGAACACACGCCCGGGTCAAATCGAATCTCGCCGGGCACAAACACGCCGTAAATAATTCACTCGCTGCCGAGGCAAACATCCAATCCGGCAAAACGAAATCGCCCCGCGACGTGGGGAGGCGGTGCGCGAGGGACGGAGAGGGGATGAGAGACAGAGAGAGCCGCGCCGCCACGCCGTACTGGTTTGCGGCGCGGCTTGCCTGCGGTCTGGTGCGCCCCGCTGCGGTTCGCACGCACACTGCAGGCACACTGCACGCACGGTGCGCGGCAAAGGTCCGCCGCGGTGGAGGGGGAAGACGCCGTGGTCTGCGGCCGGCAGCGCGCCGCCACGCCGTGCGGGTCACAGAACGACAACGCCGCCGTCGTCATGGTGCGTGGGAGGAGCTGGCTGCTGTGCGCGATGAGGAATCAGCGCCCAGGTGCGGCAAAGCCCCGCGAGTGGCGCGCCGCCCCTCCAGTCCCACGCCCCCAGCGGGGCGGGGCGGGGGCGGAGCGGGGGCGGAGCGGGGGCGGAGCGTCCGGCGGGACGCCGAGCCGAAAGCCCCAAATCCCGAACCCTGACGAAAGACTCCAACGAAGAAAGCTTAAGCTTTGCGTTGGCCGGAGCCTGGCGGGCCCCCGTCAAGGCGAAGAGCGCCGTGCGGGGTAGGCAACTGCGGTGCTGGCGTGCCGTTGCGTTGCCTACCCAGCCCCCGTTCCAAGATGGAACAATGCTCCGTTCTTTGTTCCTTCATTCCGCCAGGAACGCCTCGGCGGCGGCCAGCGCGCGGCCATGCAACAGGTGTACGGCCACCCCGTTCCTTTCCAGCTTAGACGAAACTAATTAGAGAGAGAGAGAGAGAGAGAGAGAGAGAGAGAGAGAGAGAGAGAGAGAGAGAGAGAGAGAGAGAGAGAGAGAGAGAGAGAGAGAGAGAGAGAGAGAGGCACACACACACAGAGAACTCAAACGCGTAAAAGGTCGTTTTTGACTCCTACGACTCTACGAGGCCTGTGTGATTTCTGCGAGAGCCTGCGAGCGGGGACAACAATTAAATAGCCGGGCTGCAGCCTTGCTGCCTTAGCGCCGCCTTTCCACACCGTCAGTAATTAACTCTGGCAGCAACAATGGGCCTCCCTCCTCCCCGAAGCAGCGAAGCACGCCGCAGTAAGGCAGCAGGCAGGCTCCCCTACAGATTGAGGGCCTATGTGACGAGCATGGGACGCGAACAGGTGCGGCCTGGCGGCCTAGTCCGCCACCCCCACACCGCCCCCAGCGGGGCTAGGCGCGGCGCCGAGGCAGGGCAAATTAAGTGTCCCCCGGGTCATTAAAATTTGCATTCCCCTCCTCCCACCGCCGCCTCCGCCGCCCCCACCTCCTCGCAGGCGGACGAGAGTCCTCCGCCGCCCCCCAGGATCCCCGCGGCGGCGACGTGGCATCCCTGGGACTGCAAAGGGCCGGCCGGACGCCGCCTCATGTCCCAGGCGACGCGATGCAGTGCTCGGCGACGGACGCGGGGGTGGCCGGGTGAGTGCTCGGGGTGCACGTCTTGGCCTCACAAGCGGCGCGTTGATTGCGTCTCGGCGGACCCCACCACACCGCATGTCGCTGGGCCCACTCCGAGACATGCGTCTGCCTCTCTCTCGCACTTCCCTCCGTGCGAAAAGGACGGAGCGAGAGAGTTGGGACTGGCTCGCCGTTTGCACCGTGCCCTCCCCGGCCGGCCGGCGGCGCCGGGGGAGGGGGGTCCGTGAGACACGCGAGTGGTGCGGGACGACCGCGGCCGCGTTCCGAAGGACAGGCATGCCGACTGGCCGGCCCTCCGCCCCGCCCTACATCGTGCCCTCAACCTACACTGCTTCCATAATTCACCGGTCCCCCGCAATCCAATCGAAAGCCCTGCCCGCCGAGCCTGCCGCTGCTCCGGCGTCGTGCGTCGCGGTCGTGCGAGCGCCGCCTGGCGCCACCACCAAGCCCGTTCCTAAATCACGTGACTCGGCGTGCTCGGAAGCGTTCGGCGCGCTTCGGGAAACAAAACGAATCGAGTGCTTCCGCTCGAGGCTCGCGATACCGCGGCAGCGCAGCGCCACGGGGCAGTAAAAAGAAGGCGCCACCCCTAGGGCCCGTCCGGCGAGAGGCCCAGCAGACCGTGCACTTGTTGCGCCCCGCGCCCCGCCCCGCCTCGCCCCCGCCCCGCGCCGCGCCCCGCGGCACTCCACCCGCACGACATGACCCTCGCCGAGACGCCGGGCTGCTTGCAGTCTCGGGGCATCAGTCCGCCCGGCCGGCGGGGTGGGGGGAGGGGGCGCCGCGACGCCATGCTGGCCGTGCTCAACGCCAATCAATACTGGTGGACAGTGGACAGGGCGGCCCGCTCGCAACTTCGTGTGCGACGGCAGTTACAAACCGGCGGGGACGACGACAGGTCCTTTTATTATTCACTTACTTTTGGTTTTGTTTCCGACGTGTCGCGGCATTTCGTTTGAACCGTTTGCACCCGCGACAGCAGCGGTTCGGTTCGATAGTCATGATGAGTCCATTTCGGAGTATCAGCGCGAGAAGCGATGGATGGCATGGTTATTCGGAAGGCGCAGCGAACGCAGAGCAGCGCGCCATGAGAGATCCGAGGTTCGATTCGAGGTTTGGGAGGTGAAACGCGGTGCGGTCCGCGGCAGGGGGAGGGGAGGGGGTAGGCGAAGGGCGTTGCCGCCCCGTTGCGGTTTGCAAACACATTGCGCACGGCGACTCACCTTGGCGGCAGGTGGGGGAAGCTTCGGGGCGAGCTTCGCAACGCTGCTCTCCCTCCCTCACGCACGCACCACTCACGCCCACCACGACGACGTTAGCGCTGCTGAATGCGCCAGCTCCATACTCGTTCCCTATTCCTCCTCTTGACGGCGAGGCCAAGGCGGAAAGGAGAAGTAAGCGCCGCGGTCGTCGCCGCCGCGTGTGCGACGCCAGCGGCCGAGCTGGCAGCCGACGACGCACGCCGCCCCGGCAGAGCTGGCAGCCAGCGCCGCGCCATTCCCTGGAACGGGCGGACGCCGGCGGCGGCGACATCCATAATGCATCCCGCTAAACGAGACGCAGTGAACGCACCCCTGCGGCCACTTCCGGGTGGCCGTCGGGGTGGCCGTCGGGGTGGCCGTGGAGGTCACCGTCGACGTGGCCGTCGAGCTCAAGAGTTTCCGGCAGCGATTAGCAGGGCGTGCGCTCTGGTGTCCGCAGGGATGGGAAAGCAGGCGAGGTGCGAGGGGGGTTGGTTCTGCAAGCGGAGCAGCAGGGTGGGAGGCGTTTGCACAGACAGAGACAGTCGAAACTTCGACGGGTAAACTGACGCTCAACAAAAACACAACCTCCCCGCCACGTCCCGGCGGCGCCGCGTCGGAAAAGGAGTCAGGGAAACGGCGCCGCGGACCGCCACAGCAACTTGCAGCAGAGGTGTGTTGGAGGTGGGGGCCGGGGAATGGCGGCGTCCTGGGCGGGGCAGTGGCCGCGGCACACGCAACGCGACGCACCCCTGGGACTCGGGGATCGCCGCCACCGTCGAGGGGTGACGTTCAGGGCCCCACCAGTCCAGCCACCGGGACGTGCCCGCCGAGGGCGTCGTCGTGGCGTACGTGTCGCCGTGGGCATGACAATTAGTGGCCCTCCCTCCCCCTCCGCCAACGGCCGGCCTACAACAATCAATTCCAGCGACGCGACGCGGCCGCTTGCTTCCCAGCGGCCAGCAGGCGGTTTCTTTCGCTGATTCTCTCGCACGCATCGGGACGCACGCATTGCGAGAGAGACGGGGCGACCCGCCTGCACGCGGCACGCGGGGCCATGGCTATCGACTGGCCATTCCGGGGACAGCTGGGCGACGAGATAGCGGGTCTACGTGGTGCGGGGCGGCGGGGCGGCGGGCCCATCGAACGGAGCGCCGGGCCGGCGGGCGGCGGGCACGCCACGGCCGGATGTAACGTGTCTTGGAAGCGGGCTGCCTGCGCGGAGGGGACAGCGCCCCCGCCCGAGCCGCCGAGTCCGAGTGCGGTCAACCGTAAACGGTCTATCGCGGGCCGGCGTCCAGCCGCGTCCAGCCCAGCACGCCACGTCGGCGCACGGGGACGCGTCGCGAGGTGGCGGCGCTACCCTCTTCGGCGCCTCGCCGTCGCCTTCTCGACGAGCCGTTCAGCGTGCCGGTGACACGGCAACACGGAGCACTGCTCACTCACCAGGTGTGACGTTGCCTCTGGGCTTGGCGCCCAGGATGGCCAGGTTCACGTTGGCTTTCCTGCCGTCGATGATGGGGTTGGGGTCCTTGCAGGCCCTCTCGGCGGCGGGCCGGTCGCCCATAATCACCTGCGGGAGAGAGAGGAACAGGGAATGAATAGGTGATGCGGTAATGTGGGTCGGCGACTTAATGCGGCGTCCGGTGTTCCCGGGCCAGCCTTCGCACGGCTTGCTTGGCCTTCTCTGCGATCGACAGCGCTTGATTATAAAAGCCATGCCGGCCACGCCAGCATGTGCGTCCTTCGAACTGCGCCGCTTAAAAATTCACTCCCCCCACCCCCACCCTCCCGAACCAGGAGCACTTGAGAATAAAGTTGGACGTGAACGAACCACAACGAGCCCGTTGTTTACTCAATGTCGCGTCTCTTCTCCTGCAGGAGCACCGCTGTTCGTTTTTATTTCTCTTTATTATTTATTGTGCCCAAACTTTAGCCAAGGTGGGGAGGGGGGGGGAGGAAAAAAGCAGCCTGTTCTTTTGAATTTCGTTGAAGCATACAACCGACCGAGATACGGCGAGGCGCTGCGGGGAGGAGGTCGTGCAGAACGACACAATGCCGGCCAGATTCGGCCCGCGGGAAAACGGCCGAAATAACTTGAAATAACTTGACTTGGAGGCAAATGCGAGCAAAGTACTTACGAATCCGTAGCCCCGGCTTTTGCCGGTCTGCCTGTCGGTGATGACGACGGCCTCCTCGATGTCGCCGTACACGGCGAAGTGGTCGCGCAGGGACTTGTCCGTGGTGTGGTAGGGCAGGCCGCCGACGAACAGCTTGGTCCACGTCGTGTCCTTCTGCTGCACGCCGCCGCCTTGCGGCGTCCCAGTGGGCACCCCGGCGCCGGCCAGGGTCACGCCCTGGAGGCCGGCGCCCCCGACGAGGCCGGCGCCGAGGCCGTCCGCGCCGCCCAGCAGCGCGGAGACGCCGTCAGGACCGCCCAACGCGCCCGGCATCAACATGGCGGCCGTGCTCTGCAACAGGGAGACAGCCACACAGTCACAAACTTTTCCGTTTTTTTTTGTTTTTTTTCCCTTATTTTTTTCTGTTTGGTTGTTTTTTCTAAACAGGAACATTCGCCCTCCGCCCACGTCGCCTTGCTCATCGGGCAGAGAGAGTCTGTCGGGCCGTCCACGTCGTCCCATCACGCAATCAGGTCGGATCGTCACCATGAATCCATCAGTCTGTCTGCCTGCCTTCCGTCCGCCCGTCCCGCGCCCCGCACGGCCGGCCAGCGGGCCCCACGCTAGTTACCGCGCGGACCCTCAGTCGGATCGGACGGCGGAGCGGCGGACGTCAAATAAAAAGAGAGATTGCGCCGCGGCGTGTTTGCGCCACGGAGAGGATGGTTACAAGAAGCAATGTCAACATGGCGGCACCGCACCGGCCCACCGGCCGCTTCCATTTCCACCTAGACACGGCTCGGGCAAAAACTACCGAGCGGACCGCAGATCCCAATAACCAAACATACTACACACACAAAAACAAAACAAACGGGGAACGAAAAATAAAGGGCGCGCGCACACACACACACACATACACACACCTACACAGGGAAAAAGACAGACAGACGCACCGTGGCGACCAGTCGGCGCCGATGAATCTGATTGCATTTCAAACGAAGGCGCGCCAGAATAGACGACCTTCCGTCGCGCATTTTCTCGCGGTCGTAACCACCAGCACACCGCACCACACACGACATGAGGCAACGAGGGGCGAGGGGAAGAACGAGAAACACGCATTACATGTTGACGAGATGGCACGTGCATACGGGACAAAAGACGATAGCGAATATGGAGAGGCAACAGACGACGAAGTTGGTTCGGGGGAGGGGCACGCACGCACACCCTCCACGATGGTGGAGCCAGCGGCGAAGCCATAGGCTCTGTCTCTATATGTACGAGTGCGAGAGAGAGCCATCCTCGCAGACCAATTAGCAATCGATGGCGCAGCACGCAGCCAGTGGCGTAGCGGAGGAACTTTCTGCACGGCCCGCTGGACGAGGCGAGGCAGGCGGACAACAACAAACAACAGCGACAGCACTCGCTCCCCGGCCGGCGAGCACTCGGCAGGGCGTCCCTGCTCCCCGGCCGACAGCGATCATCAAAACGCGTCCCCAACCAACAGCACGGCCCCTGTTCAACTTTTCGACAGTAGTAGAAGAAGAACTTGTCTGCGCTGCAAACTTTATAATCGTGCTGCGGGGGGCTGGAGCTGCTCTTCCTCCTGCTGCTCGGTGCACCGGGACCCTGCAGCAGCGCGACCACGCCGCCGAGCAGGCCGCCGCGGAGGAGAGGCCGTACGCGCATTCCAGAAGCGCTGGGGATCGGTTCAAGTCGGCTGCAGTTTTATGTCCATTTTTTTTTCTTTTAGCCGGTCCGGTTTCTGTCCAGACAATCGATGCTTCCCCGCACGCCATAGCTCGAGCGATGGCCGTCCAGGCCAGTGGGACAGGCAGCGGGGCGGGGGGCGTAACAGGCCACCCCACACTGTCATTTGGCAATCCGGCGGCGGGGCGGTCGGAGAGCCGCACGCGAGACACCAAATCATTTTCGGAGACTGAGCGACGCAACGCAGTGTGCGCGCGCCACACTTCGCCGGCTGCTACCCCACCCCACCCTAGTGCCGCCCCCGCCGTCGTAACATTCACCTAAACAAGTCACTTTCTTTAATGATTCACACTAGCAATGCCCTGCGCGGCGTTTGGCACGGCGGTTCCCCCGCACACACCCTCACACACACACACACACAGTGTGGGTGGAGACGGTGGGCTGCGGACCTCGTTAAAACAGCTGAAACGCCCCCGGCCCGCCCCCAGGCGCCACAAAGGGCCACACATGAGCCTCGGCAGCCGCGGCGCTGCTGCTGCTTTCCGGCCTCGATTTTAGGCGGGCATTGTTTTCGCATAAAAACAACAACGGAAAAAACAACAGCAGCAGAAACAATTTTTCCTTTGGCCGAGGCCAACTTTTGAACTGCAGCAAACTACAGCGCGACAAAGAAATAGTGCGGAGTATGCCCCTGTGGCCGCGCCGCCACCACCCCCGCACTGTAATGAGAAAAGAACGGCGGCTCGCCCTGGCGGTGGCAGCGACATCTAGCGGTCATCCCCGCGACTACACAGAGTCGTTCTGACACCCTCGCACCCCGACGGGACGAGAGAGAGAGAGAGAGAGAGAGAGAGAGAGAGAGAGAGAGAGAGAGAGAGAGAGAGAGAGAGAGAGAGAGAGAGAGAGAGAGAGAGAGAGAGAGAGAGAGAGAGAGAGAGAGAGAGAGAGAAAGCGAAGCCGGAAACTAGCGCACGTCGGGCCGTGATGGGAATGGGGTACAGCAGGCAGCGTGGCTAGAGTTGGTTTTCGTTTTCATTAACGCAGGACGCAAAGCGACTTGGTGAGTGACACCCGGACAAGACCGCCGCGCCGCGCCGCGCCACGCGGGCACTAATCAATCCCCACCCCAAACACAACACACGGCTCCCCACCACCTGGTGGCGGTCATTCCAACGCGGATACACGCGTTCCCCTAACAACAACAACAAAATAATAACAACAATAACAACAAGGCCAGCCGAGAGTGCCGCCGCCAACAGGCGCTCCCTCGAGGGAAGCGGCGAAATTCGAAATGAAAACGGTGGCGCCGTCGTTCCTCAGAAGCCCACACGCAGTGGGAGCAAGAAGGAGTGCCGAGCTCGACCGCCAGAGGGCAGTAGCGGGTGGAGGTGTGCCGCCGTGCCATCCTCACGGGCCCGGCCAGGGACGGTCATGTAGGAGACAAGGACGACTCCGATCCGGCAACACTGCAGCATGGAAGCGGTGGCCGCCCAGGAGGTCGGCAGCGCGGAGAGCAGGCGTGTGCGGCGGGTCTGCCTGCGCCAGCTCGGCCGGCGCTCAGGGCACGGCGACGACGAGGCCACGGCGGCGAGGACCCTGGCCCAGGCCCCGAGAAGCCGGCGGTACCGTACCCCCTTTGGGGCGTCCGCCTAACAAGATGAGGTGTCCTCTGACACCGGGGCGGCGCGGGGCGGCCCTTCCAGCCGAAGCCCTTCCAGCCCGCGGCCCGGAGGGGGGAGGGTCGAGGGGTTGGAATTAAAATGCGTGACGACGTCAGCTTCTTGACGGCGCGACGCGACGCGACGACGCCCCGGGCCATCATGGCGCCCAAGTCCGCTCGGGGGAGGGGCGCCTAGGAGGTCGCGACGCGCCGCGCGGCGCCCAGCGACGGAGCGTGAATATTTCCGAGGTAATCGTCGCGAGGACTCTGCGAAGGGCGTCCACGGCCAGCAGCGCTCCGTCTCTCTCGCACTCACGGGGCGTCCCGCGAGGGTGCGAGGGAGACAGAGCGACGGGGCGCAGTCGGCCTGCTGCCCCCCCCCCCTCCCTTCCCCGCACTCAGCAGCACTGCGACTTTGAGGGGCTCCTCCTCGTGCACCTCACCCCGACATCAAACGCGCACCGGCGGGGCCGGAGTGCTCGCCGCTGGCTGGCTGCCCCGCTTTGCCCCCCCCCCCTCTCCGTCTGGGCCGCGGCGTGATTCGATACAGTTTAGAAAGACAGCTCCGCTCGCTTCCCCGGTGCCAGCAGCGCCAGGCGGCGGTGCTGCGCGCTGCGCGTCCCGGAGAGGTGTCTTCTTCTTGCCTGGAGGGCCTCGCCGCGCGCCGGCTCCGCCTAGGCTCTCTCGCCCCGTCGCGACTGCACCTCGGGGCGGCTGGAGGCGTCCCCGGAATCCGGGCTTAAAATGAAATATAGAGGGCACCCTGCGCCGCCGTGCCCCGCCCTGCCCCGCCCTGCCCCCAGTGTCGCACCCCCACCCCGCGAGAGCCGCGTACACCGCCAGCTTCCGAACAAGCAGCGGTGCACGAGCAGCGTGCCGCGGCCGCAGATTTCCAAGTTTGACACGTGACACGCGGGGCGTGGCGTGGCGGTCGCGACTCTAGCAGCACGCCTTTGTGCCCGGGCCCCACCCGGTCCACACGGCGTGCGAAGCGAGGCAACGACGCGGCAAAATAATTAAAACGCCAAAACCACGGCCAGAGAGGAAAAAGGGGCAAAAACCATAAAAATAATAGCGGACGAGATTTTGAAATTCGCGAGGGCCTCGGCGCGTCGTTAAATAAGGGATGAGTTCGTTAGCGCGTGTTAACAAGGATTACGGCGGGCCCGCGAATCTGAGAGGGCGGCGGACGCCTTGCATGCCTTTCTCTCTCTCTCTCTCTCTCTCTCTCTCTCTCTCTCTCTCTCTCTCTCTCTCTCTCTCTCTCTCTCTCTCTCTCTCTCTCTCTCTCTCTCTCTCTCTCTCTCTCTCTCCCTCTCTCTCCCTCTCTCCTGCGGCAAGCCACGCGAGTGCGAGTGGGACGGAGCGACCCGGGGCAGACAATGTATTTAAATACGAGGCCGGCCGTCAAATGCGTCACCGGCGGGCGAATTATCGCTTCGTAGGTTGAAGCGCGCGGCGTCGCCAGCGCCGCCAAGCAGGAGGCCGAGAAAAGTGGGAAATAAAAACGCGTCGCGCCGCGCGGGCGCAGCACGGCCCCCGGCCCCTCCCCTGCGCGACGGCGAGACAACTTTTCTAAACGCCACGCCGCGCCACGCCCACTCGCTCTGGGCGCGCGCTCCGCTTCCACGCCGCCTGCCTCGCCGCCTCGCCTCCCCATTTTCATTTCATCATCCGGGCCTCATCCCTTTACCTCATTCCGCGCACACTCTCTCACTCACTACCACTTGCTCGGCGAGGGTCGTTTGCAACTCCGACGCCTCTCTCTCTCTCTCTCTCTCTCTCTCTCTCTCTCTCTCTCTCTCTCTCTCTCTCTCTCTCTCTCTCTCTCTCTCTCTCTCTCTCTCTCTCTCTCTCTCTCTCCTCGCTGCGACGCCGGTCCGCAACCAGGAGGAAGCAAATTCGTGGCGCGCTCCCTTTCCAAACGGCACAAGTGCAACAACGAGTCACTGCTTGGGATCAGACACACCTGGGAAGTAACACTTCGTGAACAACTTTACTGGGAACAGGGATGTAATGTATACAGCGCAGTACATCAGAATTGATCCAAGTAAATTTTCAGATTGGAAATGTTTTATGTTGGCAGTGCGGCAGAGGATGCTGCGACCGGGATCACTTCCTGTCACGTGGACTCGCACGGCTGCGGGGGGTCCGGCCACCGCCTGGAGCGAGCTGGAATGGAGTCAACAGACGGCCACCAGCAGAGCGTCTCTCTCCTGCACCCCGTCGGGACGCCCCATGAGTGCGAGAGCCACAGAGCGGCGGAACGACCCTTCCTTCTTCCAGCCTGCAGCAGAGCGCATGACGTCATTCCATCCGGGAAAACAATACTTCCCCCTCGGACGCGAGCGTTCCGTACGTACGTCCCGTGGATCGGGCTGGCTTCTCGAACAACCACAGCGTCCTTCGTCGTAATGAGGGCGACTTCCAGCTACGCAACTCTCCAACGGCGAGGTCGAACGGCGAAACAAAAATCCAATTTTATTATATACGCCACTCCAGAGAAAAAAACCACACTGACACACGCTCGCTCGCGCGAGCACACACACAGTGGAGAGTACCCCGCCAAAAGCAATAAGGTCTGTTCCATCCAATTAGCTGTCCTCTTCAAGCTCACAAAACGCTTTCATTTGGGATGACCGAAATCTCCTCTCTCTCTCTCTCTCTCTCTCTCTCTCTCTTCCCCCCTCCCCCGGCCAATCAACGCAGTATGAATAATGGCAGCGAACCTCCATTCCATCAATGCGTTTTAAAATCGCAGACAAATCGCCAGTCACTTTCCCCACCTGTCAAACCATGCCCCTCCACTTTTCCCTTCCTAAAAACACACACACACACACAGAGAGAGAGAGAGAGAGAGAGAGAGAGAGAGAGAGAGAGAGAGAGAGAGAGAGAGAGAGAGAGAGAGAGAGAGAGAGAGAGAGAGAGGGAGAGAGAGAGACAGACAGACAGACAGACATAAATATTCAGTCAGCTCCCGAAACCATAGACTGACAGAAATACAGCATGTGGTAACCAAATACAAGTTCCCCGTAGCCTTCCCCTCACCAACACCACCTCGATGACCATGCTTGCGAGAAGACACAGGACAGCGCCAGTGAGGCAAAAAAAAAAAGAAAATAAATGCATAATAACCTTCATGATCTGTTGGTGGTACTCAGCCGCGCCCTCGGCCATGCACTTTATAGGGAAGCCCTCCTTTTGCAAGGCATTGGGCGGCATCGTGTCCTTCAAAGCACCTCACTTGGCCTCCCTCACCTGGAACACACGAGAAGAAAGGGGGCGTCAGAAACAGCGCTTCCAAACAACAAACGCACCAGAAAATAGGAGGTTCAAGGGTCCGAGACTGGGCTTTAGAGGGAAACGCTGGGCCTTCCCCGAGCACTTCCCCCGAGTCACCGCCGAGTGACTGTGATTGGGAACCATGCTGACAAAGCGGCGCGGCCAGGCGCGGCCAGCGGCATGGCAGCGGCAGCAACACAACGGACAGTTCAGGAGGGTCACGGACCGCTAACGACGCCCTGATGTCCTGCCTGTGAGTGCGCGCGCACACACACACACACACACCGCCAGACAGACAGACAGACACACACACACACACACACACGCAGCAGCGTAGCGCACCTGGCCTCGGCCCGGCGGCCAGACCGAGCCGCCAGCCGCTCGTGGTCGGTCAGGCAGTCAGCCGGACAGGCCGGACAGGCAGCCGGCATAATAATTATGACCCTTGCACGGTGCAGTCGGCACCATACGGCACACCGCGCGGCTGGCGCGGCTCGCCACGGCCCGGTGGGAAGCGGAGCTCGAAGCGGCGCGGAGCGAGGGGCCAACCACCGGCATGGTGACGGCGCGGTGACGGCCACCGTGTGTAAGTCGCTGGCCGAGATCGAGACCATCATGCCCAAGAGAGAGACTGGTGGTGGGCAAGGTGGTGGGCACGCCCGCCGGTCGGCACGCAAGACTGACTTAGGCCCCGAGGTGATAATTACTCCAACGGGCTGCGTGCACGCTGTTAACACACCGCCTCCAGCTGGGTGCATCTGGTTCTAACGGGGGGCGTAAAGGGGGGGGGGCGCTGGAAAAATGAAACGTGTATACCCACTGCGCTGTGGGACGAGTTAGAATAAAAACTAAAAAGAAACGGTCCCCTTACGGAGTACATACGTGCTGCGAAAGCACGCACCCGCCAATCAGATTCCTTTCACTGGTGTACTGTATCCCGGGGCCCGGCCCCGCGCGAGGTCAGGCCTTCCGGGACCGCGGGCGGGGCGGGGCGGGGCGGGGCACAGCAGGCTGGCCAGGGCGCCCAAGATAAGATAAGCCCTCGGAGGCCCCGGCTGCAGAGCCGCGGAGCTGGCCTGGCACACTGGTACACTGGTAAGCGGAGTGTCAACAGACGCACACCTTGGGCCTCGGGCCGCGCCGCAGACAGCCTTCAGCACCGCCGTGCCACAGGCCACAGTCACTCACGCCAACCCACAAAATTATCCCTTTTCTTTCCGCGGTTTGCACCCCCTTCTCTCTCTCTCTCTCTCTCTCTCTCTCTCTCTCTCTCTCTCTCTCTCTCTCTCTCTCTCTCTCTCTCTGTGGAACCACACCTCACCCTCCATTTCACTTCGGGCGTTCTGTTGCCCGACCCGTGTAATCACTCCCCATCCACCTTCCGCTCTCGCTCTCCTGCTCTCGCCGAAATTTCAGAGTGGATTTACCGCACGGGATGTGGAGAGAGGGAAAGAGAGCGAGAGAGAGAGAGAGAGAGAGAGAGAGAGAGAGAGAGAGAGAGAGAGAGAGAGAGAGAGAGAGAGAGAGAGAGAGAGAGAGAGAGAGAGAGAGAGAGAGAGAGAGAGAGAGAGAAGACGGTCCGCGCAGTCCGCGTACAAGCGGAGAGCCGAGAACGGAGAGCTGGGCGGCGCAATATGCCGCTTCATTCATTTCATTAGCGTGATGGGCCACCGCGCCGCGGGCCGGGGGAAGGTGTGGCCGTTACCTGGCTGTGTAGCGACGCGCGCACCCTCCGTGTCGGTGTGTGTGTGAGTGTGTGTGCCTAATATTCGCCCCGTTTCGCCCCGACTGCACCTCTAACTTAACGAGATGGCCATTGAAATCGGGGCCACTACCACCACGACTTAGCTGTCCAGCCGCACTCTCCCTTGGCGGGCCCATAGGACACAACAAGGCGCCGGTGGGCGGGCCGGCCTTCATTGTCTTTCTTAGTGTAGTTCCACTCGGTCGCAATCCCCGCGTCAAACGGGAATGGACAACACACCGCCACGGCGCGCTCCTTCACCTGAGGAGTATTAGTGCGGAGGGAGGGGAGCACCATTTTGTAGCGACAGAATGGGAAAAGGTAATTCAGCGGCGCGCGCGCACACACATACACACACACACACAGCCCGGCCGTCACACATCGACGGCGCCATCATAACGTGCTGTACGTATACACACTGCAAGGTGCTGTACTCGGCAATGCAGAACTTTTTTTTCCCCTTTTTGTTCCCCCCCGTTAGTCGAAAGGGTATTTTTCCCTTGTTCTTTCATCGAGCGCGCGGCGTTTGTGGCGTTGCGGGACTGTGGGCGGCGGGGCGAACAGCCGCGCGTCCTTCCGGGTGGCTCACTGTGGTGGCGCCGCGCCACGCCAACGACGCCAGCTTGACATGCTGCTCGCTGATTGGTGGCCGCGCCGCCGCGCCGCCGGGGCGTAGTAATACCCACAGAAATATGGCCGCGGGGTCAGAGCAGCACCTCTGTCTCTCTCGCACTCGCGGGGCGTCCGGCAGGGTGCGAGAGAGACAGAGCTTGGGTTCCCAGTCTATTTCCAAGGCCGTTACATTGTTGAATTGGCGAGAAGGGCGAGTGTGTGGAGCGCGCCGAGGCGGCAGACGGCGACATCCACGCTCCCGCCGTGAGGACGGCCTTGTTGTTGCTGTTTGGAGGCGGCCCCGCCCGACCCCGCCCGTCATGAAGCACACAGAGGGAGCGCGGCGGTGTTGCGCTGCCTCTCCCGCGGCGGGACGGGGCGGGGCGCGTGCACATGGCAACGCCGCACCCCTTCAAGGCGAGGCGGGGGTTGCGCGAGCAGCGCTCTGGAGCGGAGTGGCTTCCAGCCGCTTCCAGCTCTGTTCCAGCCAGCCAGCCGTGCAGCCACCCAGCTTCCACGTGCGAATCCGCTGGAGTCCTGTTTGTATTGGACTTCACGCAAGTGGAGGCCATCATGGCAACGCTCCGTCCGCCACCACCTCGTGGGGCCCATGACGGTGCCTTTCTCCTTGGCCCTGTTGCTTCGGACCGGCCCGCCTGGCCTGCCGACGACGTAACCTCCAGCGACCTGCCACCCCATGAAGATAAGGACACACACACACATACACACACAAGGCGCGGACGCTGCAACGGACCGAACAACCCCATCCTAGATGACCGCCGCACAGTTGTCTTACGACGAGCGCGCGGCGGTGCAGGGGGAGGGGGAGGGCAGCCACATGTGCGAGGGCAATGCACTCATCGCCGCAGGAAAGAATAGAGAAGGGGAGGGAAAGAGGTGGGCCTGGAAGGGGAGAGGGGAGCACGACCAACAAGGAGAAGGGGGAGGAGAAGCAGAGGAGGCGGCGGCGGCCCCGCGCAGCGCAGCAGCAGCAGCAGCAGCAGCAGCAGCAGCAGTCCGAGCCACGCACTCCTAGTGCAGTATCCGCCCCGCGACTTGGCACAGTGGACAAAGATCCAGTTGTCACACTGCTTATTCGCGCTGCGCACGCCACCCTCGACCGGTTTGGTGCACCGTCGCCAGCGGCTTCAAAGAAGGGGGTGGACTTCCCTCACCCCACCGCAGAGAGGACGTTCCACTCGTCGAAGAGGAGAAAGAAAAGTTTGGGACCGAGACCGCGTGGGTGGCGGAGGTGAGGCCGCGCGCGTTTTTACAGTGAGTCGTGACAGCCACGCTCCTGAGTCACGCAGTCGTCGGAAGCGTGACGTCATCGGCGTGACGCCACGAGGAGGCGGCCCGCCGCCGCGCGGACAGGGGCCCACGCCGGGGGGCGCGAGCAGTTCCCAGCCACTCTCAGTTGATAAGAATGCGCCTCTCGGGTTGGAGGGACTGCGAGAAAGAGAGAGAGACTGCTGGCCAGCAGCACGAGTGGCGCGCGCTACCCCACTCACTTTGATAGTCGGCAACCTGCTGCTCGTGATACGTGGTATCCCTTCGTCCCCCCGGCCCCCTCCTTGGCCAAATCCTTCCCCCAATCGGGGGGGTATCTGTTCGCACACACAGAGCCACACGCGCCCGAGGCCACGGCGAGCCAAACCAAACAGATTTGCCGGCATGTTCGGCGAATCAAAGGCCGGCCACAGCAGCATGGCGGACCAGTGCATCGTCGCTCTGCCTCAATCATGTACCCGCACGCAAGGGTGGCAGAGAGACACACAGTGAGTCTTCGGCAATTTAATTGCTTCCGCCTTCCCCGGCATCGGCCTGCGCTAACGAGCAGCGTGCCGTTTGGGCGGGACGAGGGCGCTGCGCAGTCCGCGGCCCCCGCAGCCCCCGCGACCCCGAGGTAGCAGCCGGCGCCGCGCGGGGACGCATCCAATTCCGGCTTCCTGTCAAAGCACGGCAACGGGGCAAGACGGAGGCAGGCTCAGGGCTCAGAGTGGAGGCCTGTCTAATGTCCGCTCGCCCGCATGTCTGTCTGTCTGTCCGTCCGCCCGCGAGTTGTCACTGTGTGACGACCGCCATCACACCTGAAGACCCTCGCGAATCGGCGCGCCAACTCGTCTGCCGCGCGCCGCCCTCTCTGAATACGGAATGGCTGCCTGCTTGAAAGTTGTAAAGGGCGGAGTGGCGTAGGGAGGGCCCTATTAGGGCGGAGGGAAATTAGGCGCGGTAAGACGCTTACCTGCAACACACCCAGCACGCAGGGCGCACGCCGAACCAGAAAAAGAGAGAGAGAGAGAGAGAGAGAGAGAGAGAGAGAGAGAGAGAGAGAGAGAGAGAGAGAGAGAGAGAGAGAGAGAGAGAGAGAGAGAGAGAGAGAGGCATAAGCGTGCATCGCCGGCATCGCGGGCCGCAAGCGGCTTTCCTTGGCATTGTCGTCGCCACGGGCTGCGGAGCGGACTGTCTCTCTCGCACCCCAACGGGCCGGCCATGGGTGCGAGAGAGACAGGGGTTGGGGTCGGCCTGCTGGGGCGGGCGCTGGCTCCGGGCGCTGGCTCCGGGCGCTGGCTCCGGGCGCTGGGCTCCGGGCGCTGGCTCCGGGCGCTGGCTCCGGGCGCTGGCTCCGGGCGCTGGCTCCGGGCGCTGGCTCCGGGCGCTGGCTCCGGGCGCTGGCTCCGGGCGCTGGCTCCGGGCGCTGGGCTCCGGGCGCTGGCTCCGGGCGCCGCCGCCGTGCCGCGCGCTTCAAAGTCTCCTTCTCGTTGGGCGCGCGCCGCGCGTCGCTGTGCCTCTGTCGCACTCACGGGGCGCCCCGAAGGGCGGCGAACGCGACGCCGCGAGGGAAGTCGGCCAAGTGCCTCGCGCTCGCCGAAGGGCAGCAGCGTCGCGGGGCGGAGGATTACCCAGTCAACCTGCTGCAGCTCAATCCCAACAGCGCTTTCGTCACTCTGTCCTCGCCGTACTCGTAGGCCGGGCCGCAAGGGGCGACGTGCCTTCCAGGCCCTCCAGGCCCTCCAGGCCGCAGTGGCTGCGTCAAGTTGAGGCCCTCTTGGCATCACCATGATCGACCGGGAGACAGCCACCGAGGGCCCCGCCGAGGGCCCCGCCGAGGGCCCCGCCCGCCTCCGTGACGACGCTAAGAGCAGGGCTCCAAGGACCCCCGCCCGCCTCGCGCCCTCCCTGCCCTTTCCACTAGTTCCGCCGACGGAGAATGTTTAATATCGAAAACATGATGGCGGCGCCGCCCTCGCCGCGCTCTGCCCAGCAGAGGATCACGAACTTGGCTTTCCTGCCGGGGATTTGTTCCACAGGGGCTTTTCCGCTAACAGGTGCACGAGGCCGGATATACACAACGGAGATACAAATAGGACGGCTGGGTCGCCTCCCCGGAGCATCAGGGAGGCCCCGGCCCGGCCCGGCCCGGCCCGGCTCGGCTCGGCTCGGCACGGAAGGCCGATTCGTTTTCGTTTGAAGGATGAGTCTGGCTGGCGGTTGCAGGAGTAAGGCCCCTTCGCGGCCCCGCCTCTCCCTTCCGCGCTGTGAGTGGCTCTCTGCGTTGCCGTGCATTGCTCTGCGTTGCCGTGCATTGCTCTGCATTGCTCTGCTTTCAGGGCAGAGCCGGCAGGTGCACCGCGGCCGCGGAGCAGCGCTTCGGCTCGTCGTCTCCTCAGTGGTTCCGGGAGTCGTTATCGTCGCTCTGTCTCTCCAGCATCCTCCAGGGGCGTGCCGTCGGGGTGCGAGCGACACAGCCCGACGGATGTTCGGAATGGCTCGACACGTTCGAGCGTGAGTGACGGGGCCCACCCCGGGCCCGCGGCGCGCCCCCGGGCCCGGCGCTCGGCACGCCAATGCAGCACCTGTGCAAACAGGTCCACCTGTAACAACGCGCCGAGCACAGGCGGTACAGGCGCGCAGGGACGCGGTGTGCGAAGCAGGTCATCCGGCAGTGCCGACGACGCCAACGAAAACACGCGCAGAATAAACACGCCGCGCCGCGGAGTCGAACCGGCAACCCATCGCTCGACGCCCCGCGGCGCGTGCTCGTCTTGGCGGTGCCAACCACTCACTATACACTGCACTATCGCGGCCGGCATCGTTGTTTCCGAGCGCCTTATCCGCGCCGACAGCAACACGGGCCGCGTCACGCAGGGCCCCCGCACGCACCCCGTCTGTCCACCACACCACGTGACCACACCTCCCGCGCTTTTTCTGCCCGCGTCGCGGCCGTGGCGTCGTGAAGGGCCGCGTCTTCCCCCCCCCCTCTCAAGATAACGAGAGACCTGCTCACCAGGCACATGCCACCGCAGCGGCTCGGCGGGGGGGAATACAGTCGTCGCGAGCCAGATGCACGACGAGGCGGCAGCCAGCACGGGTTAGCCAATAGCAGACGACGTACTATAAAAAGGGTCGAGAGAGAAAAAAAAATGACCGCAATCGCATCCGCCCGCTTCGAACGCCGATACACGCACGCAGCACCGCACGGGCTCCTGAAAGCCCCACACCGCGAACGGGTTCACCTCTCTCTCTCTCTCTCTCTCTCTCTCTCTCTCTCTCTCTCTCTCTCTCTCTCTCTCTCTCTCTCTCTCTCTCTCGACGCCAAGGAGGGCGGCCTCACCTAGGCGGTTTTGCAATTAGAGGCTCTACTCCGGCGGCTCCGGGCGCCAAACGGGGCGACTAACGCGGCAACGCGGCGGGAGGCTAATCTGGTTACGAACGACACAAAACATGGCGCGCCATCCACGCCGCGAGTTCGCGCCTTCGCACCTACCCCGCGCACGCCCCACAAGTTTTCATCAGGGTTTTTCAAGATCGGTGCAGACAGGAATGCCACCACGACGATGTCCACAAACAGAGGCAGCAGCAGAACAAGGAAGAGAAAAAGAAGCCGGCGGTCGCCTACCCTGCAACATGGCACGGCATGCTGGAGGCACAGCGCGCTGCCTGCGCTGCTTCGTGTGCAGTATGGGGGCCACCAGGAGGGGGCGGGGAGGGGGGGGGGCAGCTGCAGGTTGGTTCCAGCTGCGGGTAGCTTGCAGGGCCCTGTGGGGGCCTGGAAGGAGCCCCCCTCCCCTCCCCTGTCCCCACGCATGGGCCAGGACCGGGCCCAGGGCGGACATGTGCGGGCAGCATGGAGACAACCCAGCTGGGCCGCCGCCCTGTCACCGCCGAGTGGAGTGCTCGAGGGCACAGGAGAGGAGCATATAAAAAGAGAAAAGAATGGAAGAAGAGTGAGGAGGCGAGAAACTAAAACAATAAAAAAACCGGCCCGAAATAGAACACCGGTGCGATGTCGGTGGTCATTACAAGAGGAGGCGCATTGATTATCGCGTTCGTATCGACGCGCCGTGATTCAGTAACGGAAATAACGACGTTTCCGGAACAATTGGGGCACTGATTGGCGCTACCCCTTCCGCGCGTGGAGGAATAGGAAGGCTGAGCCGACGCACCGTGCTTCAAAGCGCGGCGGAAACCGGACGATGTTGAACAGGCGACGCGAGCTGCATCGTGCATCGTGCACTACTCCGATGCATCACAGAGGCGTCGCCGCGGGGCAGCAGCGCCCCGGGCAGCGCGCAGCCATGGCGAAATTAAATAAAGCGAATAACTTATCTGCGGTGGAGCACATACACGCGCCGCGTTTTACGCTTCGCCGTGCCCCACGCGCGCGCACACACGCATGGGAACACGTGCGCAGAGCACACATTTTATGTACTATTTCCCATCCATTTTCCCGTTTCATTACTACTCAATGTCGAGGCGCGTGTATTCGCCCCCTCCTCCCATCACATAGCCCCTTCCTCCCCTCACTCGGACACACACGCGCGAGACGCGTTGCGATGACGTCACCGTCCGGCCACCCCGCAGCGGCGGACTTGCACAGCGTGCCCCCCAAAACACTTTTGGACTCATTGATTTAAATAAGACTTTCCCCTGTACTTCCGTCTCCGCCGATTTCCGCTGCCTCGGTGACACTGTAGGGTAAGGTTACCAAACATGGATCACTTTTTAGAAATCCCCCGTATTTCAACTCAACAGAGCGGTGATCTAAATTTTTTTCGATACACTTCGAGATACTCACAAGGACAACCTTTTCTCAAGAATTGAACACTTGAGAACAAATACTTTGAAATTTAGACGGATTTGAAATTTCACTGATTTTAATGATCCATATGGGTCTGACCCAAACATGGATCACCCCCCTCGCGTTTTGCCAGGGACCGCCCGATAACTTCCGGTCACCTGAATTGTAAAAGGGTACTGTCTGAAGCTGCCACAAAAAAATTTTGAGACATTTTTGATGAAAAGATTCTTCAGAATAAGGCATAGAACTTTGACTCCTAACCTAACCTGAAACCAGGCCGTTTTCGGACCCGTTTTGAGAGAGACTTTTTCATTTAATTATTGTGAGGGTTACGGTAAGCTTGATCAGCTCTCCCGCACGTGATTCTAGCACTCAAACGTGCTGACTACTTGGAAAAATTTTCAAAAGCAAAATTGGTCACTTGGTTTGGCGGTACGGGCTCGCTAACAAAAATGATCCATGATTGGTACCCTGATCCATGTTCGGCACTTTACCCTAAGGACTGACTCTGCCAGCAGCAGCACTCCCCACTGCCCAGTCCAGGCGTCTCGAGGCGCGGAGCCGATAAAAACGATGCCCGACACACATACACACACACATACACACACACACGGCCACGCTGATGCAGACCCCGGCGTGGACCAACGGAGAGGGCCGCGCGCTCCAGACAGCAGCTGACTCCCCCCCCTCCCCCCGCGGCCCTGTCGGCCCAGCAGCTGCTCCCTCTGTCCCCTGCCTCCCCTCCCCTTCCCCCGGGGCGTCGAGCCGTCGCGGTTCAACGTCAGGGGGATGTCGCGCCGTGGTCGGTCCGCGGCTGCCAGCCTGCGCGTAGTCTCTGTCTCTCTCGCACCCCTCACGCACGCCTCATGAGTGCGAGAGAGACAGAGCGACGGAACGATCCTTCAGAATCAGTCTGCTGCCGCCCATTGACGCGCACAAAGACGTCGCCTCCCTTCGCCCCTTCCGTGCGTTACGCAGCCCCGCAGGCAGGCAGGCAGGCAGGCAGGCCCGAAGGCCCTGAAGGGCCCGGTCCGCCCGACCGCCCTTCAGAGCCTTGCGACCCAGTTCCTTTCCAACACCGCGCGTCGGGGCGCGTCGGGGCAACGCCCTGAGAGACGCGCGTAGACGGGCAGGCAGGCAGGCAGCCAGCCAGAGCTCCCCTCATCCCAGTTCAAGGTTCAGTTGTACCAACGCCGTCATGCCTTCCTCCCCCCGCTCCACCCGCACCAGTGTCGTCCTTGCAGTGTCCAGCGTCGCCGGAAGGTTGGCGGAACGAACCTCGAGGACGACGACGACAGGGCGAGGCTCGTCGCCCAGACCGCCCGGGCGGTGACAACCCCATCCCACCGCCACTGATACGCATCGACAGAGAGCGAGACACACACACACACACACAGCCCTGGCCATGGGTCCGGCGTCCCAGCGGCCAAGCACGCACGGCCACCGCGCCATATACCGCGTGGGGACTCAAGCGAAAGCTGGCCCGATCAGTGGCAGCCCCGCGGGGCGCGGGTTCAACCCCCACCCACGCCGCGGTGCACCTCCGCCAGAGACCGGCATTGGGCGGGTAAAACTCCGAAGAATACCCAGAGGCAAAAAAGTGGTGTGAGTTGGGGTCGGTGGCGCCGGCTCGGACCTGCGACACCTTCGCCACCGAACTGCTGCTGTCGAGCCAAACCGCGCTCTGATTGGCTCCGGCGCTGTGCTGACTGCGGCCGGCTCTCTAGCAGACGGACTTGGCTTGGCCAGACGCGCTCTCATTGGATGGGTGTTGGATGGGTAAATTCACCCGGCGGGCGGGCCCGGGCGGGCGCTGGCCTAGCGGGCGGGCTTGGGCGGGCATCTGAAGCCGAGCCGCGCTGGGCGCGCTGGAGCTGCAATACCCGCCCAATGCCGCTCTCTGACCTCCGCTCTCTTTGTCCGCAGACAGACTGGAGGGTGCACTCCTGAACGACGTGCAGCCGCGGCGGTGCAACGGTAGTGCGTACACCATGCGCACTACCAGCTTCAAGTTAGGGCTTCCAACAAGCCTCCCTAAAAACCCATTCTCCAGTCGGCGCGGGCCGCGAGCGTGTCCCCGCGTCGCGACATCCGTCCTGGCGGCGGCCTTGCAGAACACGCCTATTGGCATGCATGGAGTGGAACCAGCCCTCCGGCCCAGCAGAGCAGTGGCCGTCAGCCACGGGGGCGGCCCGTAAGCGACGACGATTCAGGTGTAGGGCACCACGGCCATGCGTAGGCGTGGCCAGGCGGTCGCAAGGGTCGTCGTCGTGGCTGACAGCCTCGTCTGGGCGCCGGCGGCCACGGCCGGCAGGCAGGCAGGCAGTCCCCACTCCGGACAGCAATCCCGAACCCCGGCGCGGCCGTGGCGCGGCCCACTGTGAGCCGGGGCGACAGCGGCACGGCGACAGCGTGGTGATTGGGACAGCGGGGCCGGCAGGGGCACATGTTTGGCAGAGGCGGGTGGACGGCGAGGCGGACGGACGGAAAGACAGACAGACAGACCGACGGCGTGGAAGGCGACGCCACATTCGTCCTTCACCTTCCCTTTCCTCTATTTTTACCCGGGCAGTCCCTTTCGGTGGTCCTTCGACGCTCGAAATGAAACCGGCAGCGTCGGCGTACGTCGGCGTCCCGGCGGCGGCGGCCCCGGGTACCTGATAACGTCTATCTGCCTGTTTGCGCCGGGGCCCTTCGGGCCGGGCCAGCGTGCCGAGCGCAGGGCCCCAGGACACACTCACCATAAGGCGCGTCGAGCGATCACACGACGAAGGCGGTGGTGACGCTGATAGTAATCCACAGAGTGTCCAAACGCTACCCGGCCGGCCGGCAAACGGACTTGTTGCAGTGTGCTGTTGCACGTTGGACCGGAGGGGGGTGGTGGCGGCGGGCGCAACGGAACACCCAAACGGCGCACGGCGGCAGCAGCGGCAGCGAGGACGAACTCGGCGTGGAGCGGCGCGACGCGGAGGCCGAACGACGGGAGCGAACGGTCTGCCTGAGACTGACTGCCAGGCCAGCGCCAGCCGCCGCCAGCCGCCAGCCAGCCAGCAGCAGCAGCACTCCGCTGAGGCAGGACCCCTCCCCGCCGCCGAGCCTCCCCCTCCCCCCGGCCGCCCCCGGCCGCCCCCGGCGCAGCGCGCAGCAGCCATGGCAGCACGGCGCTGCCAGGCGCTGCACGATCGTGCCGCGCCGCCACCCCGGCCACCCCACGCCACCCCTGCTGCCGCCGCCACCGCCACCGCTACACTGGGCCATGTTGTCGCTGCTGCCACCCCACCGCCGCCGCCGCGCCTAGCCGCGCGCCCGGCTGGCCGCCACTCCCCGCCGCCCCCCTCGCCCGCCACGCCAGGGATGCTTAGAGGAGAGGGCAGTTTGTCGCTGTTGCCAAGCAGCCTAGGCTAGGCAAGCCCCGCCAGCTCGCCTGCGCGGCCTTATGCCATGCTGCCAGCCTCGTCTGCCGGCCTGCCGACCTTGCGTTGCTGCTTGCGCGGCACCCGGTCCCATTCCCGGGGCCTTTTCTTGTTTCGGGAATCTGGCGATCCCGCTGACCAGGGAACCCTAGGGAACCCAAGGGAACCCGTGGCAGCCAGGTCCAAGCGACTGAAGAACAAGAAGCAGCGCAAAACCGGGAATAGAGTGGATCGGATTAAATGTGACGAGGAATGTTTCTTTCCTGTGCCGACAAAAAGTATTTGATAAGGGCTAAACGGCACTTCAGAAAAATCTTCAACAAATGCACTCGAACGGACGTGTGAAGGCGTTCGGTTTCGACGCGCTGCCGAGACTCGTTTCCTGGACGATGTTCACGCTGCACGGACAAAGCGGTGGGCGCACGGCGGTGCAACGGCGGTGCACGGACGGAGCCAACCTGCCGCCAGCCCGAGCAGCCAGGCCGCCCGGCAGGCGGCTAGCCAGCAGCCAGGCCAGACGGCGGGCCAGACTGCAGACCAGACCGTTGCGATCAGCTGTTGCAGGGGGAAGCGGCCCCGTCGAGAAAGCGTTGAATTGGCAGCACAGGTCACGCAGACGCGAGGGAAGCGACACGCGCACACACACACACACACACACACACACATCAGCAGACGCGCAACAATTTAGCTCCAGCACCCCTTGTTAGTGCTGCAAGCCACAGCTACACTACAATAACAAGCAGCCAAGTCAGTGTTCACTCGCGAGGAAACGAGACGATGGTAAATGATGCAAATGCGAATTTCTCGCCCGAAGAATAATATCGATGCCGGAGGTTTTCCCCCCGAATAACTTCCGCGCTGGTGCCGGCCGGCCCCGCGGAGAGCAGGGGAAGTCGGAGGGCGAGAGGCGCAGGCAGGCAGGCCGCTCTCTCCCACGCCGGCCGGCCGCTGGGCCGCTGCCTGGAGCCGCGCCGTGCGGCCACGCGGCCACGCGGCCACTGCCACGCACTGCCGGCCGCGTCTTAGATTCTGCAAACTTTTCTCGGGGAATTTTGAGCAGCGCGGCAGGGACGGGAATACCCCGCGGTGAAACTCGATGGAAATGCTTCTTCGCGTCCCCCTCCCCCCATCCCGGCCCGTAAGGCTTCCAGACCCGCCACTCAAGGCCGTGTTCTCGGTATTAATTAAGTCAAAATTACTAACCACGTTCTATTGCCACATTGCCAAAAATAAGATGAAAAAAAAAGTGTCACACTGTTTAAAATACCTTTGGAACGTCCTAAGAACTTATTGAGGCCTTCGGTCTCAAGAAAATTAAAATTTAATTTTTTAAATTTAATTTTGATATTTAATCTTTATAAAAAACGAAGTCTCGGGAAATTTATGACGGAGCTTCGGAAAGCACTTTCTGGGACTTCCCTCCTATTTTCAACAGTGCTGGAAGAAGATTTTTGTTTTCCTTTGACGGTGGCACTTTCCCGCTTCCCGCGCTTCCCCCGGGGCCCGCCGCCGCAGCTGCTCGACTGAAAATCAGCAGCCAAATTGGTCAGACGGCCGCTGTGGGCCGCCGCGCCGCGGGCTCCACGGACCGCGCCGTTGACGGAGCGAAATTGAACTTCGATTACTTTGGCGACTCCCTCCACGCGGCCCTCCGCTCCGAGCCCCACCCCGTGTACTCGGGAAGGACAACGAACGAGGCCAAAATATCCAGCTGATATCCGGACACATTCGACGGCTTTAGTCTGCCGCCCTTCCGCGAGGGGAGGCGGCCCCGCCCCGCCCCGCCCCGCCCCGCCCCACCCCGCCCGGCCGCGCGCTTCCGAAGCGGAAGTCACTTTGGGTCCCGCCCGACCTGTTTCTACGGAGAGGAGCCTAAAATCATGAAAACCGGGAAAACTCGGATGTGACGGTACTTCAATTTCGCCGCATTTGTCTCGCAGCGCGTCATCGCAGAGATGACAAAGGACACTCTGTCCTGCGCGTGCGGGGGCTCCCTCCCTCCACCGCCTTGCCTGGTCCAGCGAATGGCCGAGGACAGGCCGGACTGGTTCGAGTGGGCCGGATTCGAAGAGCCACAAACGAGAGCACTGCTGGCGCGGCTGGCGCTGCGCGACGGTCCATGCCATAGCCTAGTCCAGCGCCACACACACACACACACACACACACACACACACACACACACACACACACACACACACACACACACACACACACACACACACACACACACACACACACTGCTCTCGCACACGTACAGACCGTGCTTTTGCCGAGGATTACAGGCTGGTGCTGGGGCGGTGCTGCCTCGTCGCTCTGTCTCTCTCTCGCACCCCCTACGGGACGCCCCAAGAGTGCGAGAGAGACAGGCTAGGGGATGATCGGGCGGGCAGCAGCAGCGAAGTGACGGAAACAAAGGTGGAAGGGAGACGGAGTTGAGCGAAAGGGGACAGGGGAGGGGGGTCAAGATGAAGCTATATTTAGGAGAGGTAAAGCATTAGGTCTACATGGCCGCGCCTCCCCCCCCCCCTTTTTCCCCTCTTGCTGCCGTGTCGTCTGGGCGCCGCGAATAACGGCGTGACGTCGTCCGGAGAGAGAGAGAGAGAGAGAGAGAGAGAGAGAGAGAGAGAGAGAGAGAGAGAGAGAGAGAGAGAGAGAGGAGAGAAAGAGGAGGGGGAAGGGAGAGGGGGATGATTAAACCCAAAGAAAAGAGAAAGGGAAAGGGGTCTCGCTCGCTGAACGTATGTGGGGGAGACACCGTCAATGAAATGAGAATCCCCGAAAGGGAGGGCCAGGCAAGCGGCTCACCTCTTTTTTTTTTGTAACAAAAAAAAAGTTATTTGTACTCTAGATGGAGAGGGCGGCACTGGACCGAGCTTTAATCTTCACTTGTACCATCCGAAGCGAGGCGGACCGGGCCGGACCGGGCCGGACCGGGCCGGCCGTTGTCCTGCAGCATCTATCCTTGTCCCTCTGGGGGTGAAAGCAATCTGTCCGTGTATTAGGCAACGGCAAGCAAACCAGCCGCCACTCATCCTCCCCCCTCCCCATTTTGGCCATTTCAGCAGCGCCCACCGTGCTCCTTTGCCTCAAGCGGTGGCACCACTAGAAACCTCTAGAACCTCTGGAACCTCTAGAGCGTGAAACAGCAGCTCGTTGCGGTCCACTTCAAGGCGGTGGCACCTCTAGAAACCTCTAGAACCTCTGGAACCTCTAGAGCGTGAAACAGCAGCTCGTTGCGGTCCACTTCAAGGCGGTGGCACCTCTAGAAACCTCTAGAACCTCTGGAACCTCTAGAGCGTGAAACAGCAGCTCGTTGCGGTCCACTTCAAGGCGGTGGCACCTCTAGAAACCTCTAGAACCTCTGGAACCTCTAGAGCGTGAAACAGCAGCTCGTTGCGGTCCACTTCAAGGCGGTGGCACCTCTAGAAACCTCTAGAACCTCTGGAACCTCTAGAGCGTGAAACAGCAGCTCGTTGCGGTCCACTTCAAGGCGGTGGCACCTCTAGAAACCTCTAGATCCTCTGGAACCTCTAGAGCGTGAAACAGCATAGCTCGTTGCGGTCCACTTCAAGGCGGACTGCCTTGGGGTCCTTCCCGATTCGAATGCTGCCATCCGCTGACTAGCCCACTGTGCTGCGCCTCCCAGTTATCGAGTTTGGCTCGTCGGAGAGCGGCTTTCCGAGAAGCGCCCCAGATCGGTGGCTCGCTTCCTCCTGTCTCTTCTCGGAAACAGGTCAGCCAGGCCGTGATGGCCAGAGCAGCCCGTTCGTCCATCAATTATTAGCCAGGCTGGACGATGAAGCTCGCGAGGAATGAGTCTGGCGTCAGGATGCAATCGGAGCGGGGCTGGCTGGCAGGCAAGGCGGGCGAGTCGCTCCGAAAGCAAAAGACTGCCATCCTGCCGGACTGAAAAACCCGCGCAGCACACGCAGTATACGCGGCCTAGCTCTTTCCGCTGCGATGCAACTTTCCATTCCGAGGCCCACGAGGAAACGGAACTCCCGCACGCGTTGTTCCTCGCTCTCTGCTGCCTGCACTCAGAGGGCTTAGCGCCGCCGGTCGAAAAACAAAGCCAACAACAACAACAAGAAAAAATCTGTGAAGCGGTCCAGTAGGCCGCACAGCCCAGTTAGCGGTGTAGTACACAAAGGGTGCGCAACTGGTAGTGTCCCTTTGTCCTTGGCGCGTTAACAAACAAAAGCAACATTTTTTGGCGCGCTTCTGTTTCCGCCTGGCCGGCGCGTCCCGGCGCCGCGCAGACGGCCGCTCTGCCTGGCAATCATTGTCGAGTGAGGAGGCCAGACTCGCAGAGAGGCAACCTCCACGATCTTATCACATTGATAAAAAAAAACACTGTAAAAAAACGACTTCTTTTCATTTTAATTAAATAAATAAGAGGAGGCGACGACGACAAAGGGCACCACCACTTTCAACAAGCCAAAGTAAAGAAGCCACTTTGTAGACGGCGGAGGACAGCCCAAAAAAAGGGGGGAAAAGGGGGCAGGGCGAAAAATAATTAAAATGCGCGACACCGGGGCGTTCTGGCGCGAGGCAGAAGAGTACAGGGAGACGAGGGCACGGCTCGGGGCGTCAGCGCGTCAACGACAACCAAGTGGCACGTAAGAACTCGGCCAACATTCTTGTCGGCAGAAACAGCCCCGCCAAGGCACAGGTAGGGCAGAAGGGTCGGGCGGACAGAGGGGAGCGCCGAAAGCTCTCTCCCCGGACAAAAGCAATTGGGCAGATCATTAACGGACGAGTGTGTGTGTGTGTGGGCGTGTGTCAGTGTGAGTGAGCGCTGTGAGTGTGCGCGGACGTGGCCCCTTCGCTACCCCATTCTCCTCCGTCTGCCTGTCTCTCTCCGCTTCCATCATTTTTTAACCGCGCCCGACGCGGTCTGCCCCGGCCGCCCCAGGAACAGAAACTCGTTTTCGAGGAACGCTTTCCGCGCGACAAACGAAAGGAAAACAACACTGTGAAAGCGCCGCGCTGCGTTTTCCTCTGCCACTGCTAAAACGGCGCCACGGCGAAAACCGCCACACTGCCAACCAACCGCCCCGCCGCCGGCACTCCAGGGACCCGTGGAGCACCCAGAGGAACGGGTATTTGAGCACCGTGGCGAAGCGGGCGAAGCGGGCGGCGCGGCGGGCTCACTCCCAACACGAGTTGCTGCCTCCCTCGCACTCTCGGCGGGGCCCGGCGGGGCTCGCGTGGGGCGCGACAGGGACAGCGCGACGCGGCCACCGCCAGGAAGCAGCACCAGGCCGCCGGGCCCCGCCGGGCCCCGCCAGGCCCCGCTCCAATCACCGGAAGCAACGACAACAACAAGGCGGCAGGACGTCGTTGGACGGCGGTGCGGATTTCCAGGCGCGCACACGCACGCCCCACACACACACACACACACACACTGCCGCGACAGGTGCGCCGATAGCGCCCCGTCCGCGGGCTGCACAGTGGCAAGGGGGGGGGGGAGAGCGACGAGAGCACGTTCCCGAATCGGCCTGCAGCCCCAGGCTTGATAATCAATGAAACGGCGATAAATAATATTCGCGGTCCGCGCCGTGCCGCGCCGTGCCGCGCCCTGCCTGTCCGCCACCGTGTAATGGTCCGGAAGGGAGACAGGGAGAGCTATTTTTCGGCCTCTTCCATCAGGGCGTTATGAGCGAGCCGAGCAGAGGGGCTGCACGCCGTTGGTGGAAGTAAAGCAAAAAGACTAACGGCGACGATTGGCTCGGAATGCCAATCAGAGTAGCCAGGCGAGCCGGCCGAACCAGCGAAGCCAGGAAATACCGAGAAACAGACGGGGAGACAGACGCCCCTGGCAGTCCGGCGCACTGACTACGAAATGTTGCTCTCTCTCTCTCTCTGCCCCCTACCCCCTCGGGCCGCGCGCGCGACTTGGGAAAAGAGCAAGTGCTTGCAGATTGAATTTGTTCCGCTCGAAAGGCTCGACGCGTACACTGCACGCCCCGAGTGCACGGTCCGCATGCCCCGCTCCCTGCAGCTGTGTCGCTGTCTCACCCCTGCGGCAGGCCCGTAGGCCCGTAGGATGGAGAGAGAGAGAGCACCATGGAGAGCACGAATACCTTGAATAACTGCGCGCTGCGATGATGCATCGTAACCGACGACGAACCGATGCCGGGTGGAAGGGGGAAGAGGCGTCCGATGCACGCGAGACGGCCCGACATGAATATCTCCGAGCCACCCCCGCAAGACAACGAGCCCTGCACGCCGCACGCGCTCACCGCTGAAAAATTCTTCGTCTCTCCAACAGGATGGATCGATATTGAAACGCACGCACGCACATGCACTCAACCCCGTCGTGCAACCAAGAGTTGCCAACCCCCTATTACCATTACCATTTTAAAGGCTAGACCACCCCTGATCGTGTGCCAGTTCAGGCACGGCTCATGTCTGTCTGCACAACAAGACAAGGCCGCCCCTACTGTACTAGGGAGACACCTTCCCTGGGGGCGCTGGCGGCGGCGCACGGCGTGCTTTGGGGGTACGTGCGCACTCCCTCCCCCTCCCCCGTCGAGACACCCCGCTCCGCCCCGACTCAACAAGTCCAAAGGACCCAAGTGCGGCGGGCCATTAGCTCATTGCAGGCCCTTGCAGGGTATTGCTGCGGTCCCGCGGCTGGCTGCTGCAGGGGGTGCGCGCCGAGGGGGCCGGGGCCGTGCCACCATCACAATTGTTACTTGGCACAGGACTTTTTAGCAGACCTTTCACTGTTGATAAATTCGATTTCATTTTCCATTATTTCAAAAACATATTATTTTTCACCTTCACACTCAGGACAGGTGCCTCCGTTTCGTCCGTGCCATTAAAACGTCAGACCCAGACACACCGCAGGTCAGGAGGGTGAATTATGAAACCGAGCCGCGCGGCACTCGCTTTATTAAATTTTCCGGGGAGAAAAATCGATGCGGGGAAACCCCGGCGGTCACATATCCAACTTGCAGCAATACAAACCACCACCATTATCTGCCATTCATCGTGAGTAGGTTCTCAAGAACAGCGGCCCGCTGCAGACGGACAGACAGACAGACAGACGCAGCCCGCGAGTTTAAGGCCCTGCGATACTGGCGTGCGCTCGGGGCGTGCGGGATGCGAGCGGATGTGCCACCTGTAGCCCCGCGCCGCGCGCCTTTCCCCTCCGCGTCCAAAAAGCGGCGCTCCAACAGGTAGGCGGGGGGCGCACCGCACCGCCGGCACCCCGTTAGAGCGTTAAACAAATCGTGCCGCTAAATGCGTGACTTGCAGCGCCGGAACGCCGCCCTTCGCCGCCCTTCGCCGCCCTTCACCAGGCCCTGTTGCTGCGCTCCACCTCTGTCTGGTCTGTCTGTCTGTCGGGGTCTCTCTCTCTCTCTCTCTCTCTCTCTCTCTCTCTCTCTCTCTCTCTCTCTCTCTCTCTCTCTCTCTCTCTCTCTCTCTCTCTCTCTCTCTCTCTCTCTCTCTCTCTCTCTCTCTCTCTCTCGCACTCTCTCTCGGCCCAGCCACGAGAAGACATCGATCCAACGAGAGCGGGCAGAAGGAGAAAGGCCTCCGGAGACCACACAACCGCGGCTGACTTATTTTCGACTGGCAGCACCTTTTTCCGTAAACAACGCTTCGTGTTGCCAACGCCCCTCGGAGTCTAGTCGGTCTGCGGGTTTGGGGCGCGTCGCCGCGTTACAGAGGACATCGACGAACAGGGACCGGAATCCGATCCAGCGCGATTTGGCCGCGGCCGGGGCCAATTTGCATGTGAATCGTCCGGCCGCCCTACCCGCCCCGCTCACCCCGCCCCGCCCCGCGCCCCCTCCGAGTCGCCGCCTCAAAGGAGGGTAGGCTGGGTCCAGGTGTTGCGAGCAGCGGCGGGCCGAATGAATACCGACTGCGATCGAGGGAGATAGGGGCTGTTGAATGGGATGAACACGGCCTTGACGGACACGGCCTGTGCCGCGGGTAGACCGCGGGTACACCGCGGGGTACACCGCGGGTACACCGAGCACACTACGTTGGCCACATTCATGGCAGCGTGGTCGGGGAACGGGAACCCCGGTGCGCGATGCTGCGGAGGCGCAAGCGGTGAACTTTCACTCTCTGGATAGGAGGGTGCGGCCACAGCGGCCAGGCCATGAGCCAGCAGTCCACCCGCCTCACGCGGTGCGAGGTGGCAGCGCCCTGCTCGAAGTGGGTCAGATGGTCCGAGAGCCCCTCCCCCTCCTCTCGGAGCCAATCGGGCAGATCGCGACGGGTCGCTCCTCCAAGTCATCCCAAGTCAGCACGGCCCACTGTGCTCGCTACGCCGCGCCGGCCGCGCCCTCGCCAATAACGCGGCGAGGCTGTGACCAAAGAGCCGGGGATTTGACGGCAGATAACCGAGTTGGCGCGCCGAGAGCGCAGCGCTGCCCGGGAATCAGACTCCACGCCGCGCGATGATTGAACGAGTTTTGATCCCGCCCGCCTTGGTCCAGGGCCCGGCCTCCGCCCCGGCCAGACGGCGGGGTGGCTCGGTCAGCAGCGGGAACAAGCCGACGCCGACGCCGGCGACGTGGGAGCGGTGGGTGAGGCGGCATGCAAAACAGGAGGCGCCGACGCCATTGCCAAAAGTTGGTCGAAACTAAGTTAATTCGGCCGGAGGTTGTTTGGCGATCCGCGAGGGTGGCGAAAACGAACCGACCAAGGTTTCGAAAAGAGAGAGAGAGAGAGAGAGAGAGAGAGAGAGAGAGAGAGAGAGAGAGAGAGAGAGAGAGAGAGAGAGAGAGAGAGAGAGAGAGAGAGAGAGAGAGAGAGAGAGAGACGCGCGAATACGGGGAGCGGCAACAGCAGGGGAGCCAGGGGACCGCGGCGGCGAGGGTAGACGATCCTATGCACTCGGCTGCTCTGCCTGCTCCACGTCATTTTCATTAAACTGGAACAGCTGCTCCTCACCGTGTCGCTGCGCTCGCTGGTTATTTCCGTACTCCACCGCACACACACACACACACACGGTCGCTTTGACTGGCGGGGCGAGACGACTCGAATCGCCCTTCTCCACCTGAGAGTGAGAGGCACGACCGAGAGGGGGAGGTGAGAGCAGGCAATGAAGGGCCGCCGAGTCCTTCCCCTGTCTCCAGATGGACTCCATATTCATCCCCCTTCACAAGAGGAGCTTCCTGACGGTGGATAAAATCACGTAACGCCCCCAGACCGTCACCCCGGGTCACTTGGTCACCGTCCGTCCCGATCGGGGGGCGCTATGGTCAGCCGCTTACTCGCAGGCAGCGGGTCTTAACAAACCGTGCGCTCACACACACACACACACACACACACACACACACACACACACACTCTCTCTCTCTCTCTCTCTCTCTCTCTCTCTCTCTCTCTCTCTCTCTCTCTCTCTCTCTCTCTCTCTGAGGGGCTCTCATGACCACACTGATGGCGGCGACAGTAAAGCTGGCAAACTGCCGCCTGTCCGCGGCCGCCATGAGATGGGCACTCGGGGCGTGCACGGCACGCCAGGGACCAGCTTGATGATGGCCAGCACACGGCCTCCACCGGTCAGTGCGAGAGAGGAATCGCCGTGATGGCAGGGAAACCAGGGGAACGGACACCGCGTGCAGGCGACCTAGTTGTTGTCGACGGGCCAGCTCTCCACGCACGACCACCACTCCTCGTCATGCTCACGGTGGAACCACCCCCGGTAGAAAAGGGGAGGGGGTGGGGCGGTACCCCGAGTCTCTCCGGGAAGGAGCTAAGGGTGAATGCCATTCCCCGTCATATTGATTGGCTGTTAGTTCCCCCAGGACCCTGCAGGGGGAGGAGGGTTTTCGGCTTTCGTAAGCTTTTCTCTCTGTCGTCGGTCGCGCCATGCACTTGACCCCCTCTCTTTCTCTCTCCCCCCTTCTCCGCCGATCACCCTCCCTTTCCCCCCTTCCTTTTCCTCTTCCTCATACGGCGTTCGCTCAGTTTTGATCGGGTATTTTTTTTTTCTTTCATCGGGCAGAGTAAGGTCCTCCATGACGTGGAGGGCAGTGGTGGGTACGCTTTCGTTGGAATTCGGGTCTCCTTTTGGTTCGGCGTGGACGGGGTGGGGGCTGCATTGTTCTGAGGAGAAGGCGCCGACGCAGTGTTCAGCCCGTGTAGTGTACAGCCAAGTGTAAGCGGTGAGGTCGAGAAGCACAGCTTCGGAAATATATAGATGGCGGCCGATCCATCCCTGTCCCGTCCACGCGGCGTCCGCAGGGGGCCCCCCATGGGGTCGCGGGGTGGAGGGGGCGTCAATCAATTACTTGGACGGCCGGACGCGTGTGTCGACAATGATATTTCCCCGCGGGGCCGACGCGCCGGAGCGACGGGGCGCGAGGCAAGGCCGTTGACTGCTCTGCAACTCGGACAGTGGCGCAATCACAGTGCGTTAGAGCCGTTCGAACCGCTGGGACGGTCACACTTACTGGCAGCTCAGGTCATTGCACTCGGCGGATTCCGCCACTGCGGTGATATTTAAGAGCGATCGTGGCCAAATCCTCACCTGAAACAGGAAAAAAAAAATGCACACGTTAGCAAAATACATTGGACCGGCGAAACAAGTACAGATCCACATTCCACATGCTAGGCTTGTCCGTCCTTCGACAGGGTCTTCCTTCTTCTTGCTGTCCGCTGTCGGATCGCAGGGAACAAGAACAACGCAGGGCCGGCGGCGGCCACCCCTACCCTCCTTAGGTTCCAGAAAAAAAAACAGTCCAATCACTTATTACGGCGCAGTGTTGGCCACATCGAATATCAGCATATCGTCGTGTTGCAGGGCCGAACGAAACGGGGGTGACGATTTTCAGCCACCCTCTTTTCTGCCTGTCTGTCTCTCGGTCCTTTTCGCTTTCCAAAATGACAGAGAAGCCCTGTCCACGGCCTCCGGTTCGAATCCCCGTCAATCCGTTTCTGCGACGTCCACCACACGCAGCGAGTCGTCCAGATTTTCTTCCCTTCCTCTTTTTCTCTCTCTCTTTGCTCCCTAATTAGATGTCGGTCGCCGCATTCCTAATTTAGATTCCCTTTCTCTCCCTTTTTCTATCCGGGCGGAAGGTTGTGTGGTCGCAAAGGGCGGCGCGTAGAGGACCAGAGGGGCACAACCAAGCCGGAGCCGACGAGCCACGCCGAGCCGGAGCAGATGAGAGAGTGGGCACAGACATCAATGACTCACTCAAACATCATTGATCGTCTGGCGGTCATCTCTCAATTTTCAAATTATTAAAGTCCTTTCGTAATTGTAACTAATAATTATAATCTTATAAATGCTGAATATGGACTGCGAGGAAAAAGCCTTGCACTCACTGCGGCCCGGCCTCTGGGTTTTCGGTATCCGGCCACCTGGACGGCGCCATGGCGGGCGAGCAGGGCGACGACCGCCGGACTCGCCATCGGGGTAACAGGATCGCTCATTACGGCGCCGAGTGTAACGGGAACCGGAAGGGGGAGGGGGAGTGGCAACGGGGGTTGGGAAATTCCGAGCGGGATTAAGCGGGGCGGGGCGGGCAGGCGCCAAGACAAGGAGCGTTATTGTCGGTTCAGGGATGCGGAAGGAGCGGGGGAAAGGAGGAGGGAGGCAGCCAACGAGGGGTAGACACACATACTGCCCGCCCCGCTGCCTGCCAAAGAAGTGGCGCAAATCAAAACCGCGGCGCGACAACGGGGCTCCGGCCGGTCGGCTTGCTGCTGCCGCCTTCTCGTTCTTCACGAAGTTTCATCCGCGGTGTCGATTGCGCTCCCGCACGCGGTGAAGGGCGAGGCGGCTGCTGCCTCGGCACGCCGGCCGCCCGGGAGGTGGGCAGCGCGGCCACAGGGCTGCGCGTCTCGGCGGCCTGCCTGCCAGGCGTCCGCCGGACGGACGGACGGACGGACACACGGACGCACAGGCAGACAGACCGACGGACGGGCCGGCGCCGGCGGACGTCGCCGAGGCGGCCGGACATTAGGCGTTCCCCTCTGGTCCCCCCTGGTCCCCCAGATCGCGTGTGATCCGCCGCGAGTCCCAGTGGGCCGTCCTTGCCGGCCATCCCCTCGCGGAGCCCCATCCCCGGACGTGACGTAATAAGGGCGAGCACGCACGTGGCGACGGTGGCGACGGTGGCGCCCCGCACTCCCGCTTTAATGAACGACCGCCGCACAGGCGCTTACACCTATTAAGAATCGTATAGGAGATAGTTGAAAATCCAAGTCAGGGGACGAAGGGAAGGAAGTGTGGCATGCCAGGCATGGCCTGCAGTCGGCATGCAGGCTGCAGAGAGAGATGGCCCGCCGATACCGCTCCGATACCGAATCGCAACCGGCAGGTGTCAGCAGGAAAATTTGGAAAAACTGTACTGCACGTACAACGATGTCACGGGAAAAAACGACCCACGCTGGCTCGAAAAAAAAACGCAGCACGACGCGCGGCGAAATAGCCTCGCGGAGATGTCTATCAGTGCGGGCCGCGGCCGCCTCATGCCCGCTAGCCTCGCGGCAGGCCGGCGGCAGGCGCGGCACCAACAATATCGGCATAATTCGCAGCAGCGACGGCGCGCAGGGACACGCAGGGACACGAGGGGACACGCACGGACACGGACCGACACGAAGGGACGAGCCGAGCGACCTCCACCGTCCAGCGTCCGGTCGCCCTCACCTCTCAAATAAATTCATCCGTGCCGCCCGACCCCGCCGGGAATCGAACCCGGGGCGCGCGCGCTCGTCCACGACCGCCCGAGAGAAGTCAAGCTGCCACGCACACCCCATCGCCATCACCTCCCGGACCGTCCCGGATGGGGTGGCACTGGTGGCAGCGGGGCGCGGCGTCTTGAAACAAAAGCAGGGCGACGGAGGAGAGAGCAAAGTTGCGGAGAGAGAGAGAGAGAGAGAGAGAGAGAGAGAGAGAGAGAGAGAGAGAGAGAGAGAGAGAGAGAGAGAGAGGGCCAAGTGGATGGGTGGGTGGCTGGAGTGGGGGCCACCCCGTCGGCCCACCCCGTCAGACTCGTGACATACTTACTGTATCAATCTGTGCCGTGCAGCATCCCCCTCCCCCTGCTCTTTGTCCCAGCGAGTTTGCCTCGACTCCCCGCCCGCCGAAACAGCAACTCGAGAGCTCTCCGTTTCGGAGTCCGTTCCATCATCATCGGCCCCGCGACGTCGCCGTCGTGCCGTCCGACACCTTCGGAGACGCGACGCGCCGCCGCCAGCGACCCGGCCGACCCCGTGCGGGGCGCGGTGTTGTTTGAGTCGGCCTGCGCGGGGCACCGAGCGCGCAGCCGCCGGGCACGAGGGCGGAAAAACAATTTGATTACAACAACACAAAGCCATGCACACCGCGCAACAACAAAAGTCGTGCCCGTCGAAAATAATTCATTATTCTGCGCTGAAGGCTGTGGGTCTGCTAGCGGCGCGTGCGCGTGGCACGCTAATGAGCCGATTAACGCGCCGCTATAGTGTATCGGGCCCCGTTGGCCTTTGGTGCGCGGGACGTATCGCTTTCCAGTCTCGGCAGCCTGCTCTCTCTCTCTCTCTCTCTCTCTCTCTCTCTCTCTCTCTCTCTCTCTCTCTCTCTCTCTCTCTCTCTCTCTCTCTCTACACACTGCGTGTGAGAATATTTAAGTGAGGGCGGTTCGTGCACGGCCGCGGCCCCGCAGCACCGCCGTGCCTAATGAAAGGTGGGCCGGCGATCAGCCCCGCCGACGAGCGCCTTTCAAACCGGCAGAGCAATCTCTCCGGGAAAAACATCGCGATGGATCGAGGCGGGGCGGGGCGGGGCGGGGCGGGGCGGGGCGGGGCGGTGGTGCTGGTGGAGCCGCGCTGAGCACTGGAGCGCTCTGGAGCAGCATCGGGGCTCTCGACAAAAGGCCGCAACAAGCCGCGCCCCGCGGGCCCGAGGGCCCAGCAGCAGCAGCAGCAGCAGCCCCTTGCTTGCCCCAGCAGCAGCAAGCAGGCTGAGGCCAAATGGGAGGTGTTCCTCTCTCTCACACACACTCGCGGTGCGTCAGGTGTGCGAGCGAGGCAGACACAGCGCCCAGCCGCACCCAGCCGGCGCCGCGGATCTGTGGGCTAATTTCGGCGTAAACTGGTGACGCTCCACCAGCAGGGCCCCTGGAGAGGAAGGCGGTGGGCCGGAGCCAACTCCTGTACTTGTTTTCTGTCACGCCGCGGGAAGGGCTGCTAGGGCGGGGCAGCGAGCTGATTCGGAGCAGCGCTCTCATCGCTGTCTCTGGGACAGAGGGCACGGCTAGAGAAAGCCATCCGCGTGCCTCGCCCACCTTGCCGGGTACTTTGATGTATCGGCAGCGGTGGGCCCTGGAGCCCCGCCGCCCCGCCGCCCCGCCTAGCCTCGCCGCGGGCTGCCGAGCGCGTAATGCGGCCGAGGCACCCTCACACACACTGGCACACGGCTGACAGAACTTCGACGAAGCGGAGGGAGAGGGGAAGGGGGAGAAAGGTGGCTCTCCCTCCCTCCCTCCGGCGCGGCCGCCGCTCCGGCCGGCCTGCTCCAGCCCGCCCAGCTTCCAGCCCATCGGGCAGCTGGGACCGCGCGCTGGGAAGCACAGCAAGCAGCGGCAACCTCGTCCAATATGTTGTGGCGTGGCTGTGAGTGTGTGTGGACCAGACTCCGACCACTGCAGGAAACCGCCCACAAGCTCACACACTGCCGCGAGGCGACTGCAGCGCGACCAGCAGGGACCGACGGGGACCCTCCCGGGGCCACTTCTCGCAAACGATAGATTGCCCGCCCCTGGGGCCCAGCAGCCCCGCCGAGGTCCAGGCGGCCTTGGGGGAGTGCTTGGCGATGACCAGACACCACGCACCACGCGCCGCTGGACCTCCTCGACCGCACGCCGCGCCAGCAGCGGGGATCGAATCCCGGGCCGCAGCATCCTGAGAACATGACGGGGAGGGGGCGGCCGAGTGATCCTTTTAATTGGATTGCCGAAGTGGGCCGCTCTTCCCCTCCCCCTCTCCTTTTCCTCCCTTTGCTTGGCAGCAGTGCAGCACGCATAGGATGAGATGGCGCCGGCCCTCTCCCCTCCGAGGCCTGCCAGCCTGCCTGGCCGCCTGGCTGCCTGCCTTGCCAGGGCGACGCAGCGTCGTAGCCACCCCCGCAGAACTGCTGGCTGGCACGGCGGCACCCCATCGGCCTCCCCTCCTGGGCGTCGAGGAGAGAGAGACGCGCGGCCCCGTCCGTCAGGTGGAGTTGCCACGTGCCGAAATAAACAAAGAACCATGGGCTGTTTCTTGAGCGAGGTGCCAACGACGGCGGCCGCGAGCTCCGCGACGACGCCGTCCAAGCAGTGCTTCTTCTTAGCAGCCGTGCGGGCGAGGTAGGCGAGGAGCTCGGCCAGCCCAGTCGGCGCGGCGCGAGCCCACGGTGGCTTCCGACCCGCATGGCCGGCCCGGCAGGCCCGGCAGGCAGCAAGCTCAACAGCGCTCCCGTCGTTCTGTCTCTCTCGCACCCTTGGGAACGCCCCATGAGTGCGAGCGAGACAGGGCAACGACCAACGGCGCTCGAAATGCAAATGGTGGGACTGCCTCGGCCGTACCGATGATTATTCGACAACACCTGGCCGCCCCCAACACCCCGTCCCCCCCCCTTTTCCCCCTCCTCTCCGGACATGTTTCCGCTGTAAGTAGTGTGAGTCAGGGGCAGGAAGGGAAGTGGTTGGCCAGCTGCCTTGGCGCCCTAACCTCGCCCACGGCCCTGAAACGAAACGCCCCCATAAAACCGAGAGTTACATTTACAGATTTACGCTAAGCCCGTCCCGACGTGCCGGCGCTGCACCGCTTCCCTTTCGGCCGTTCTTCCGTCTCTCTCCCACGCATTGTGTGTGCACGCGTGTGTGAGCGCGCTGCCGGCGGCACGCAGCGGCAGGCAGCGCCAGGTCCACAGAGCGACGTGCTGCTGTCCCCCATGGAGTTTGGCGGCAAACCCGGCCTGCACAACTTGATTAATTAAGGGCGTTTTCAACTCGACCTCGTTACCCAAGTGCGGCTGTGCGTAACCATTGGCGGAGGGCAATGCGATTTGACTACAAACTGCCCTCGCCCCGACATGCCAACGCCACCCAGCGGCGCTACTAGGCAACTTTTCGCCACAGCTGTTGAGTAGCTGCCGAGATACAGCCCGGTCTGTTTTTACTCCTTTGCCCCTACTTTTCTGACTTTACTACGTAGCCTAACCAGCCGGTCACAAATTTGTCACTTGCTGGTTACAATAATGGAACAAGATTTGGAAAGGCACAAAACAGTTTCCAGTTGGTAACAAAAATTGTCCATGTACGTTTCGTGTGTGCATTCTCTCAGGCAGTTCGTAATTCATCCGTTGGTTAGGTGCCTCGGTCATTCAATCATTCTTCTATTCATTCAATTATTCATTCATCGATCCATCCACTCATTTACTCAATGAGACGCCGTGTTGCAGTCGCGTCGGTCGAGCCTGAGGCGATGCATGGAACAAGGTGTCCCTGGTGACCCGGGGCCAAGCCGGTGATTCGACGCCCTCTACCGGACAGGAGGCGTGGAGTGAGTCGCCGTGCGCCATTCGGCTGCTTGTCGATTCCGCCGCGCGCAGCGTCCTTGCTACCTTGCGTCATTGCCGGTGGCGGTGCGGGCGACTCGTCGATGCCCCACAAGGACGGCGACGACGCTATCGCCGAGGACGGCGACGGCAAGGCCTGCACGCCGGCGGCTGGTCGCGTTGTCACGTGGTTGCTGGATTTCCCGCGATGTCGTGCGTTCGACGAGTGGGCGGTCGACGGGGAACGCGGACCAGAGGGCCGGAAGGCTACGCCCCCTGGGCACGCCGACGTCGGCCGGAGTTTGCGGCCCGTCCGGCCTAACAGGGTGGAGCAGCGCGCCAACGCCGCGCAGGCCGAGGTGGCGCCCTGCTGCCCTGCCCCGGATCCCGGCCGAGAGCGCGCGTGATTAGATTTGCACAACCTGACAACGACGCACGCGCGCCGCCCCTCCGCCCCCGCCGGCTTGACTAACCCGAACTGTCAAAACAAATCCTCGGGCCGCGCCGCCCGCGCCGCCCGCGCCGCCCGCGCCCTCGGACGCCTTTCCGGCCGGCGAGGCGGTGCGCGGCGGTGCGCGGCGGCAGGTCGTCGAGGGCATCGCGCACATACCGGAAAGAGAAGGAGCTCCACTGCCGGCCTCGCCCACAGGTCCAGCGGCCGATGCACTGCGACTCCCCGTTTTGCGCGAGGCAGGTGCGCCGCGCTGCCACGCCGCCGCGCGTGGGACAGGTGTTGTGCACGCCTTACTTTACGGCGCGGCCACGCCGCCATCGACACGTGTCATCGGAACGGCCGTGCAGGGCTCATTCCGCACGGCGTCGCCAGGCCCGGACTGGCCAGGGCATTTGGGCAGAAAAATATGCCGGGGCCCTGGCCGTCCCGGGGCCCTGCGGCCGAAGGCCGCGGGGCCCTTGATCTCGGTTCTGGCCCTTGAGGCCCCCAGCCGCGGAACGCGGACACGTACTGCGTTCAATATTCAATTGCCATTCCACTTCCACTGTATGTAATTTACAAATGTACCGTGAAACGGGGTAATTTCGGGCACTTTTGAGAGGTATTTTTAAAATTGTGAAGGTCGTGGTGTTGCCATGGACCTGAGGGTTAAAATTTATCATCTACCCACCTTTAGCTTCAATTTGACGCCAATTCCAGGTATTTACGCTTTACCGTTTTTACAGTGGAGGGCCCTAAGCAGTGCCCGAAATTACCCCGTGTTTTGGGGTAATTTCGGGCACCCCAGGAAAAAACGACTTGTCGTTCTGATTTTGGTCTCAAAATCAATAATTGTCTCTTTCTTTTGAGCTTATGTGATAAAATGTGAAATTCTTAAGGATGTAGATGTGGAGGGATGGTAGGGGTGGTCATTTATACATAATTTGGAGTCATGATTGGAACAAATAGTTTGATGTTTGGGAGAGTGGGGTGGAGCTATTTAGGACGCTTCTTGTTGAACGTCTAACCTTGAACCTTGATCCTTTTTTTGTTTTTGATAATGGTACAACTCAAGCCACACAATATCACGCGAAGATGAGTCGTGGATCTTCCTCTTGAAACTGACGTACATGGGAGGCAAGTCTTATGCACAATTAGGAAGAGACAGGGGCTTTCTGGAAAACTCTGCATTCCGTAGCAACCCGGCAAGCCATGCGGCCGTTCTCAAAGTCAAAGTCCCGGTAAACATGATAAAATTTTAGTCACGAACCAATAATTGACACTAAGATAGGATGTGTACACACTACACATAAGAAGTACAGATGTAGCCTTGGCCCATTTTTATAATAGTCTAAGTTCCACAAAGCGACTGCTGCGGCAGTTGAGTATTATCTGTGTTAATGGATTATCTGAATCTTTCAGAAGAGCTCTGAAGAGCTGGAAGAAGCTTACACCACTCTAGCCCTGCGAAATTTAAAGTGTTCAGAACAACCCTGCTTGCCCTTGCATACCATTTCAGTGCCCGAAATTACCCCTAAAAGTAACAATTTTTTAGTTTTGAGCCTCTATTTACCATACTATCTGCCGCAGGTGATTGAAAATTTGACACAGCATGCTCAAAACATGTCCAAATCGAAAAAAAAAATACCTTATGCACCGTTTGTGAACAGGTTTGGCTTGCCAGTTGAAGTTTTCACGCATACACTGAATTTAGGTAAAAAGTGTAAAATACGAAAATCACTGTATCTCGAAAAGATTGGATCTGTTTGGTCTCAAGAGGAATGATCCGACGGTTTTAAGTGTGGCGAATGCGATGCGCGCAACGGGACAAGCCTCCGAGGTCGCCGCTAGACGGCAGCATCATCGCCATGCTTTCGGGCAGAGATGCCCGAAATTACCCCGGGTGCCCGAAATTACCCCGTTTCACGGTACTGTGTTTATTTAAATTTCATAAAAAAAATATTCATAAAATTTATCTTTTTTTATTTAACAAAATCCTAAAACCGATTTTTTTTTTTTTTTTTTTGGGGGGGGGGGGGGCGGCGGCCAGCGGGGCCCTTCGGACCATTTTCTGCCGGGGCCCTTCGGACCATTTTCTGCCGGGGCCCTTTCTATGCCAGTCCGGCCCTGGGCGTCGCCCTGTCTGCGGATGGCCCCGCGAGTGCGAGGGAGACAGAGCGACAGAGCGCGCGGCAGGTCGGCGCGATACCAACTTCTATCCTCTATTTTTCGGCGCGCGTCGGCGGCGGCGCGGCGTGACCGTGAAATGGCGTGACAGGGCGCGGCGCACGGCGGAGCGTGACACGTGACAGACGCGAGCGGCCGGCCTGGCAACACAGTGACGCGGCGCCACCGCGACCTGCTCGTTGTCCAGTGGCGGTGCAGCAGTCCCCCAAGTGCATGGCTGCGATGGCTGCCTCCAGCCGGGCCGAGCCGAGCCGAGCCGAGCGAGTCCAGTCGGGGCAGCCTGGCGCGTGCCGAGCCGAGCACGCGAGTCGCAGCCCCGCAGACTGAGAGTCGCTCTCTCTCTCTCTCGCATCCACGGCGCGTTCCGTAGGGGTGCGAGAGAGACAGAGCGACTCTCAGTCTGCTGGGGTGTGCCGGCGGGGAGGGCCTGCGGAGGGGGAGTACACGTACCGCACCGTGAGAGAGAGGGAGGCAGGGAGGGAGGCTCGCAGGAGGGAGGGAGGGTGCTCGTCCCGTGCTGCGAGGGGCGGCGCGGCGGCGCGGCGGCGCGGAGTCGCGGTCCGCCAAAAAGAAACCCCGCCGTTGCCGTGCGCAGGCAGCAAGCACGCCGCGTCAAGCTCTCGGAGCGAGTCCTCCCTGAAGCCGTGCAAGCCGTGCACAAAGGTACACGTCGCGCCGACCGGAGGGCCAAGCCAGCAGTCCCACAGGGCAGCGGGTACTCCCCGCCGGGGGGATGAAGCGCGGTCGTGGCCTGGCCGTGGCCTGGCCGTTGCCTTATGACGGGGCAGGCCACCGAGTGCACGTCCGAGAGCACCTGATTACTGATATAGCAGGGCGAGATGACAAATGGACTCGCACCTGCCGCCATCGGCGTCATCCATTGCGTCACACTGTCGTCACGTCGACCGTTTCCGGCGAGGGTAGCGCTGTCGCCATTGGCTGTCGCGCTGTGGCACGGGGAATGCCCGACCCTGCAAGACCCGGTCAGAGCGACGTTTCCGGCGTCAAGTGTCGTGTCCCGTCGTATCACTCCGATTCGGCCGTGTCCCCGATGGCGATGGTACACTCCAGGTCATCAACACTGCGCCGCTGACGCGCCCCGGCCGCGAATGTCCCGGGTCGGCGACTCACCTTTCCGAAAATCATGGCAGGGATTTGCTGTAGCGCGGTAATGGTGGCGGCGTCTGGGGAGTCGCACGAACAAGAGGACTTTCTTCCGGGACTGTACCGGAGCACTGCACTTGCACACAATTTGCGCGAGGACGGTGCACTAGCAAGAGGCACTCGCGACGCGCATCACACACGGACACTCACTGCCGAAAACGCTCGCGGTCGCGTCCACAACAAACAACGTCAACAACAACAAGAGCGACACCCAACTGGAAGCTTCGCGCAGACTGTACACCGCGTGGTCGCGTCGAAACCGGACGTTCTCCCGACGTGGCTGTGACCAACACTGAACACCGCGCCGCGCCGCGGCCGCGCTCCGCCCCGCGCCGGCAGGCCTACCCCCACCCCTGCCTCCCCCGAGGACAGCGCGCGGTGCGGTGCGGCGGCGTGGCGTAGCGGCGGCGGTGCCGCGCCGCGCTCTGGCTCTGGCGAGCGGCGCCGCGCGGGGCCGAGCAGGCCGAGCCCAGCCGGGCCGTTGGGGCGCGCAGGGAGAGAGGCGGCGCCGAGCCGAGTCGCCGTGCGCCTAACCCGCGGCCGGCGTTTACGCCTGCCCGCCCCGGCCGCCCCGCCGCGTGCAGCGCAGCCTGGCGGGTGGAGACGTCACTAGAGGAGGGAGGGCGGCGGAAGGGCGCGTCGGTGAGTCAGCGAGCCGTGGGGTGTGCAGCGCGACGTGCCCCTCTTGAGTGCAAGGGGTTGTGGCGGGGCGGGGACGCGGTGATGCTGCCTGCCTCTTTGTTCCGCTCAGTCCCGAACAGCGGCGCGTGGCCCGCTAGCAGCGCCTGCCTGCAGCCCGTTGCAGCGGAGAGAGAGAGAGAGAGAGAGAGAGAGAGAGAGAGAGAGAGAGAGAGAGAGAGAGAGAGAGAGAGAGAGAGAGAGAGAGAGAGAGAGAGAGCGCCCAAGCCCAAATGGAAACTTCACGGAGCTTAGACCGTTCAGAACCGCACCGCACGAGTGACCGTAAGCCTGCTGGGGCTGCAACCCGCGGCGCGGCGGACGCTGGCTGACGCGAACCTGTTGCGAAAACCCTACCGCATGGCGTTCCGTCGCTCTGTCTCTCTCGCAGCTGGGAGAGACGCATACGAGTGCGAGAGAGACGGAGCGGAACGACAGTGGTGCGCGGCATCGCCCTGCTGGGCAGGGAGAAGCAGAGGCAGTGGTCCCCCGGAGAGAAAATGGTCCCCACCGTTCCCCGATGAGGTTTCTGATTTCCCGTCTCTCCCGTCTTTCCATTTTTTGGCGGGAGATTCCCTGCGGCCCTCTTATTGCCTTATTGCCTCGCCTCCCTTCCGTAGGTAAAAGGGCTGATAATCGGATACGGCTGCGGAAGCCCAGCCTACGGCCCGGCCCGGCCCGGCCCGGCCCCCGACGAACGGCAGCGGGGAAAATATTAGAAGAAATGAAAGAAGCGGATAGAGAAACGGGCGGGGAAGGGCAGCCAGCGCCAGGACCTCGGGGCGGGGAGCGGTGCGGAGCGGTGTCCATCAGGTTGAAGGTCTTCTCTGTCCTGCTTCCAACTCCAGCCAGGCTCCAGGGATCACGAGCTTCATACACAGCGGCGTGCAGGGCACAGGGCAGTCTCGGATTGGAGGAAGGGCAGTATCAAGCTCACTCTCGTGGTCCGCAAGTTTTTTTTTTTTTTTTTTTTTTTTTTTTTTTTTTTTTTTAATATATGACTCGTTGATTGTCACCGAATCCTTTGACAGCAGACTGTTTCCGAACAGCGATGGGCTGCTAGACGGACAGAGCGGCGCTGAGCGGCGACAGCACTGTCTGCCTGCAGCCGGACGGGGCCCTGCTAGGCCCTGCTAGGCCCTGCCCCTACTCAGCCCCACCCCTGCCCGGTGTGCTGCTGCTGCTGCTGGCAGTTCTTCCAGGGAACAACAATGAACAAAGCCTTCCTGGGGGTCCGCCTGCCTGGACCGTTGGGCCCAGCCTAGCGAGGCAGGACCTGCCCAGGACCTCACCGTCCGGTCAGTAATTGATTACACCAAAGAGCCCCATAGCGCTGACGGAGACCCGATTCCACAGGACGACGAAATTGTGCACTAGTCCACTCGCTCACTTTCACTCAAAATGTCTCACGATAGAATTTGAGCTATCTCAGCCAGAAGGAAAATTATTCGCACCACACATGTCGCTATTCGCAGTGTCAACGTTCAAAACTTCAAAACACGACTTAACCTCAACATGGCTTACCGTATTATTTTTAATAGATTTTAAATAGGTGCTGCGTAATGAGTGTTTCGCAAGGAACATTGAGACACACTCACGCACAACGCATTCTGCCAGTGTCATACGCGAGATGGCGGTGGCCCACCTACCAAGCAACTCCCCTCTCCTCCCCTGCAAAGCAAAGTTAGCTAAATCGATGCGTGAAAAAACTTTTTTTCCGTCTCGTCGCGGCGCGCGCGCTTCTTCTTCTGCAGACTTGCACAGGACGACGACGACCCGCCGGCCGGTTCCGAACTATGCCTTCGTCGCTCTGTCTCTCTCGCGCCCCTGCGCGACGCCCCGCCAGTGCGAGAGAGAGACGAAGTGCGTTGCGAGTTGCGGGGCGACGCCTTTGTTGCGCTGCTGCGAGATGCCTCCCGAAATCGCACACAAAAAGCAGCGATGCGCGGCAGGCGAGGCAGGCGAGGCTGGCGAGGCAGCGGGCCTCCAGGTGCCTCCTCCTCGGCCGCAGGCCATCCTCCGCCGCAGTCGTATTTCGGGCTAGACAGCGGCGGGGCTGCGTCCGCCGCGCCGCCAAGACTCGCCTCTCGGCGGACGCGTCCGTCCCACGCAAACAGCCCCGACGCGACCCGCGTCATTGGCTGAGTATAAATAGCTTAGGCAAGCTTTATAGGAAAGCGTGCAGGCCGCCCCGCCGGCCCCGCCTCCCCGCCCCGGCGGGTGACCCGTCTCCACCAAATCCCTGCGTGCAGTTCGCAGTAGAATGGATGGTCAACAGCTGACTGTCGTCGCGGCGCGCCGGGGCTGATTCCGAACAGTGTCGCGCTGTCTCTCTCGCACTCATGGGAGCGCCCGCCCCGCGAGACAGACACAGAGCAGGGCCACGCCACACCGACCCTCGCAGCCAAGAAAGTAACGGAGTCCGGTTGCAGCGCGCTGCAGTCTCACCAAACCGCCAAATAAAGGTCCGAGTTGGTTTCCATTTGGTAAAGCAGTGCAAGGCAGTGTCCCTGGGCAGCGAGCGCCCGGTCCGGCGGCCCGGCGATGCGAAGGGTTCGTGTCGTCGCTCTGTCTCTCTCGCACCCCTGACGGACACCGGACGAGTGCGGCAGAGACAGACGGACGACTGTTCGGAAGCGGCGTGCCGTGCACTGCATGCAGGCGAGTGCAGGCCGCGCTCGTAAACAATATCGACGGGAGCGGAGCACAGCGGAGCGGCACAGTGGGCCGCGGCGTAAGGCCCATTGTGTTGCTGCATCGCGCACCCCGGCACCCGCTGCCCTCTCGAGAATCGAAGATGGCGACGACCTAGTGGTGGCGGCGGAGGGAGACTGCCCGCGGCAGTCACCCCAGGGCGCACAGAGGGCCGAACGGAATCACGAGGCGGCAGGAGCAAGGTGAGCGAGGCCGGGGCAGGCACATGTCACCTTCAACATAGGGTGACGGGATGGCAATCTTCGATTGAAAGTGGATCTCCCGGGGGGAAAAGGAAACGGGGCGGGAGGAGGGAAGGGGCAATCCCCGTGGGCGAAAGGTATCGATGCTGACTTAGAGAAATGGCCCACCCCGGCCTCCCCCACCGCTGCCAGCCGGGACGCGCGGCCGCCACTCCAGGGCCTCGCCGATGATGAAACAGGGTTCGTGCGGAGGACGCCGTCGCCAGTGTGGAGCACTTGTCAGCCTGACGTGGGCTGTACCCGCCTGGGCGGCGATAGCAGAGGGAACCCGTCGAAAACCAGGTGGGGCGTCCACCACCACGGCGGCGACCTCAACCGCGAGGTGGGGGCGGGCGCAGGGCGCGGCGGGTGGAGTTGCGGGGAGGAGGAGGACGGGGCTCTGGATGTGCTCAGGGTTTCCGGTACGGGGGCATCACTTTTTTTTTTTAGATAATAGTTTGTTCGGCGGCTTCCGGCACAGCGGGCGCTCCATAGCGGGCCGCGGCGGTGTGTCGTTGTCGCCGTGGCCCCCAGCCTGCTGGTCGTGGCCCCGAGCCACGCACTACACGCACGGGGTCAGGCCGCCGTCAGGGTGTGGGAACGGCCACTATCTGGAAATGCATCTCTCTGCACTTTACCGTGTCGAGGCAGGGGCCCCGTAAAGGGGAGGGGGGGGGCTCGTGTCGTAATGGCGTCCTCCATCCGGAGTCCCATCCTGTCGTGGAGGTAAACCGGGGCTAAAATTACTTTGCGCGCCCGTGTGTGTGTGTGTGTGTGTGTGTGTGTGTGTGTGTGCACGCGCGTGGGTGTCGCGCCGTGCCCCGCGCGCTGCTCGCCTGGATCACGACATGGCGCGAGGCGACCGAGCAGGCCGAGTAGTGCCCCCGGAACAGGACCAGCCCAGCCCTGAAGGACCTAAAGGACGTCCGTCCGCAGGAAGCTAGCCGGCCGAGCGACCGGAGACGGCCGGACTGCCGGGCGCCTGCTGGGGGAAGCGAGCGGCGCCCCCCGTGTAAAAAATTATAGCGCGAATCCATCTCGAATTCGCCTTTTTCGGAAGACGACAAAGAGACGGAATGCGGCTGGAATGACGACGAAATAGAGACGAGCGGGGGACGAAGTAGTGGCGACGTCCGGACGAAACGCCCGTCTCTTTGGCGTCCCTATCACGTCGTGGATTTGTCTCATTTTCGTCCCCGTTTCGTCTCTCATGTGTCTTCTGGGACGACGAGATGGAGACGGATAAGAGACGAAAGGGAGACGAAAACGAAATGAAGGCGGCGGAAAACGAAACTAGGCGTGAGTCGCTGTGGATCCACCGACATCTCTTTTCGGGAGCTCCGGGAGTGCCGGAGGCGGCGAGGCTCCGCGTGGCAGCGACGCTGCGGCGGCCGAACCGTGTCGAGTAACAAGGGGGTAATGCCGACGCGCTTCCGGCGGCTACAGCGGCTACAGCGGCCCGGTGCCGGACAGTGTGCTTTCGTCGCCCCGCCTGCTGCCTCTCTCTCTCTCTCTCTCTCTCTCTCTCTCTCTCTCTCTCTCTCTCTCTCTCTCTCTCTCTCTCTCTCTCTCTCTCTCTCTCTCTCTCTCTCTCTCTCTCTCTCTCTCTCTCTCTCTCTCTCGCACTCGTGGGGCGTCCCGAGGCAGACGTCGAAGCCCTGTTCGGAACCAGTCTCGAGCGGCGACTCCGGTGCGACGCACTTCCAAACAGTATCAGTGCACTGGATTGGCTCGGGCCGAAGCGACCGAGGAATAAAGCGAGGCCCGGAAGGGAGGGGAGGGGGCAGCGTCAACCTTGTTTGACGGAGGGTGGCGGGGAGAGTCTTTTGATGCTTCCCTCCCCGCTTTGATCGGGACTCGATCGAGTAGCAGGGCAGTACATCACGTACACCACGGCGCCACTGTTTGCGGCGCACTGGCTCGGTGGAGATGCCGTCCAGCGTCGCGTCGTCGTGACACAACACAGTGACGCGTCACGTGTGCGAGTGACAGGGAAGGAGTTCGATGTGTGTGCGGTGCGCGTGCGGTGGCGGGTCTGGCGCGCACGCTGCGTCTCCAGCACGCAGGCGCTGGCTTGGCTGGCTTGTTGGTGACACGAGAGAGGCACACACAGCGTAGGCACACGCGGCTGTAAAAATAAACATAAAACGATCGACGAGGCGTAGGCCGGGCAGCGGCAGGCAGCCAGCCAGCCCTCACCGCAGCAGCGCGTAGGTCGGCCGGATGGCAGGATGGATGCTGCATTCTGGTCGCGCTGCCTCGCCGTTTCCATCCCTCCGGCTGCCGCTGCTGTCGTCGGATTCGCCCTCCCATAAAGACGACGCGGGCCTCGGGAATGAACTCCCCGCGGATCGCAGCGGATCGCAGCCAGGCGGCGTGGCGTGGGCGAGACGACGCACTCCTTGAAGCGGCAGCGCACCGCGAGCAGCTAGCCACGCACGGTCAATGTATTGACCGTAAACTTGAGCCCCTCTCGGCGTGCAGCATGTATTAGGTAGTGCGCATGCCGAAGGCACTCGTAAAACGCGGACACGCACCCACAAGTACACACACGTCACATCCATCGGCGGCCAGGGATATATGTAGAAGAAGAGAAATTAAGGAGAGGGCTGTACCCACATCCGGCCAGCCGGCCACAGTCTGCAGTGACGCCCGGCTTGGAGTGCACCAGTAACCGGTTTCGCGTTGTCCGTGCATCTTGCATCGTCGCGCACCGCGCCGCCACCTGGCCCACTGTGCGCTGGCGCGCTGGCCACCATATGGCGCGCTGATCTCGCGCCACGCGCCGCCGCCCCCTCCGTCTTGGCTTGCCGTCGTGGTGGCGGTGGCCGTCGTCTTGGAGGGCGGCGCGTCACCCTCCGCTGCCCGGGCGCGGCGCGCGCCGCGACGCTCCGGTGGCCGCGTCGCGGGGCACGCGCGCTGCTGGCGCTGCTGGAGGTTGGCGCTGAGGGGGTGGACCGCGCTGACCGCGCCACCAGGATCCCGACGGCGGAGTCAGCCGGCCGTGGCGGCACGCCCCGCGCGGCATGCCGGCCAGCGAGCCGGCCAGGCCGCGGGGCGAGGCACTCGGGTGGAACGCGCGGGAAACGCGGCGAACCGCACGCCGATTCGGAAACGACGGGGCCTCGTCGCGGTGGCGGCCGGACAGGACAGTGTGCTCAAAATAAATTTTAAAAATGGAACTCTACACCCCCTCCCCAGTCTTAATGGGGAGGCCTCCTGCTTTACTTCGGTGTTCGGGATGGGAACCGGTGCTATCAGGTAACTGGGGTTAATCCGATCCAGCGACTTCGATATCGTACGCCGGGGGACCCAGTAGGACCCGAGGACGCCGACACGCCTCCAACATGGGCAGAGTAGAGTAAGGCAGAGACGATAGAGAGACAGAGAAAGAAAGAAAGAGAGAGAGTAGTTTTGGGAGCTTTTGTTTGCGCAGGCTGGTCGGTACCCAAATGGTACACCCGCTGTCCGGCGCTCCCAGACCCGAACATGCAGTCAGTGGGCCAGCTTCAAAGGACTTATCAACTCCATCCGACGAATCGAAATGGACCCACTCGCGACCAATCTCGAGTGGCTGGCTCGATCGGGGATCGAACCAGTGCCGAGGCCAATCCGCCGAAGCGGACTGCTTTTTAGACACCCGGGTGTAATGGCCTGGATTGAGCCTAGACCACTACACCACCCTGACTTGCACGTCTGCCGAGTGTTGGACGACGGGTTTGAGTCGCAGTGGGAGGAAGCCAGTCGAAAAATGAAAGGAAATATTGGGATTCGATCCCCGGACCTTTTGGTCAGGGTCGGACGCCTTAACGCCCTCAGCCACCACGGCTCATGTCTGCGGCCGATAGAAGCGGGCTCTTGACGTGACAATGAGCAGCGGTCAGAGAAAAAAGTTGTGAAGTCGATCCCCGGACCTTACGGTCAGGGTCGGAAGCCTTTACGCTCTCAGCCACCACGGAACATGAGTGATGCGGAGCAAAGCGGGTTTGTTGTTCACCCCGCCACCACAGGGTCAGGCTGCAGCTGGAGAGCGACCTTCCCAGTGGGATCCTCGAGGCGAGTCTGGAACGGCTGGAGCGGGCGGTGCAATGCGGCGTGGCGTGGCGCAGCGTGGCGCAGCGGGGCCGCGTGCCGTGCCAATGATAGCGCGGCCCCGACACGCCGACAAGCAGACAAACGTATCAGCGCCTCACTGCAGGCCGGCAAGGTCGACGATGTCGTGTGTCTCGTTCGCGCGGAAACTGAAGTACACGTGAAAAACTAAACTTGGGCGGACAGTTGTAGCGACGCGTTGTCCGGCGCGCAGCGCACCGTTCGCTGCTGTCCAAAGAAGGCCCCTCTTGGCCAGGTGAGTACCAACGAGTAGAGACAGTCCGCCCCCTGCGTACCCCCACCCCAACGCGCCCGGCAGGTGTGAGTGCAGCCAGCCCGAGTGCATACGCGCAGAGGGTCATTGCTCCCGGCAAGGCCGCTCTCCTTGGAGCCGCCCAGCCAGGCCGGCAGCTGGACGCGCTGGTGACGTCACGGACTCTAAACCCATTAACCACACGTCATTTTATTTTTAAATTTATTTTAATTTTTCAGTAATGATAAAGTTGGCATCGCGGGGACATTTTTTTGGTATCATTTCATTTTTGTCTCTTCGTCGCTGCCGTCAGTCCTCGTCGTCTGTTTTGAGGCATTCGCAGTCCCCTCCCCTGCCTGCCAATCCCCTAAAAAACAAGAAGCACGCCGTGCGATTTTGTTTCCTTTCTCCCTCGTCGCTTGCTCCTCGTCCCTCCTTGTGCACTGCGGATTGCGGCGGGTTGTAATTGGCTCTTTTGGATGGAAATCACAGAGCGCCACTCCTCTGCCGGTCCCACCATTGTCCAAATTCAAGACAGAAGAAAAACGCTCAGAAGTTTTTTTTTTTTTTTGTTTTTTTTTTGCGCGCTCAGCCACACACGCCTTTCCGCGATTTTGTTACTTTTGTTCTGCCGCTGCTGCTCGCAACATTCTGTCGCTGGACGCGGCGATACCGGCGGACGTGCTTTACGATCGCCGTAACGACCTATGAACCTGCAGGCGGGCGGAGGGCGGAGCCAGGGCTACCTGCCGCTCGGCCGCCGCACACAGCGCTAAGGGCCAAAACGGCTGAAAGGGTCAGAAGGGCCTCAAAAGGGTTGTCAAAGGACTGTCACCTCGGCGCCTTGGAAATACGTATATACGCACGCGCTGATAGCTTGCCCGTTCTTGTTACGTCCCGCCTCAGGACTCCGAACCGAGCTGTCTCTCTCTCTCGCACTCACGCGGCGTTCCCGAGCGAGAGCGTGCGAGAGGGGCAGAGTTTCCAAAGTGAGTTCGGTGGCGCTGCGCCGCTGCGCCGCTGCGCCGCTGCGCCGCTGCGCCCGGCGGCATCGCGTGATGGGCGGCGCTCCGGGCGACACGGCGGCAGTGCGGCAGGAAGCGCCGCCGGCCGGCACTCCCCGCATTACCTATGAAACACAGCGGTGACACAGACCTGTGGACAACGCCAGCGAAAACATTTCGTCAGGGGTTGACAACCGCGCTGTCGAGAGCCACGCAGGGCCTCGCGCAGGGACGGGGCTGCCCAGGCTGCCCCCCTCGGAGTCAAAAGGTGAAAGGGGAGGGGGCACTGCCCGCTGGAGAAGGGGGGGGGGACTACCACGACGGCTACGACGACGGACTGGGTGGGAAGGGGAGGGAAGCCCTTATGGACAGCGCGGCGGCGGCCGGACGAGACAGGACAGTGCGCTGGACAGGTGGTGCGCTCCACTCCACCGGTCGAAGCACAACAAATCGATGGACAGGAAAGTCCTGACCGTATATATATCCTGCGCCGAGGCCAACCCGCCCCCGAGGCCGGCGCCGAACTGCGTCGCGGTGCCGCTCGGCCAGTCCCCCGGACTTGGCTGACAAGGACGACGAGGACGCGAGCCGCTCGCGAGTTCCTCTTTTGTTTCGCGATGAAAACAGCGGCAGCGCGTTCAAACGACGACAATGGAACTGCATCGGACGAGTCGTGTCGCGGGCCGGCGGTGCATGCGCCATCTAGATCGCGGCACGCTGTCCGCGGTGTCCATTCCACTGCTGGAGATGGCGGTGCACGCCAGCCACGCTACAAAAGATTTCCCCGCGCGATTCCCGGACGTCCGGCCGAGCCCACGGGCCGCGCGGCGAAAGGAGCGCGCAGCGATTGCGGTGGCGGCGGCCGGCAGGACGGCAGGTGAGGGGAGGGGGTCCCCTTTATGGCCCCACCGGGAGGGGGGGGGGTCCCCCGACAGCCATTCCAACCTAATTTTCGCAGCGGAGCAGTGGGGCAGCCAGGCCCGCTTTTTGTCGGTCTTATCACTTGCTGATGACCAGTCATATGCGTGACGGTCGCAAAAAACAGAGGCCGGGATAGGAAGGCAAAGGGGGGAGGGGAGGGGGCAGCGGATGTCCCCCCCCCCTCCACCTTGCGGCCACTCGGTGATAGCGAGTTGTGTGGGCGTTCCAGGATTCCAGGGGTAAAGTTGGAGTGTCCTGCGCGGGAAGCCCGAAGCACCGCCGCCGCCCTGCTGCCTGCCCGCAACGCGGCGCGTGCCTCGAATCGAATGCCGTGCTAATGGGTCGCAAACGGAAAGGCTCTGTGGGAGTACCACCGAACAGTGGTGTAGTGGCTGGTGAAGCGTATACTGCCAAGGTGTCGGCGGCATTGTCGCAGTTTCCAAAGTGGCTGAGGAAGTTTCCCCGCGGCTTTCATGGCGATGGAGGGGGGGGGAGGGAGGGGCTCAGCCTGCGTCGCGGCACTGTAGGCAACCCGCTTGCGTCACGAAGGCGGCGTATTGTTTGGCCGAATTAATTCGCGTCCGGGGAGGGGAAGCTTTTAGCGATATAGAATCAATATAGGGAGGCGTGCTCGGCTTACACAACACTTACACTGCCACCGGGCACTCGGAGCCAAGTCTCGGCTCTCCGCGCAAAGGGTTTCACTGGCGAAGGACCTCCACAAAAGGATGACACCAATTAGCTGAACGCTCGGGAATAATGTGATTCGCCGCGCGGCTTAAGATGGACTCCAAACTGTGCATCCGTCCACCGAAACAACAACAGCAACACCAAACTGATTCCGAAACAGTTGTACGGAACGCGACGCGACTGCGAGAGAGACAGAGCGAGATGAACTCGCCTCGGTGGCGAAATCACAGGGCCTCCCCCTGTCAGCCGCTATCTGCACAGTGCAGTCCGTAGGCAGTGAGTCCAGTCTGGTCGAAGCGAGTCAACCACCCAAACAGGTCCAGCACCGGTTGACCCAGCGAATCCCTTGCTCACCCCTTTCTCCCCTCCCCGACCCCACTACAGAGTTCATCGACACCGCGCCGCCGTCCTCTCTCCCCCCTCGTACAGGATCAGCCGACCGGCCAACCCCCTCACCGCGCGTCTTCCCCCTCCTCGCCCCTCTCCGTTTTTTTTCGTCGCCGCCGTCGCCGCCCCGGGCATGTGCACCCCTGCACCGCGCTGCATCCACGCGCTGGCTGGCCTCGCCCCCCCCCCCCCCCCGCACCGAATGCCGAATCGCGGCACCGACGCCGCGCGGGCATGAGAGCGATGAAGGCATGGAGTTGTGCTGCATCCGCTGCAGCAGGTCGCCAAGGAGCTTGCCGCCTCTCTCGGTTCGAGAACCAGGCTGTCGCTCGGTGAGTTCCAAACTCCCTCGGACCCAAGGAACGTCCCGTGCGTGAGCGAAACTCGAAGCAGCCCCTGCTCCACTGGCGGACTGACACGTTGGCAGTCCGCGATAGGGCGCCGCAGTGGTGCAGCAGGGCGCCGCGGGGGTTCGTGGGGGCGGGGCGGGGCCTGTGGTTGGCACGTCGTGCCTAGCCGTGCCGATAACAGCGCGGCCGGGCGTCAACAGGCTGTAATGGCGTTCTGCTGCGTTGCCTCCCCCGCCACGCGTCCATTGCAGTGCGCACGGTCTCGTTCGGGTACTCTGTCGCGCCGTCCGCGCTGGTCGTGATGGTCGCCGTCGTCAAGGCCCCGGAATGGCAGGTGTGTCCGAGTCCGCGCACGCCGCGCGGTGGCTGTCTGTCGGCCGGCCTTACAGCGGTGGCAATTTTCCCATTAACCGGAGCAAACAGCAAACAGCGAGCGAGTCAAACAGCGCGGAGGTCGGCGGGGCCATCGGCTCAGGGCGGGCGGGGCTCGGATCCGGGAGGACCCTCGGGACCCAACAACAGGGCTTAGATTGGCTCATTACAATCACAATCCGACCCTACCGGGAAATGACGACGGGGAGCGAGGGGGCAGGGGGAGGTCGCGAGGCGTTGCGGTACAAGGGCCTTGGAGGCGGGCGGCGCGAGGCGTTGCGGTACAAGGGCCTTGGAGGCGAGCGGGGCGGGGCACCTTGGAGCTGTGATTGCTTTTCGTGGAGCCAAGGGCCGAGGGAGGTCTGTTCAGTTTGGTGTGCTTGTTGTGCTGCGGCTCCTGAGTCTCTGTATCGTCCGGTCAATCCTCGCCAGCGGCTCGACGGCGGTAGCGGCGTCCAACGGGGTCGGCGACGGCGGCTACCGATGTCCTCATCGACGTTTGATTCCCGTTCCTGCTCCCAGAAATCCACTTAACTTTTTGCGCCGAGTACGTACATCGAAAAGCACAAAGCGTGCGCCTCTCTACGTATGCCGTGCGGCCCCTTCGCGGCCGCGTGCCTCGCACACTTCGCACAACTACTACAGTTTGATCTGTCAAAGTTGACGGGCCGGCAAGCCTTTGCGATGCAAGGCCTATTCCAGCGGTTCCCAACCTTATTCGGCTCGCGACCCAAAAATGGCTGCCAAACATTTGCGCGGCCCCACAGCCAAACATTCGCGCCGGAACCTGCGTCTTCTCATTACTCGGCATGTTCCTCCCCGTGGCGCCGTGCCGACTTACAAAGGGATCGACCCAAGTCAAGCGACTCTCGGCGCGGCAGTGAAGCCGGGGCGCGCGGAATAAACAAACACCAATAAGGAATCCGAGGCGTGAGTGATTCCGGAGCGCCGCGCCGTCGCCGCGCCGTCTCGCTCGCACCCGCGCAGCGCGCCGTGAGTGCGACAGAGACAGAGCGGCGGAGCGGCCCTTCAGTGTGCAGATCGAGTGTCGCGCCGCCCGGATTAGCGGGGGCGTCCAGGCCGACAGGGGCACATGTAGGCGGGGAGGGGGTCTCAAGCGCCGCTTGCAGGGCGAGTGAGGACGAAGCAGGGGCGGCGTGGAAGTGGAGGGGGGCGACCGGATGTCGTGCAGTCGGAGCGTGTCCGGTCCCCCTCCCCCGGTGCAACGCGACACCGCGGCACCTGCAGCTGCCCCGAAGGAAGCAGCGACGTCGCGTCCACGCGCGGCGGCCGCCGGCCGGCCGGTGATTTCCATGGCCGTGTCTCTTGTCTCTGCCGCTGGGGGTCTTCGGGGAGGCGGGCGGGCTGCGCCTGGAGTCTGCGCGTCGAGACGCCTCGCAGTCCGCCAGACGCGGCCGTCCGGCGTGCTGCCTAGCCGCCGAAGACAGGGGCAGCGCGCCCAGAACTCGCCTCTCCGGAAGTGAGTCCAAGACGCAGAGCGCGTCGAGCTGAGGAGTGAGTCTGGAGCACGACGGGTGGCCTGCCGGCTGGGCGGGCGGCTCCACGAGACCGAAGCAGCAGCCGCCAGTCTCAACAAGGATCATTTCACTACATATACCGCGAGAAAGCTCGAGACGCATAATTGCCACCCATCAGCCAAAATGAAGTCGCGTGTGTGAAAACGAGGCAGCCACAGTGACACGCGTGTTGAATGGGTGGCCTACTTGCCAGGCGGTCGCAGTCTCAGCCATCACAGCTCCCACGCCGTGAGTGTTCTAGAACTGCGGTCGGCAGTTCGAATCCCGTTGAGTTTTCAAATTAAAAAGATGAGGAAGGTCAACTGATATACACTCATTGTGACAAGGGTTTTTAATGAAATGTTCATTATTTATACAACAATTTAAAAGCACTGAGTTTTACAAGGGTTTCCTCCTTTGGAAAATGCTGAGTTTTCCTTACATTAATAACTAATATTTATAAATACTGAACATAGAGGCTTCAAGTGGCGCTCTCCTTACAGATTAGAATTGCATTTTATTTACAAAGATACATATTATATACATTCACACTCGGTAGTTGTGATAAAAATATAAAATAGTCACAAAATCTTAAATACGCTCCTGGTCCTGGTACACTAAGAGACTTACAAGCTAGGGATCACATTTGACATTCCATAGGATACATTTCCTTACAATGAGTTTAGTTTAATTTCTTCATAAAACAACAGTTCACGACTGAAGATAAAAAAAAAAACAATGAGTAGAACATAGAGAATAGACCATTGTCACACAAGATTAAGATTAAATTACTTCCTACAAAATTTGTACTTCAATATAAATTATTGCTGAAAAATATTAGCAGGATAAGGATATATACTAGATATATACATCCTCTTGAATTATAAAAACTGGCTATGAGAGTTGCTGAAGTACATTCAGCACGAATTACTCAACTAAAACAAAAAGAAAACTAGTGTTGATATAATAGAGACCAACAGTTGTCAATTACATTGCACTTACTTAATACAAAAACAAAATAAGTTTCAGTTGACCATGGTTGAATGGCATGTCAGCGGGTGTAAAAGACAAAACTAATGACGCTTTCTGAGCAATACTCGTACTCTGATCCGTCCATGGCCATGTCTTCAACCATGAACTCGTCGGCGTGCTGGCCTCCTCCGGCGCCCTAGAGGCCCTTCGCCCTGCATGCCGCGGAAGTGCAGCTCCATCACCGACGGACTGTCAAAGCCCTCGTCCTCGTCATCACCTTCCTCTTCCTCTTCGTCGCTGGCGGAACATGAAATACCTTGTTAGGCAGGACAACTTTCCCCGGAAACAAAGTGCAACTAAAGCAGATAGAAAAGAGGACTAAAAGAAGGAAAAAAAAGAAACACTTACGCGTCGTAGTCGTCGCGGTGGTCAACAACGTAGTCCTCGTCGTTGTCCTCGCGGTAGTAATCCTCGTCGTCGGCTGCATCGTCTTCCGGAGAGAGGTCGCGCTTCGGCCTAACCTGGTGGTCCTGCAGGGAGGAGAAGCAGTGGAGTCAGAAACAAACCCACGAGACGTAGAGCAACGAGACACGTCCAGCCGGGACTGTCCGCGACGGTCGTGACCTACCTCGGCGTGGTGCGGGTGGTGGCGCCTGTGCACGGCGTGCTTGGGCTGGCGGTGGGTGTCGAGGCGTGCGTCCTGCGCGTGGTGCCCGTCGCCCTTGTGGCCGCGCTTCGGGCCGCGCTTGTGCCCGGCGCCCTTGGTGTGCTTCTGAGGACGGCGTCGCGCGGGGCCGTGCGTGGGCCGCCGGACATGGCCGCCGCGGCGCGAAGACCCGCCCTCGCCGGGCTTGACGTCGCCCGTCCACTTCTTGTAGTGCGGGTACCTGCCGGCGTCCCTGCGGCCGCGCCCCGCCTCCACAGCGCGCGCCATCTGCTCCACCTCGGGCCAGATGGGGCCGAAGATGTACCGGAGGCGCACCGTGTCCTCGGCAGACAGGTGGCCCAGGCGGAGCTGGCGCACCACGAGCGGCACCATGCGGCGCAGCATCTGCCCCTCGAACGAGTCGCCGTACTTGTGGGTCGTGGCCGCGGGCCGCGGGGTGCTGCTCCACGCCGTGCTGGCCGAGCCCACCTCGTTGCTCTCGTCGTCCACGTCGTCCTCGGGCAGGACGTCCGACCGGCGGTGGCTGTCCGGTGCGGGTGGAGTCTCCCTCACCAGCGACGCGATCTCCAGGCCCTTCGTGTCGCTCGTGAGCGGCGGGCTCAGCGGGGGCCTCTGCCGCTCGGCCGCGTCCGCAAAGTAGTCGCCGTCGTACTCGTCCACACGGCTGTCGTAGTCCGGGATGTAGCTGTCGGCCGGGGAGCCGCCGCCGACCACCACGCCGTCGTCAAAGGCCACGCCGTCGTAGTAGTTGAAGTCCGTGACGGGGGCCGACGTGGGCCTCAGGGTGAGCGGCGCCACGAAGGGACTCTTGGAGGTGCCTGGCAGCGGGTACGTCATCACGGTCAGGGTTTGCGGGGTCGTGTCCGTCGACCACGGGAAGGTCGCTTGGGGGGCGCTGGCCGTCATCTCCAGGGCCGTGGGGTCCACGTCGGCAGGGGACGTCGTCAAGACGTCCACCAAGTACGTCGAGGCCTCGGTGGGGGTGGCACCCGCCGTGGTGGTTGCCTCGCTCGAGACCGTGGTCGACGCGTCGGCCATGGTGGTCGAGAAGGATGCAGTTGAGAATCCGTCCGTCGAGGCCGTGTAACCCACGGCTGCGGGGTCCGAAGTCATGGCATCCTCGGTCCAAACGCCGGATCCTGCCTCCGCCGTGGTGGTCCCGATGGACTCGGTGTAGGTCGAGACGTCCTCTGGCAGGGCAGAGGCCGTCGAAACAGTCTCTGTTGGGGCGGAAGTCGTCGAGACGACCTCTGTCGTCGCAGAGGTAGTCGAAAAGACCTCTGGTGCAGGCGAGCTGGAGTAGGCCGCGTCGGTAGCGGGTTCCTCGCTCTGATCGGCGTCGGTGACGTCAGTGGGTGTCCAGGACGGCGTGCTGTCCTCGGCCTCCAGCGAGCTGTAAGCTTCCGTCGTGGTCGGGGCGGCGGTGGTGCTCGGCGCGCCGTCGGGGAAGTCCGTAGTGGCGGGGGCGACGGTTCGGCGGTTGATTTCGATCTCGATGGTATCCAGGTCGTAGGAAGTGGGCAGGTCTGAGTCAGTCGACACAAACGACACTGTGCTAGACTGGCTCGTCACAGTCTCGGCCTCCTCGTCCTCGGGCTGCGTGGTGGTCACAGAGCTGCCGACGTCAGAGGGGAGCTCTGTTGTCACAACCGGTTCGTTTGTGAAAGCAGCCGTAGCGGGATCGAGCAAATCTGTGGTCACACTTCCATTATAGGCAGGCTGGAATGTGGTCATCAGAGGCACATCGGTGGCGGAAACGGAGATGACAGTGACCGAGTCAGTCTGGTCCGCGGTCAGCGCCGGCTCGCTCCAAGGGAAGGTGGTTTCTGTGGCGGTCACAGCAGGCGTGGACTCTGGATCAAAATTACCCGTCGTCACAACCTCTACAGGTTCTGTCACAAGATTGACGGAGAGCGAGATGTTGGTTGTAAACACAGGGACTTCCACGGCCACGGTGGTCACGGCCTGCTCGAGGAGCAGTGCTGCAGTGGTCTCGGTTCGCTCGGGCCAAGCTGTAGTCTCGCTCCATTTGGAAGGCGCAGCCGTGGTATCGATTCGATTCGGAGTCGCTGCTGTGGTCTCCGCTACATCGGTCGTAACTGCAGTCTCCGCTGGCTGGTGGGTCGCTGCTGTAGTCTCAGCCGTCTTATAGGCCGTGGCTGTCGTTTCGCCAATATCCGTTGTCACGATTGTGGTCGCCGCGGGCCATGTTGGCACAACTGAAGTCTCAGTCAGCTGGTGGGTCGCGGCTGTGGTCTCCGTAGGTTCGTGGGTGGCAATTGAAGTCTCGAACACGGGCTGGTGGGTCGCGGCTGTGGTCTCCGTAGGTTCGTGGGTGGCAATTGAAGTCTCGAACACGGGCTGGCGGGTTGCCACTGTGGTTTCGACCGTGGGCTGCACGCCACTGACTGCCGAGTTGCTGGTCCACTGGTCGTCCCAGGCGGAGAGCGTCGCGACGCCTGAGGCCGCGTCGTGGGGGGCGTCGTCGGTGGCCGCCACGGCCGAGGTCGTGAAGACGTACACGGTGGAGCCGGCCTCGCTGACGTCAGTCGTCGCCTTTGTATGCTGGGCCGACGGCGTGGTGCCAGCTGCTGGACCTGTTGCGCCGTCCTGCGGCCGGTCGCCGCGCTGCACCGCCGCCACGGGGCTGGCGGGGGACGGCGAGGGCACCCAGGTGGGGCTGGAGAGGAACACAAACACCCGAGTCAAGCCATTGTGCCAAGGATCGAAAGCAACCTCTAACGGCGTGCGGTCTCATCTCTCACCTGGGAGGCCCGCGCCTGGTCGCGGCGCGGTTGATGATGAGGTGGGGCCGCGCGGCGCTCTGCACAGACTCCACCATGTCGTACAGCGGCGTGCCGTACAGGCGGAGCCAGGACGGCGTCGCAGGGTGCGGCGTCGCGGGGTGCGGCGTCGCGGGGTGCGGCGTCGCGGGGAGCGGCGTCGCGAGCTCGTAGCGGACGAGGTGAGAGACGCCGCTCGCCGGGGAAGCCAGGGACACCATATAGTAGTCGCTGCCAAGCAAAAGAATAGCTCACTTAGTTTGGAACATTTTATTCCGGGAGCAGAGAGAAAAAGTTGTCGGATTTTTTCCTCTCGGACTTATCCGCACATGCGCATTTAGCGGAAGAGAGATAAGTACCTGGCGGCCTGCTTCTGGGCGATGGGCGCCACTACACGGGGAAGTTCCCAAGCAGGCGCAGCGACCGGGGCCGCCACTGGCGCCACCCTCAGCGGCGCCGCGCCGAGCCGCGCCGCCACGGGCAGCGAGAACGCGTTCCAGGACGACGAGGACGACACCGGCAGGCGGTGCGACGAGTACCAGGGCCACGCGGCCACGCGCAGCAGGGACCGCCCGGAGCGGTCGTCGCCAAGCGAACCTGGGAACGGACCAAAGGGTTAGTTAGCCGCACTGCTATTGAGACTGGCATATGGGAACAGGGAGCGAGTCTAAAGTCACACGAGCAAAACAGATAATAGAAAATGCGCTGGCCGGGAATCGAACCCGGAACAACTGCTTGGAAGGCAACTATGCTAACCATTACACCACCAGCGCTCCTTGCTGACGGGGTCTTTCCGCACAATACAGGTCACGCTTTTACCACATGTAACTCGGCTTTCACTGAGTGAGAAAAAGGAATGCGCTGGCCGGGAATCGAACCCGGAACAACTGCTTGGAAGGCAACTATGCTAACCATTACACCACCAGCGCTTCTTGCTGAAGAGGCCCGCCACCGCAGACGACTTCTCTGAGATGCCCCGAGCGGAGCCGCAGAATATATCAAAGTGTCCGAAAAGAGATGCGCTGGCCGGGAATCGAACCCGGAACAACTGCTTGGAAGGCAACTATGCTAACCATTACACCACCAGCGCTTCTTGTGAGGGAGGGCCTCCGCGCCGTGGGACGTCTGGCGACGCGAGCACTGCCCCCCCACCACCGCTGGCGGCAGTGGTGGGGGGACCAGCGCACGGTGCGGCAGCGCGTGGCGCAGCGTGGCGCGCGCGGGAGCAGTGCGACCACTCCACCGCTCGATCAACCGTAGCGCGCGGGAACATCCTCAAACTTCCAAACTTATTTTCTGCGACGCGACGCGCCCCGCGGTATTACCTCGTTCCGCAGCGCAGCGCGCAGCCCGTAATTTGGCGAGTGGAAGCCACTTCCACTTCCATCGCCCTGCCTGGCCCAGCCCTGGATTACACTCGTCGAGCCAAACTTCGGCGGCCACTTAGTTGCACGTATAGCGCCTGCTTCCCAGAACCGCCAGTTCACCATGGCGAGAAACAAAATTAATTTTCATCAAGTTTTGATCAAATTGAAATTAAATTTTGGCAGCCGTAACGTAAGAGCAGGTCGATGGGCCGAAAACCTTCATGCTCAGAACAGATCGAACTTCATTGAATTCTACGGGCGACCTCGGGTGGTCGCCCACGCCTTAAAAAAATGGGTGGTAAAGCCTTTGTCAAGCCTGTCAAGCACTGCGACCAGAAGACTGTCGCTCCGTCTCGCTCGCACCGCCTCGAGACGCCCCATGAGTGCGAGAGAGAGTGCGGAATCAGCTAACAACACACCAGCCACCACACAGGCGCCAAAAAGGCCGGGTGGCGCCACCACACGAACACACACACGCGCGCGCGCACGGACACACCCACACGGACACATCGACAGGCGGCCGGGCTCGCGCCACAAGTCGGGGGGAGCGTTGAGGGGGCAGGAGTTGGCAGCAATGCTGACGCAGTGACAGGCCTACTCGCTCGACACGTCAAAATTCCACTTTAATTCCAAGCGCGCCTCGCGAGCCTTGGCTCGACCTCGGCGCTCGCGAGAGTTTATCGCCGCCAAAATCTCGGCCTCGGCCGCCCGGAGAGGACGCGTCCGAGGGAGTCTCGGTAGTCAGGCGGGGATTACACATCCACATTACCAAAGCAAAGCCGAAGCGGCAGAGGGGATCAGGGGTGGCGGCTGCGTCCGAAACGCCTTCGAGGCCCCCGTCGCCGCCCTGCCAGGGGGAAAAGTCCCAAAGTGGCGCTCTCGGATCCCCGACTCTCGCACGCTCCCCGGCACGTCACGCGGGGACGGGACGGCAGCGCAGCAGCCTGCCCGCCAACTCAAAACTGTGACGCAGAAGGGAATTTATATCGGGAAAATTTGAGCAGACGCGTCGCATGAGGCGGCTCGATAGGGTTACCCCGCGGCGCCTCAAGTCGAGGGGCGCCTGGCCGCCCATCGGGCGACAAAGGGCGTGGATTTGCCTACCCACGCTGTCAACCTGGCGACGACACACACGACGACACTTCCGAGTTCCTGCGAGTTCCGACCTATCGGCGCGTTCCGCCCCTTTCCACTTTCCCGGAACCGAGTGACAAGTGTGACCCGCGCGTGTGTGTTAGTGTGTGTACTCCGGGGAAAGCACGAGAGAGGATTGCGGGGGCAATACGGTGGAGTGGGCGAGGCTTCTACGTACACTACACGGACGCCAGCCGCGACCCCGGTCAACAGGCCAAACAGGACGACAGGGCGCAACATCCAAGGCACACTGCCGCCCCTAACCTAGAGCCTCGCCTAGCCGCACTCGCGGGACTGTACTCACTTGAGGACGGGCGACAGGCAGCGACCTGCAGCAGCAGGACGAACGCGAGCAGCAGCGTCGCGGAAGGCATGGCGGCGCTGCAGCGTCGTCCGACAGGGCCTGACTGGCCTGCCGTTCGGCGGCCGGTATTCGTGCTTCCTGCAGACGAGCGCGCTGTTCAGCAACAACAACTCGCGAGCATGACACCTCGACAGCAGTGCAGGCGGTCCCAGGAGGCGTTGCTGTCCACAGCGCAGGCGATGGCAGGACACGCGGAAGGGAAGGTCTTGCAGGGCGGCAGCGACTAAGGCGAACAGCGTCAGACGTTCAGTCCAGTCTGAACCTGTCGGCTTGGCGGCACCTAACCTCACTACGCACTACGCTCCCGCAGGCGGGCGCTCTGCGACTGATGCCTTGGCCCGCTGGACTCGGACGGCCTGACTGACTGACTGACCTGCGGTGCGCTCGGGGGACCGCTCCCCGTCCCAGCGTGCGCTGCAGCAGCATGCAGCAGCGCACCAGCGGCCAGGGAACCCCCTTCGCCGAACCCGTGTAGGCGACGCTCGCGACCTCGCGACCGCAGCCGCAAGGGCGCTACCGTTTCGGTTTCGGCTTTTCCAGGGTCCGCGCCGCTCTCCCCTCCCCGTCCCTCCCCACCTCACCAGGCGCGTCACGCAGAGTACAGTCCGACCCGAAAGTGCGACAGGAGCCGAGCGCGGCGCCGGATGTGTTGTTGATTGGCTCTCAGGAGACGGAATGACAACACCAACAAAACGTGACGGAGGTTCTTGAGTTTATTCATTTGTCATAAAAAAATAATGACTGATGAAGCATGTGAAGTATGCTACAGTTATTGAACCATCAATGAATGGAGCAACATTGCGGAGGGCTGATTAGAAGTAGGCACGAAAAATTGAGTTTTGAGCAATAAACGTGGCAAAACTGTTTTGAGCAGAGGGATGCATGGTTGTACTACAACGCTGCGTTCAAGACCGCGAGAAGACGGCCACCCGCGACACGTCGCCGTTGTATTTGGCGTGGTGCGCGTTGAAGGCGGCCACGTGCTTGTTGTGGTGCTGCAGGAACAGCCGCCGCTGCGCGTCCGCGGCCGGGGCGGCCGGGGCCCGCACCCTGGCCACGGCCTCCAGCTGCGCGCGCCGCTCCGTCGAGAGCAGCACGCCGGGCTGGGGCGGCGCTGGCGGCTCCGGCTCCTCGCCGACCATCTCCGAATCGCCCTCGTCCACTTCCTCCGCGATCGGCGCCGGCTGCATGGACAGAGAGAAGACAGATGAAACTTACAGCTGAAAAAAATGGAAACGAAGTTACGACGATGTGAAGACTGCAGCGGCCAAGTCGAACACTAATCGATATTCAAGCCGGCGCGGAATCCCCGAGGCGGGGCGACACGACGCTGCTTAGCGCGCCCATTCACTGGCACAGCGGCCTCGTTGCGGGGTTGATCTACGCTGCCCCTTGAATGTAGGCCGCCGTGGGAGGGGGGGGGGCTGCCGAGGGCGCTCGAGGGTGAAGCAATATGCCGTCCTTCCGGGAAGTCCTACAACATGCCACTCGTCAAAACAGTTTGTTTGCGCGGGGTGGCGAGGCGTGGCGGGGCGTGGCGGGGCGGGGTGGCTGGGGGTCGCGCCTAGTCGCGCCTAGCCGCGCCTCGTGGAGCAGCAGCGCGCGACCGCGGCCCACTGTGCGTGGGGCCGAGCGACTGCACCGCGGGCCGGCCGTCCATTAGGGACATTAATCGCCGAGGGGCGCCACCGCCATCATCCGCAGGGGATGGTAAACCGGCAGGCTGCGCCCGAACGGCGCGTTGGTCGTTCGGAATCAGCCTCCTGGCGGGGCCATAAACAGCGTCCGATCATTTTATTCATCTTCGTCAAACCATGGCGAAAACTGTGACCAGGTCAGGCGCCGAGCGCGCGGGTTTTACCTCCACGTCGCTGCGCGTGTCCTCGGCGCCCGCCGCGGTAACGGTGCTGGCTGGCGCCTCGGCGACCACCTTGACGTGGTGCGGCGCGGGCGGCGTCGCGCCGCCGACGTCCTCGGCGACGGGCAGGCGGTTGGACGGCACCAGCTCGTCCAGCTTGGTGAGCCCCGGCGTGCGCCGCGTCGAGTCCCTGGAGATGGTGCCCGCCAGCACGGCCGAGGCCTCCCCGCCCTTGTCCGGGCAGGGCGTCGGCGCGGACGTCGACGAAGCCAGCGATGACGTGGATGGGTCGTCGGCGAGGCCGAAGCCGGGAGCGATCGGGTTGAGCGGAGGCCGGCCGCCACCGAGTCCTCCAGGGCCCTGCAACCGGGTGGAGTTTCAGGACAAACCTCTCTCTAGCAGCGTTATGCTCCACGTCGGTACGCGGCTCCGACCTTACCTGGTAGTACCCGTTGGGTCCGTAGCTGACGGACAGCGCCGTGTTCATGGTCTTGCCGAACACGTTGAGGCTGTGGCTGGCCGACAGCGACCCGCTGCTCGAGATGGCGCCCCCGAGGTGCAGTCCCGCCAGGAAGCCGATGCGGCCCAGCAGACGACGGGCGCCGCGGGGGGCGTCCGCGGCGTCGACGGCCACGTGCATGCGGCAGAGCACGGCGTCGGAGGCGTGCGGCGTGCACTGCACGGGAACCTCGACGTCTGCGCGGACCGATTTCCAGAAGCCTGGGTTATTTTGCGTCACGGCGCGCCTCGCCCATCCGGCTTGCCCTTCCCCGTCCCCGCCGACGCCATGGTGTGGCGACCGCCTAATCCGGCGCGGCGGAGGACGGGGAGGACGCCGCCGGCGCCGCGATGCTGGCCGCGACACCCTTGCCGGCACGGCCTGGTCATTGACCAGGACCGGCAGGGCAGTCCGTCCAGCGAGCGTTCAGGTCCGTTACCATTGGCGCTGGCGGGAGCGACGGCGGCCAGGGAGGCGCTCAGCACCGCCACCAACACGACGACGACGACGACGACGGCGCGGGCCATGGTGAGCGAATGACGGGACCGCGAGCGCCTCGCCTGCTTTGCCTCGCACGGGTGAAAGTGTCCGCCCAATTAGGTCCCGATTATGCAGCAGTCTGATTCGCTCTGTCGCTGTCGCACTCGCTGGATGGTCCCCAAGGGAGCGAGAGAGACAGGGCGACGAGGCGCGGTTCCGAAGCAGCCCGCAGACATGCTGGCGGTGGGTGGGGGCCCGCCGCACATGCGGGAGGCAGCGAGGCAGCGCTCAGACACGCGACTCCCGCCGAAAAGACACGCGGAGGCCAATCAATTTGGGACAATGCGAAATACTGCACGTAGTGCAAGTCAGGGAAGGCCTTTGACAGCGCAGCGCGGAGAGGAGGCCTGCTGGGGTGCTGGGGTCGCTGGATGCGGTGCGGCGCGCCCTTCTCCCGGCATTCCCGGCCCACCCCTTCCCCTTCGTCCGGCGTGCGCGGCCTGGCGGCCGAGACGACTCTGGGGCAGCAGACCGGAGCAGCAGCGTTGCCGGAACCCGCTCAAACAAACAGGCCTTGGTCCTGTTTGATTTCTACGAGCCGTTTTCGGTTCATTGGTGGTCGCGGGAACTGCTGCTTTACCCTGGCCAGGACCCCGTATTGCGCTACGTATTTGTTCCATCCTTTTGGAGTGAGAGGATGGGTGGATTTGACGGTCCGCGAAGCACGAACCTGCAGGCAACACGGCGTGGCGGGGCGACGGGGCGTGGTGGGGCTGAGTGGGCGGGTCGGCTGCGCTCCAATCCGGGATCTGGGGGAATCAAATAGTGACAGGCTATCATGACTCGGTCCTATCCGTGGAATGGATGTTAGTAAGGCCCTCCCGAGAGTTGCTCAGGAATTGGGGAAGGGGCCGAAGGAGACGCTCTGGCGTGCACTGACGCATCGGCAGCTGACGGACAGACAGACAGACAGACAGACAGACGGATAGACGGGCGTAAAGCCCTCGAGGAACTGTTGCTTTCGCTTGCATGTGTTTGTTGTTTTTAGTGTGAAGTAATTGCGTTACGTCACAGTAAGGTCAACTGTCGGCGGCGCCCGCATCTTTTCACGCGGCGGAAATTCATGGAGCTGGACTCAAGGTGACTGACTATGAAAGTTATAGGGGTCAAATCAGAAATGAGACTCGGTTTAAAACGATGATGTAATTTTTATTTAAAGATATTTAACATCACTTATGGTTCAACGAAAATATTTGAATATTCTTTTTACAGTTCATTTATACAAATAAAATATGTTTATCACAAGTCTGAGTTCAATACGTTATTACAACAACCGTCAACGAAAAGAACGCTGTGCTTTCCAGTGCATCACAAGATGCAAGATGCCTGCCGGTAGAACAGACATATTTACGATGCAAAATAAATCTACGGCTGGAAAAAATCACCTCAATTTCACTATGATTTTATAGTGATTCTTCCTGCGTTGAGTAGAACTAACTGTTACATCCCATCGTCTGTGACTAGGATTCACACCATAAACTGGTACGTAACCAGCGCACTTATAAAACATCCGAACCGACAGCCGAACAGACCTGAACGCCTGAATGCATACATTGACTGTTTGCCTGTTTTCAAATGCCTGGACGGCTTTGCCTATTATATTTGTTTTTGATTTGCACAATTTGTTACCCTAGACGTAACTATAATATTTGACACTTTTTGGCATGTTAGTTCGTGGGGCGAGAGTGTCTTGAGCACATTTGAATCCGCGTAACCTGGGCGAATCTTCACCCCACGCTCTCCCTGCCGCCACCGGACGGACGGAAGGGGCGGGTGGCTTCACTACACTGCTACGGACGTGTACTTCTGCTGGGGCGTGAGGTCTTCCGGGGAGGGGGTGATCTCTTGGGGATGCGCCGGCTCCTCCTCGGCGTACAGCTGCAGGTCCTTGCCCAGGTAGCAGACGACGGCGTCCAGCAGCACCCCGATCGTGGTGATCACTGCAAAGCAGTCAAAGGGTTAGACCAGCTGTTCCAGCGACCTAACCATGGGGTCGCAGAAAAATATTTCGGGGTCGCGGCTTGATCCTGGGGTCGCAAAATGCCACCTGAGTCTGATCGCCAGACTAATAAAAACAATTAAAGCATGTCAAAAATGACATTTGCAATGGGTGTCGAATCCAGGTCCCCAGATTCAGCGTTCGGCGCCTCTACGCGCTCGGCCAATGTGACGCATAAGACGTTGTTGTTTAAAGCGGTGCCTTTGAAAGGCTGGATCCGTACGCACCGGCCGCCGTGGCGTTGATGTAGGTCCGGAAGTTGGCCTTGTCGTACAGCCAGCAGTTGCCCCTGCGGCCGCAGGACTCGTCCCACACCAGGCACGTCGAGTCTGCAACAGAGGCGGAGTCAGGTCGCCAGCAGTGTAGGCGGCTCGCGTATTTTCGGCGCTACCAACCGATAATGGCTCCGAACAGTATCGGTCCGGGGATGAAAGCGAAAATGCTGATGAGGAACAGGGACAGCCCCTGCGCGAAGGCTTTGTCCTTCGGGTCCACCGCTCTGCACACACCAAACAAACCAAAATAATACAACATACGTCACCAGACAGAATCCAGACCGAGGGGGTAACAACTCAAAATTTTTGTCGAAGACCCTCGTTTAAATGAATGTGACCAGATGATGCGAGCCGTAGTCTACAGTCCCAGGTTCAGCTTCCAACATTTATTATTTTTCACTGCCCTCCCCAGTGCGCTTCAAAGTCACAGGAATGCGCAGTGATCACCATCTGCCGTGGTTGCTGGAGGTGTCGACGCGTCGGTTCTCCGGTACGAGGATCGGCGGTTCAAATCTTATTACTTCACAACTTTTTTCTCTGACCGCTGCTCATTGTCGCGTCAAGAACCCGCTTCAATCGGCGTCAGACATGAGCCGTGGTGGCTGATGGCGTTAAGGCGTCCGACCCCGACCTGAAGGTCCAGGGATCGAATCCCGACATCTCCTTTCATTTTTCGACTGGCTTCCTCCCACTGCGACTCAAACCCGTCGTCCAACACTCGGCAGACGTGCAAGTCAGGGTGGTGTAGTGGTCTAGGCTCAATCCAGGCCATTACACCCGGGTGTCTAAAAAGCAGTCCGCTTCGGCGGATTGGCCTCGGCACTGGTTCGATCCCCGATCGAGCCAGCCACTCGAGATTGGTCGCGAGTGGGTCCATTTCGATTCGTCGGATGGAGTTGATAAGTCCTTTGAAGCTGGCCCACTGACTGCATGTTCGGGTCTGGGAGCGCCGGACAGCGGGTGTACCATTTGGGTACCGACCAGCCTGCGCAAACAAAAGCTCCCAAAACTACTCTCTCTCTTTCTTTCTTTCTCTGTCTCTCTATCGTCTCTGCCTTACTCTACTCTGCCCATGTTGGAGGCGTGTCGGCGTCCTCGGGTCCTACTGGGTCCCCCGGCGTACGATATCGAAGTCGCTGGATCGGATTAACCCCAGTTACCTGATAGCACCGGTTCCCATCCCGAACACCGAAGTAAAGCAGGAGGCCTCCCCACTCAGACTGGGGAGGGGGTGTAGAGTTCCATTTTTTTAAATTTATTTTTAGTTAACACGATCGCCAGCGCCTGGGTATAAACCGGGTCCCATCCGAACACCGAAGTTAAGCAGACGGGGGAAAGAGGGTCGTAGGGTTCCATTTTTTATTTTTTTACCAAATTTTAAAGAGAGTGGCGTATGTTTGTGTTTGTGCCGTGTGTTGATGTGAATAGGACATGCTAAGGTGATCATTCTTTTTTTTTTTTTTGGCCAGTTGTTTCCCCCTCGATCCAGACCAATACACGAGCGCAATTGTCATTTTGACTGTCGCCATGTTCCTACCTGTAGTTGACGAGGAGGTTGCCGACCTTCCCGGAGGAACCCAAGCTGTGCATGACGGTGGTGATGATGAGGAAGGTGAAGAAGACGTTGTGGCAGTCCAGGTCGCACGGCCCTGCCCGCACTGCGCGGTTTGATACCTGCGGCCACGGCGTCCAGCCCGGGTAGCCGCCGCCCTGCGTGTCGCCCTGCGTGTAGCCCTGCTGCGGGTAGCCACCGGCCTGCGGGTAGCCTTGCGAGTAGCCCTGCTGCGGGTAGCCCTGCTGCGGGTAGCCCTGCTGCGGGTAGCCCTGCTGCGGGTAGCCGGCCGTGTAGCCAGACGGGTAGCCGCTGCCCCCGACGCTCATGTACTGGTGGTGATGGCTGGGGTCCCCGGAGCCGTGGCCAGGACCCCGCCACGCCTCAGCCCCGCCGGACACGCAGGTGCAGTTGTCGTACATCTGTTGAGAGGAGAAACGCGGGTTCGAATACTCCTGCGGAAAATTGATTTGGTTTCCAGGTTGTTGTTATGGCCTGCCTTGATGTCGTTGTGGATGATGCTGGACGTGCAGCCGGCGTGGCAGGCCGAGTAGAACGTGAGGCCGAGTGGCTCGAAGCACACAGGGTCGTACTTGATGTTCTGGCAGCCGCAGTTCAAGTTGCACGGCATCGTCAGCTCCACCCTGTATGGTCAATGATGTCAGTTTCGTTGCGATTTCGTTACTCAGATTTCATCAGTTTTCGCTGCACTGTGTGATCGAGTTCGCACTGACCTGCCGTTGTAGTCCTGGCGGTACCCCTGCAGGGCCACCTCGGGGCAGCCCAGAAAGATGAAGGATATCTCGCTCAGGACGTAGGTGGTGCCCACCACCACGTTCCAGCTCAACAAGTACAGTGGCCTGGGCTTGAAGCGGGAGATGGCCCAGCCCGACACCAAGAAGCCCGACATCATGGCCAGGATGGAGATCGGCGCTGCGGTTCAGTCCCGTTAGTCCTTAGCGCGGTGAATCGTTTGAAACGAGGGGGAAACAACTCAAAATTCTTGTGAACGTTTTAAAAAAATTTATTATCAATTTTTTTGAAATTTTTCGAATTTTTTGAAATTTACATTTTAGTGTAAATTTGGCTAGTTGTTTCACCTTCGGTTTGAAATGACCATGGAAAAGAAAGATGTTGCCTACCCGTGATCATGGACGCTTTGGCAGACGACTGCTGGAACTGCACCTCCATGTACTTGGTGATGAAGGTGATGTAGGCGGAGCCGCCCAGGATGTAGAAAATGCCGGACCAGATGTTGCACAGCAGGAGCTTGTTCTGCAGCAGGCGCATCAGGGCCCCGGGGAACGCTGCAAGACAAGCAGCGCGTTCTGCTTTCAATTCTAATCTCAATTTCAATCTGAATCTCAATTCCGATTCCTCCCTTTTCGGGCCGCACCTTTGAGCGTCGGCTTCTGGGCGGTCTGCGACGCGGGCAGGGGCTCCACCTTGAAGGACGTGGCCGACGTGAGCGGGCGCTCGTCCTTGGACAGCGCCTCCTTGGTCTGCTGCAGCGTGCCGAGCGCCATGTTGCGGCCCATGTTCTTCTTCGGCAGGAACCGCGGGAAGAGCGCCATTAGCGCCGCGAACATGAACATGGTGGAGCCGAGCAGGATCCAGCCTGCGAACAGAAATCACGTTCACGTCACGTTTGTTCCTTGTTTCCGGGAGGCTGTCCGTCGAGCTTACCCAGCCACCAGGCGCCCAGCCAGCGCGGGTCCTTGATGCCGATGACGGGTGTGAGGGACGGCTCGATGTAGAGGCTGAGGCAGGCGTAGCCCAGCACGAAGCCGATGGCGGGCCCCACCGTACGCAGCGCCATGGTCAGGCCTGTGACAGAGCGAGCCGTCAGAGCGCCGCGGGGCAGGCAGCCCAACGCACGCGCACGCGCCGCGCTGCCTACCCGCCGCTCCGCAGGCGGCACGGCAGGCCGCGGCCCGAGGGCCTACCCAGCAGCATGGGGGTGTTGGTCTTCTTAGTGTTGTCGTCCAGGTAGGTCTGGCCCAGCGAGAAGTAGAGGGTCGTGCCCACGCCCAGCACGAACTGCGACAGGAACACCAGCCCGGCCGGCAGCCAGGTGAACTCCAGGTCCACCTCGTTGTCCAGCGGGCAGTCCGGGTTCGGCGGGTGCGACCACGAGCACAGCTTGGCCTGCTCTGTAGCAGCGAGGGGTCAGTCCGCGCCGTCCGCGCCGTCCGCGCACCTCTGCCGCCGATGAGGCACGGCTTACCGCTCTGCGACACGGAGTAGTTGAAGTGGCGGTGCTGCAGGTACTCCTCGGTGAGGGCGATGGCGTCGGGGCCGGCGCCGAACACGAAGTGCGGCAGGGTGAGGATGAAGCAGGAGGCGGCCGACAACGCCACGCCCCAGGCGATCCACAGCGGCCGGCGGCCCTGGCCGCCGTAGTACGTGAGGAACAGGGACAGCATGATCTGGCTCACCTCGTTGCCGCTCAGCATGATGCCTGCAAACTCACAGTTTATCAACCACCGTCTGTCTGCCGTCCTCCTGCAAGGGGCGGGACTTGAACCTCTCTGGCTGGCGGCGCAGCCCTTGACGCGCGCCTCGACGGGTACGTCGGTACGTGCCTGTCCCTCTGCCGCCCCACCCCGAATCGAACCGATAAAAGGCGAAACAGCGCCACTAAAATGTTATTTCATTCCAGAGAAAACAAGAATTTTGCGCGCAGGCCGCAGGCAGCAAGTTTGGCAGGTTGTTTTCGTTTGGGGCGGAGGCGAAAAATGGGCCCCTAGTTTGCGGCGAGGCTTTGCTCGTCAGCGCGGGGGGGGCGGGGGGCCGCTGCTCTTCCTCCCTGGCATGGCCGCGCCCTGCAGGCCGGAGACCGCTCTTCCTGCACCAGCCCCACGGCCTTTTGATTCGCTCGCTCGGGGAGGCCGCGGTCCCGGCGAGCAGCGAGGCTCGGGCATTGCTCACGACGTGCCGCGCGGCGTGGCGTGCCTCCAGGGTGCCTCCAGGGTGCCGCGCTGGAAGCAACGACAGCGCGGCGGCGCCCCATTGCCGGCCAAAAAGTTCCCGGAAGCAGCAGCGCGAAGCGGAGGCAGAGAGAAGAAGCGCCCGCCGCCCGCCCCTCTGCTCCCCGCCATCGAGGCAAACAGACTTGGCCACGTTACGGGAGGAACGTTTGGGAAAAGATTTTTGAACTCCATTTCTTGTACTTTTTCTCGTGTTTGGACAAGCCGAAATCAAAGGGTCTTCCACGAACGAAGCACCATGGTGTGTGTTTGTTTCTGGCGGCATGGACTTCTGTAAGCGCATCTTATCAGCGGCCCTGCCAATAATGGGCCAGTAACCAGCAACAGAAGTGGCCCATCTATTTCATATGGCTATCAGGTTACAAAAATTGTCCAAAGATTTTTTGTTTTAGAGAGACCTTTTTCTGGTGTAAACTTTGCCGTGCTTTGCCTCGTCTACTTTTCTTTCTCTTTTTCTTTATTTGCCTCCTTTTCGCCAAAGCGCGCGGCGCAGGATTAAGAATTCGCCCTCATAGAAATTTCATGGTGTTGTGCCGTGGCGGGGCGGGGCGGGGCGGGGCGGGGCGGAGCGGGGCGGGGCGGGGCGGGGCGTGCCGATGCACGGGGCACGCGTGCCCTCTGAGTGCGCGGACGCGCATAGCGTCACGGATGCATGTGAGAGCGCGCGCGTAGAGGTGTGCGAGTCCGAGTGTGCGCGCCTGCCGCTGCAATCTAATGATGTACGCGCACACATGGCACCTCATGAAAAAGAACTCATGAAACATTTATTTTGGAATATGAAGAGGGGCTTTGCGTGCCGCCACTGGATCGCGAGGAGGGCCGTGGAGTGCCTAGGGGTTGCGCGGACGCTGCGGCTGCAACATTTTTTTACGACCCCATGGCGTCGGGATTGATTCCACATTTGTTCGATTTTCCGGTGGGGCTCCCAGCTGATTCTGAATTCTCATAGACTTCTTTAACAAGTTCTAAACGCAAATCGTACTCAAAGCCCATGAGATTTCTTTTCTTGTTTAAAGAAACTGGGAAACGTCTTACCCGTGGTTTTGCTGGGGATCTTGAAGCGCTTCTCCAGGGTGGTGAGCGTGGAGATGAAGTAGACGTACGCCATGGCCTGCACGGTGCCCAGCAGCCCGTACACCACGAGGAACGTCCTGGAGGTGGCGAACCTGTTCATGCAGGCCGGCCGCCACCCCCACAGCCCACACAGGTAGTCATTGTTCGTCGTGTCCGCCACCTCCAGCGTAGAAGCCGTCTTGGAGGAGTCCTTGGACGCCATCCTGCGGACCCTGCAGCATACAGGCGGACTTAGGCAAAAAAAATCGACAAAAAAAAAAACAACATTTTTTTTTGGCAAGAGAGTGCATTATTGGTCGACGCCCCAGGGTAAAGGATCAAGTCAGATCAGAGCGCGGGCTTCACCCTGTGCCGCTCTGCGCCGCCCTGCGCCGCCCTGCGCGCTACATCCCGGGCGTGGACGACACGACGCCGGCCGTCCCCACGGCCAGCCCACTTGTCTGCCGTCAAGCTCCCCACGTCCGCTAAGGGCGGCCGGGCTATGAAGGGCAGCTTCAGCGGGATCTTGCAGTCTCGTACCTCATTCCGGAGAGATAGGTTGCCCAGTAAGCAGCCTGTGCTTTGCCTCGGGTGCCCTTGCCGTGGTCCTTCCCTCCCGCCTCACACTCACGTAGACCCACACTCACACATATATATACATACATTCACCCTCACAGTGCACGCGGACCACACAAAGCTCAAACCCAAACCCTACGGACGGAGACAAAACATTTTTCGCCACAAGCGATGATATTTCTTTTTCCTGTGTCACAGACGGATACGGATAGTGAGGTGCGCCTTGGGCGGGCAATGTGTCGGACGCTTCGCGCCTCGCCTCGCGTTCCGTCCGCGGGCCTGCCAGTGTACCGCCGCGCCGCGCCAGCCAAAGCCACTCGCCTTGATCGCGAGCGGCGCGTCGCGACGCGGCCGAGAGGGGGGGGAGGGGGTCAAGAGGCCGCGGCAGCTGGCTCCGTACTACACGCCAAGTGCGCGCCCCGCCCCGCCCCGCCCCGCTCACCTGCAGCTGCTTACTCAGAACGACGCGCGCCACGCGCGGCTCAAAGAGCCCACCTTGGTCGTCGGCGCGCAAAATGGAACGCCAGCGCTCCGCGACCGGGACCGCTCCGTGGCGTGCCGCCTCGTCGGCGTCCTGGAGGCGGCTGATGACGCCCGTCGGTACAGTCCGCGCCAACACCGCGTTACGTGGGCGTCCATTCGTCCGGACGCGGCCGCAAAACATGCGCTCCGTAATCCGTCATTTCGGTTCAAGGATGCACCTCCCGGCCTGGTACTCTCGGCTTGATGAGATAGCCCAAGAAATGACGCCGAATAGGGCCAAGCTGTTCGTCAACGTGACAGCGTGGCCGCCGCAGCAGCCTGTACCGGACAGTGCATTGTCGCTCTGTCTCTCTCGCACTCGTGGAGCGTTCCACAGGGAAGCGAGAGCTGGTCGGATTCGCCGTCCTGGACGCTGTGATTGCAGCCTTCGGCGGCCAGTGGAACATCGCCATGCTGTCATGCACGTGCCGCCACTGCCGGAAGCGCCGCGTTAAAAATTGTGCTCGAAATGTAGGGAATCACAGATAACATCCAACGTTTTCGGTGGGTTTTTTTTTTCCTGCTTTCCGTGTGACGTTGAGGCGCCACAACACGACCAGCGCTGGCCCACAATGCCTCTAGCGCGCTCCGGCAGCTCCAGCGTGTGTTGATGCCTGTCGCCCCTCCGCCTCGCACCTCAAGGGCGTCCAAGGGCTGTTAGTCAAGGCCGGCCGAGGAGACCGCCGTTCCCGTTTTAGAGGGGTGTGTGTGTGTGTGTGTGCCTGGGAGCGAGCGTGCGTGTGTGAGGGTCGAGGGGGAGTGTGGGTCGTTGTGTGTGTGTGTGTGTGTGTGTGTGTGTGTGTGCGTGCGAGTGCGTAACTTGTGTGGAGCGCGGAATGTGATCGACAAAGGGGGATGGCAGGTGGATAACGTCACTAAAAGGGAAGGGGAAGGGGTGGAAAGGGGGGGGGGAAGGAGTTGGGCTGGGAAAATAAGGAGAGGAGAGAGAGGGTGGTGGTGGTGGCTGCTCGTATCGAGGACAAAGGACCGCCTTTGAATGTGGCAGTGAGGAAAAGAGGAATTCGAGAGAATTCGAGGGGACAGCAGAGATTTCCATTCATATGGCGCCCCCGTTCGCTTCTGTAGAACGGGTGCTGGCGTGTGAACTTTGCGTGCGTGAGTCTGTGTGTGTATGTGTGTGTGATGCTTGCCTGTGTGCCCTGGTCAATTCATTCGCAGACTGCAGCAGTCGTTATTGAGAGGGGGGGGGGGCTGCCTCCGGGGGGCCTCCGGTAATCGGAGCGTCTATAAGATGACAATAAGACGTCAACTTTCTGGCCCGATACTTTGAGAGCGAGCATGACGAAAACGTCCAGACAGCGCCAAAAGCTTGCGGAAATAAGGCGTACGGTACACGACTCGTGGCCGCCGACAGCACGACGACGGCGCCCTCTGCAGGCCCCGCAGGTGAGATGCTTGGCAGCACCGGCTGCAGTAGTCAGCGCTGTCTCTCTCGCACGCCTCCTCCACGCCTCACGAGTGCGAGAGAGACAGACAGACTGCAGACCGGTGCAGCGGCCTGCTCGAGGCGTATCGAGTGGCGGCGCGTGGTGCCGTCGTGCCGCGTAGTGCACATGGAGGAGCCGGGGTGACTGACACGCCGGTCACGCCCCGCACGTCCACGCCGCGACACGCTCGGGGGAACGGTATGTGTGTGTGTGTGTGTGTGTGTGTGTGTGTGTGTGTGTGTGTGTGTGTGTGTGTGCGTGCGCGCGCTGCCGGGCCTTGCAGTACAGGGTGTGCCCCAGCAGGCCTAGCACCGAGCAGTACCGCTGTGCAGGTGCTCGGCGTCGTCCACTGTGACCGCGGCGGCGACGGCATTGTGCCCGGTCAGTCCTCCGACCGCGCCTCGGCTCGCCGCGTATCAGCTGCCGAGTCCCTTGCCATTCACCACGAAAACAAAGGCGGATAAACTGGATGGGATTGTGGCGCGCCGTGCCGTGCTGGCGTTTTCAATTTGTCGGGCAAGGTTCGACGGGCCGCGTCGTATTCATGGATGCAGTGAATCCCGACCGTATCCCGACCGCGTGGAATGGTGTGCTCCCCCTCCTCCTTCCTCCCTTCCGCTCCGCCGCCCACCACGTCTACTGATGCATTCCTTCCTCCAGGAGCCGTACAGTAATTCGGCCCCATGTGCGCGAGCGGCGCGAGGCTCGCTGTCGAACCCGAAGCCGAAGCTGCCGAAGCTGCCGAAGCTGCCGAAGCTGACGGAAACGCGTGCTCGCCGTGGGGCGCTCAGAGCAGCTGCTCGCCGAAAAGCCGTCTAGTTGCCCCCGGGGGGCGGGGGCGGGGCTCAGCCCCTCTCATCGGCAGCGGCGGTGCTGCCGGTGCTCGACAACAAGGCCGAGCTTATGCCGGAGGAAAGCCCCGTGTGCAGCCCGCGGCGCCCGCCTCCCGGGAAACAATGCTCACCGGCCGAAGCTTATTGCAGAGAGTTCGTCCCACTGTGAGCGAGAGAGACGGAGCGACCAGACCACTGCTCAGACTGCACCACTCAACCGAGTGAGTGATAAGGCCTCCCTTACGCGGTGGGTGCGCCCCGGCCGCTGCAGTGCAGCAACACAACAAAATATGATTGTGCCAATTTCGTGGACCGCCGCTACCACAGCTCCGCGCCCCGCGCGTTGTGTGTCGTTACTCTCGTTCGTTATTGTCAATTAAATCGAGCGAGGATCTCTGCATGGACATGGACCGAGCGATATTGGTGCAGCATGTCCATTCGCCATCGTGGTGGTGGGGTGGTCCGCACCGCCGTGGCTGGCGGAGGGATCCCTCAGCCGACCCACAAACAAACCTCTTGTCCCGTCTGGTCGGGTCTGGTCTGGTCTGGTCTGACGAGGCGCGGCTATTCGAGTTGATCCCTCACTATCAGCCACCCCCGCCCCGCCTCGCCCCGCTCAGGTGGAGCGACATGCTGACTAGGCAGCTCTGATAATGATCCTCAAGGTCAGTCCTTATCATGCCGGCCGCACCTTTCCTGCCCGCGGATTACATTGATCTGCTGTTTGCTGCTTCCGCCATTTGGCGCGAAGGCGCTCGCCGCGTCGGTAGCAGCAACACTCCCAGGAACACCGCTCCCGCCCGGGGCAGATAATTAGCCGAGGAAGGTAGACCGACATTCGTCGCGTGGCAGTCGCTTCGTCTCTCTCCCACTCCCCCACTCCTAGGGGTGCGAGAGAGACAGGGCGACGAAAGCACGCCGTTCGGAATCGACAACGCCGAGCTGTGAGGGCGGCAGCGCGGCGGCGAACACCCGGCAAAGACGCAAAGGGCGCGCTGTGGCGCCTGGGGCGGCCTGGAGCGGCCTGTGGAGGGTTGCCGTCGGGTCGGAGCCCCGGCCTCCGCTCCGCTGCGTCGTCGCCGCGTCCCTTCCCTTGGGGTCGGCGTCGGCGGCGTCGCGGTCGCCCGTTCACTGCGAGCGACGCCACCGCAGCGTGCGCAGCGCCACCGCCCGGCACTAATCGGAACTAATCACTCCGCGCCCCTTCAGCCTCAGCGCGCTCAGCGTTGGGCCGCCCTGCCTCTCTCGCACGACTTGGGACGGCCCGGGGGAGAGCGAGAGAGGCAGTGCGACTGAAGCGCCGTTCGGGATGAGCCTGCTGGGCCTGCTGGCGAGGTCGGCCCGGGCTAACTCGCTCGTTCACCTAGTCCAGGCTGGAAGGCTGGGCTCACCCGTAGGCACGCCTGTTGGCACGACTGTAGGCACGCCTCGCGCATCCATCTCCAGCCCTGCGGCCCACGGGTAGGCTGGCCGCGCGGCCTCGGCACGGACGGGCTGCCTAAGCTCCAGGCGCCCGTCGGCCGCCCCACCCCGCCCCGCCCCGCCCCGCCCCAGCGGCTTATTCGCTGTACCACAACAACTTGGAATGGACTTGGCTGGAAAACGCGTGCGTAAACAAGGACCAACTACCCCTAGGCCTAAGGACCGAGGCCTGGGGGAGCTTCCAGCCACTACCATCACCACCACCACCATCACCGCAGCGACCGGAATGCGCTGCAGCTTCCGCCTGGGTGGATCACTGCCGGCAGAGCGCTGCCTCTCTGCGCCGCGGTGATGCACAAGGAGCCGCGCACAATCAGCGAGAGAGAGAGAGGGAGAGAGAGAGAGAGAGAGAGAGAGAGAGAGAGAGAGAGAGAGAGAGAGAGAGAGAGAGAGAGGGAGAGAGAGAGAGAGAGAGAGAGAGAGAGAGAGAGAGAGAGAGAGAGAGAGAGAGAGAGACGAAAAGGGGGCCTTAAACTAGCTCTCGGTTGGTGATCCGGCCACAGAAAGGGCCGTGAGTGAGTCCCCCGCCTCGCCCCGCCTCTGCCGTCGCTCGGCGACCTGCCGACCCCCGCCAGCCGGTTCATCGCGCCAAAGGCGAGCCGAAGGCAGCCAGGGCCCCGACCGGGACCAGATGATCTCACGACGCGCCCGCAGCCGCCCAGCCGCCTCGAGGAATAGTATCACGAGGGTCAGGCACGGCCAGGCACCATGTCAGCAGCGCGGACACCAGGCGGTCCGCCACGCCGCGCCACGCCGCGCCGCGAGGAAACGCGCCCGGCCCCCCGCCGAGCCTCGCTGAGCAGCAACAACAGCAGCGACAACATCAGGGGCGTTAAGAGCAAGAAAACGATTTTTCTCTGACAAAAACTTGTAATTTTCCTTTTGCAGTGGACCAGGCGCTGCGCCGGGGGAGCATCGAACTGCCAGCCAGCCAGCCAGCCAGCCGATGGCATGGCGCATAGCTGCGCACTGCGCCCGCTTCAGAGCGGACCCAACGCCGGCGGACCCTGGCCCCTTGACCTGGAATGCATTTTAGGCTCTGAGAGATCCTCTCGCAGCAGGTTGTAGGCGGAGGGGGAAAGGGTGGGGGGGAGTTAGATCCAACGCGGAGGAATAAAAGGAGGCGAAGCCGAACTAGCGACTCCTGTTGTTGTTGTTGTTGTTGTTGTTGTCGTCGTTGTTGTCGTTGTTGTCGTCGTCGTCGTTGTTGTCGTTGTTGTCGTCGTCGTCGTCGTCAACACAACTCACTTCCGCCCATCACCGCGCCGCGTGTTTCCGCCAACGATGAGCAGAAGCAGACCCCGTTTTGCGTCTTTTGTAAGTCTTCTCGCGCTCTCCACGCTGTTCACTGTTTGCCGAGGGCGCCGCTCTGATACGAACGCGAACATCGCCGTGTCAACGCTGGGCGCCGCTCGGCGTCCCCGTGAGTAGCTTCACGCACGCGTGTGTCATCTTCGCTATCCGTCCGGCGCCTCGCGGAATCACACGCGACTCGGCAGGGACTGGGTTTCGCCGCCTCGCGAGCCTTTCCAATATTTGCCCCGCGAACGACGCATGTCGTCGTCGTCGTCCCGCGTCCCGGTGCAGGCCGACCCACGCCTGTCTCTGTCGCACTCGTGGGGCGCGAGGGGCGCGAGAGAGACGGAGCGGCGTCGCTCGGCTGCCGTGTTTGCAGTGTCGGCGTGTTGGCGCGGCGGCGTGCGTCTCCCGGACGCCGAGCCGCCGAGCACCACGAGAGCGTGTCTGTTTTAAAGACGCCGGGTAGGCCAGAAGACGCAGTGCAGCGCGCCGGGCTGCCTACCCTCGCGTTGGCAGGCGGCTAGCGGAGGGGCAGACAGACGGACAGACAGGCAGAAATGGACGCAAACAAATACGAATCCGATGATAGGGCAGCCGACTGAGGCGCTGCATCGCGATGCCACCAGTGCCACATCGTCCCGAGGCTGAGTCCGACCAGCGCCGCGTCGTCGCTCTGTCTCTCTCGCTCGTCGACGCGGTGCCCCGTGACAGCGAGGACAGCGTCCCCACCGGCAACAGCCTGCCTGCGCCGTGTTCGCGCGCCGCGTGATGTCACGACTAGAATCACCCGGCGGGACGCGAACCCGCGCTCGCCGCACGTCACCGGCCGGCCGCGACGCGCTACGCGTGTCCTTGATCGTCCTTGGCTGGGAACCGAGAAGCCGAGTGACAAGGACGACACTTTTACCACATTGCGGGTAACACGAAACCACGCCGCCTCCTTTTTCTACAACATTTTTCTGGAGTCCTTGTGAGCAAATGGATGAGCTGGACAGCTGGACTTTCCTGCCATGTCAAGAAATTATTGTTCCCCGATGATGTGTACCGGACTGTAGTCGAATGCAAAGAGCGAGCGCGTGCACTGCTAGGCAGTTTCACCGCCTGGCGACGGCTGGCGGCGTGAATGGGAGGTGCTGTAAAATGAGCCAGCAGATCGGCGGAGCTCGGCACAGGCCATTTAGCCTTGGCCGGCGACACACTGACTCACTGCCGCCAACGACGTGAAACGAGGAGTGAAGCCCGACAAGCCGATCGCCAGTCTCGCAGGACAAAAGGAACGTACGCAACGACAACAAAAAAAAACAAAACAAAAAAAAAACTTTACCGGAATTTATATTGTTTTTTATTTGATGTTGCATGCGGCCCGTGTTGCGTTCCAACTCCAAACTTTTTGAATCGCCTCTCGATGGACCTGATGTTGGACGAGTAGTTCAATCTGTCGTGTCTCGGAGTTTCCCGCACCTCACTCGCCGCTGTTTCCTCGAATATTTCGTTTCAGAGAGACGTGTACCACTGTGTGCGAGTGTGTGAGTCCACTCCCTTGCCTTTCCTTCCCCCTTCGCCGCAGGAAACAATGGCGAACGTATCTGACAGACACGTGTAGGCCCGGTGGCCCGGGGCCGAGATGAGCCCTTTTGTGAAGGGCTTAACCTGTGTAGCTGCACCAGGTTGTAGCTCCGCCGTGGCGCAGCGCAGCGCGTACACGCGTCGAGTGGAGCGGCCCGCAAAGTTGCGTCGCATTTCAACAGCGAGCCGTCCGGCGGCACGGCCAAGTTGGAGCGCCGCAGCGGCAGTACAATGCAGGCCCGGAGATAGGCGGCTTAGGCCGGCAGCATGCAGCGCGGCTGGCCCTCCTCCTCGCCCCGTCCCTCCGCCGCACGGACCGCACTGCAAATCTGTTTCGAATGCAGCGGGAGTCGCGCCAACTATTTTCCACGAGGGGTCCTCCACTCTGGTAATCGTGTGTACACTTCGTCCAGTAATCATTGGTCATCATATGCCAAATTTGGATTTTTTTTTGCTGTTTTTAGCGGCTTTTGGGGGTTCGTCTTATGAAAATTGGCAAAAAATGCTCCTAGCTGGCCAAAATTGTTGAGTTTTTAGAGAATTTTTGTAGAAAATCACTGGTAATCAGTAATCCTGTGTACACTCCTGGGCTGAGTGATGGACCCCTCGATTTTCCAGGTGCCGTGGAACATCCGGAACTACGTTCTGTCGACGACGTCCAGCCGTGCGAGACACAAAGACTCCTCGTCCTGGACTTGAGCGTCACGATGCTGCTGCGCCGTGCGTGGCGGCAGGCACTTTATCTTCATCATCTCGCGCGCCCCGCCCCGCCCCGCCCCGCCCATCGCCGGCCGGCGCACACGGCCACTGCCACGGCCGCCCTGGACTAGCCTTTAGCGTTGAAGGGAGCCCCAGGCGAGAGGCGGTCCTGCAGGCTGGTTCCGACCAGGGCTCCGTCACTGTACGCAACGCGCCGTGAGTGCAAGGGAGACAGACAGCGCAATGCAGGCAGCGGGCGATGCGTGCGGCGGCGAGGTATGAGCAGCGCGCTGCTGCAGCAGTCCCTGGCCGGCAAACGCCAATTTTCCATAATGATGCTAACCATGCTAACCGCGTGGCGGTGCCTAATCGGACCGTTTTCGGCGGGAGTCGCCGCCGCTTCGCACCTCGCTCCGAACCACGCAATCTGTTGGGGGCAGGGCAAAAATAATGCGCTCCATACTTTTCTATGTATGTGCTCGGTCTTCTGCTAAAGAACTAGGGGTGACGTTATTTACACCCGGACCCGCTGTGCGGGACCGCTCTGCCGGTTTGGCGCGGCACGCACGCGGAGGTGTGAGCGGAACGCACACTGCTGCAGCGTCGGCACCAACAGTGGCAGCGCCGGGGAGCGTCGCGGGGCGCGGCGTCGAGGCGCCATGGACGCACCGCCAGGCCGTCACGGCGATGAATGCCCCCACTGTGTCACGCCAGGCGGGGCGGGGCGGGGCGCCGAGGACGTGGAGTGAGTTAAAGGGAACATGATGGCTCCAGCTGCAGACACACCTTGCCTTCGTAGACTGTCCTCATTCGGTCCTGCCTCGAAATTAGGTGCCAAAAGGACAGTCCTTGTGGCCACCATCAGCATGGCTGCCGCTCGCCTCGATGGCGGCTCGATGCTCGTGAGGCTCGTCTCCAACTTAAAAAGGCGGTGAATTTGTTTGACTATTGCATCAGGCTGCTGACAACAGCATTGTCTTTGCCCCGCCGCCATCGATTTCCGAAGTACACGGCAAACAGGGGGGAAGGGGAGGAGCCGCCATGACTGCTTATCCAGGAACAAAAGCATCCTCACGGGGGCTCAATATTAGTAGATGGGACCGGGGGAGGGGGGAGGGGGCAGAGCAATTTTCCAGCGCTGCTCGGCTGGAGAATTCAGGTCTATTTATCGGTTGGCCGGGCTGGCCGGGTGGGCCGGGGCGCGGTGAGGGTGCGGTCGTCACAACACGGCGCGGCGCCGCCTCACCTGTCATTTGTCACCATTTCCTACGTTCCGGTTGGCCGGCCTGCTCGATGACGCTGCGCGCGGTTGGCAGCCCCCCCCCCCACACACACACACACACACGCACACGGCTAAGCACGCACCTCGCGCGGGGCCGGTGTCCGCAGTGTAAACACGGCAACAAAACACGTGCAGCACAATGGCTTTTACCGGCGCCAAAACCAGCCCCGTCCACCCTGCGCGCCGCGCTGTGTACAGGGCCCAGTGTACCGTGCACACACACAAGTGCGCCGCCACCGCGCGCCTTCCGCCCTCCGCCGCCAATACTCGCATAGTTATCGGCAGTCGGAGGTTTGGGGTAGGGAGGATGAAGTCTAGCCGCGAGGAAAGGGGGGGGGGAAGCAGCGTGCAGCAGCGAGCGGCCGAGGAGCCTCGGAACAAACTCATCAGGCTCCGGGTGTGCGTGTCTGTCACCTGTATTCATATTGGAGCCACTCCTGCTGGTGGCGCACCTGGCTCTCACAAAGACACACGCACGTCGGCAGTCGGACACACAGACACCGAAAACTTTCTCCGCGCCGGGCGAAGGGCGAGCCTAACAGCCTGAGGCCCAGCGCGGTGCAGCGCCCAGACTGTGGTCTGGGGTGACAGGCGCTCGGCCTGGGGAAGGAGGCGGCCGTGATTCTAAATTTTGTGTGTGTGTGTGTGTGTGTGTGTGTGTATGTGTGTGTGTGTTGGTAACGCGACAACGCCGTCCCCAGAGCCGCCCCGCGCACGCGTTCCGCGCGGACACGAGTCATTGAACAAGTAAATGACGGGGGGGGGGGGTCTCGGCTGCACGGCCCCGACGCGCGGGTGGGTCGCGGGTTCGAGTACCAGATGGGTGTGCGTCGTGTCGTTATTTCGCTCCGTTTTCCCTGCAAGTCGCTGACACTGTAAGCCAGCACAGGCGGGCGGTGGCGGCGTGGGTGGCGCCCCTTGTCCCGAGGAGCAGCGAGTGGAGAGCAGTGCAGCGCGGTGCGGCGCGGCGCGGCTGCGATGGAGAGTCACTGACTTGGTCACTGACTTGGTCACTGACCGGGCCGGGCGCGGCGGCTAAGTGTTGCGGGTTAACACTTCTTCGCTGGTAGCCAATTGACCAGTGGCAGGGGCAGGCGGGCGGACAGATGGACGGCCCGCGGCGCGACGTGTCAATTATTAAAACGAAACGACCGACGAGGGTTCCGGCGGACCGGCCGAGCCCCCGCGGCCGTATAGGTGACTCGTTACAGCCAAAATGCATCGCCTGCGGGAAATTGATTAGCCGTTAGTCTTTTTCTTGGCGCTTTGCTTTCCCATGAACTGTCCGGCGGCGGCGGCGCGAGCCAGTCCCAGTCCGTGCCGCTTTTACTCCAACGACGGGCAGGGCGGCAGTCTGGGCGGCAGGGCGTAGTGGGGGCAGTCAGAAGCACCACTAGACGTGCCCAGAGTCACAATCATCATCAGTGCCGTGCGCGGCCGCGCGGCCCACTGGCCGGCAGGCGAGCACTTGGTCGCTCTGTCTGCCTCGCACTCACGGGCTGGCTGCGATGGAGAGAGACTGCACTGTCAGGAGCCCCCGATGTGCAGCAGAAAAAAACGCGCTCTCCTCGTTCCGAGACAAGTCCCGTTCGGTGCAACTCGACATGGCAGTGCCGTCAAACTCGTGAGTGAGTCGGGTTGCCTACCGGCGGCCGGCAGGCGCTCCAGCCGGCGAGGGCGCGCATTCAAGTCCCCTCCTCGCGATCCCCGCGTCCGCACGACGTCTCCATGAGGAGCGCAATGATGCCTCTGCGCTTCTCGTCGCGTGGCTGTCTGTCTTTATTTTACGCGAGTGGCGCTGGAATGCCTGGCGGGCGGGGGGCGGGCGGGGGGCGGGCGGGAGGCGGGCACCGGCACGCCACCGCCTCAGCCAGTCCGAAGGCACACCAAGTACACCAAGCACACCAAGGCGGTGGCCGGCCGAGCGCCTCGCCCCGCGGCGCTGTGGTCAGCCGTGTCTGGCGAGCCACCGCCGGGCCGACCGCATCAATGGCAATGGGTCCTGCGGCGCTCAATCGCTCCGTCTCTCTCGCACCCGTGTGGGCGTGGCCAGGCGTGGCGGTGCGAGAGGGACGCCGGATGCTGGAGGATGACGGCACGGCCGTGTTCCGCGTGCACGCCGTCGGCGCCGTCGACCACAGGCGCGCTAATCGCCGTCGCACTGCAAGTGGCTGGGAGACTCCGAGGACGAGCCCATTGGAGTCTCGGTCGCTACCCGACCGGGTCCCCGGCCTAGGTCGTCCTGCAGGACACAACACACCGGCCCTGTTCATTGGATTGGACGGGATCCCCGCGGCTTGTCGGCGCCCGGCAGGCTGTCTCTCTCGCACTCGCGGGCCGGAGGGGTGCGAGCGAGACGGAGCGACGCGGCGCGGACCGAGATAAACGGATTGAATGAGCCTCTCGTGCCGATAGCGGTGCGGCCACGGCGTGAGCCACGCTGCGTCGCTGCCGTGCAATTGCAGGTGCTCGGCCAAAAAAAAACAAAAAAAAAAAAAAAAAAAAACAGTCACAATCTTTGGGGGGGGGAAGAATGTTTTAAAAATGTTTTTGTGCGCGACTGGGCGGTGTCTCGCCGTTACAGGGTGATCCTGTTTTGGGGGCCGGGCGGCGGTGCGCGCCTGCATGCGTGATGTCCGCACTGATGATTGCTCGCTCGACGGGCCGCTCGAATTTCAATTGGTACGGCGGTTCCGTATGACGCAATGACGCAACCGGCTCCGACTACCCAACCCTCGACGTGTCTTAACGTCTTGTCTCGTCACGCCCCTCGACCAGCGCGCGAATCGGCGAGCAGGCGCTTCCATTCATACGCCATCCACTCTGCCTTGCGCTAAACGGTTCCCGCCGTGGCAAAAACAACGACAACAACAACAACAACCACAGAACAACAACGAGACCGGCCCGATCCCGCTGCGGGAAGGCCGACGGGTCCGATTCAAAGGACCGCTACGGCCCAGACGTAGTATATGCAAATGAAGCGGGCGGGGCGTGGCCGCCTGGCCCTTGGTCTGGCCCTTGGCCTGGCCCTTGAGTGGCCGATGCCCTTTGTTCCAGGACCAGTTCGGTCGGGCCGCCCGTCGCTATTCCCAGACGGAAGAAATGGCCCCCATTCACGGCGGGCTTCAAGACACTTAGCGAGTCTAGTTTAGCGAGGGCTGTGCCTGGCTCTGCGCGCCAAGTGTCGCTTCCGGTGTGGCAAGCGGGGCGAGCGGCCTCGGGGAAGGCCCAGAGCCCGGGTTCGAATCCCCGGGCCGTCTTCTCGTCTCTTTAGACGGCAGGTCGGAGGACCAGGAGGTCATAGTGCTCTACGAGGCGGCAGGGCAGGCTCGGCAGCAGCCCGCTGCCACCGAACAGAGCGCCGTCGTCGCGTCCCATTGCGTGCAAGAGAGACAAATTGTCGGAGGCCGCGGCCCCACCATGTGTGGGTGGAAGCGCTCCATTAGCGTCCGTCAGAAGGACGTCATGACACGGCATGCATGGCCCCATGGCCCCGTGGACCCATAGTCTGCACACTGTGCCGGACACGCTCCGCTGCGCAGCCCAGCACGCCCTCCTACCTGTATGGCTGGTTTGGCGCGGCTACCTCCAGGTACTCCAAGAGTCACGCAGGGGTCGTCTCGCGGCTCGGGGAGCTAGCGGCAGGGCCTCTAGGGCGGCAGGGTCTCTAGGGCGGCAGGGCCTCTAGGGCGGCAGGGCCTCTAGGGCGGCAGGGCCTCTAGGGCGGCAGGGCCTCTAGGGCGGCAGGGTCTCTAGGGCGGCAGGGCCTCTAGGGCGGCAGGGCCTCTAGGGCGGGGCGGCAGCGAGTGTCACTGTGGGGCACTTGTTGCGCGGAGGGCGGAGGGTTCAGCTGTGCTGCTGGTGCGGGTGGCGCGCAGCGGCGCAGCGGCGCAGCCCGGCGCGGACACTTGTTGCAGAAGTCACCGACTCCGACCACTCACTCGCTCGGCGCGCGGCCCTTTCTCACTCACTCGCCCCGGCCACCGAACTCCGTCATGTCACAAAGCGGGGCTTCGCTAGACGCACTGGACGCCCGGGGTCTTCATCGCCACACTCGCACCACACTGCACACACACACACGCACTAACACACGCGCAGGCTGCACCGGGCCGCACTAGCACTGGCCCTCGCGGACACCGGTCGCTCCCATACCGCTGGCGACGACGGCTACGCGCGGTATCTCTCGCGGCGCTGCGTGTTGACGCTGCGCGGAGCTGCGCGGAGCTGCGGCCGTGGCGCGGCTGTCTGTGAGGACCCGGCCGGCTGGCTGGACTGGCGGGGCCGCGGCGCTGCGGCCTGCGAGGCAGGACGCGGACACGGCCCCAGCCTGCCGCACGCCGTCGGCTGCACGTGTACGCGGCGACCGCTGCAGCCGCTGCAGCCGCGGCCACCGCCGCCGCAGCCAGCATGCCCCGCCCCGCTACGCCGCGCCGTGCATAGGTGCGCGTCCAGCAAACTGATTCCGAAAAGTTGTTTCCTGTCTCTCTTTCCCCACGGGACGCCCTGTGAGTGCGACAGAGACAGAAGAGGGACGGAACGACGCTGCGGAACCGGTCGCCCCCACCGCCCCCGCGAGAACCAAGGAGGCGCGTCGGCCATCGCATCGTCGCCACCTACACCTGCCTGCCCAGAACGCCCCCATGTGCATCGCAAGCGATGCAGCGCGGCAGGGAAGTCCTTGGGTCGTCCCGCGGCGTCGCGCATTTCCGGTCAGGGCTGCTCTGGTCTGGAACTCCAGTTATTGAAATGTCTTTACAATTCCTCTTTCTTCGCCTCCATTTATCGCAAAAACGATACAGCACGGGGAAGTTCAAACTGTGAGCGCGGGAACGTCAGTAAATATTTCTCATACACCTTCATCCGCTAGCCTCGCTTAAGGGTACTCGCGGGGGGCTGAAAACAGGAAACAGCTGAAGTGAATACGTTAACCTAACCTTCTCTGCCGAATCGTCTGTCTAATTTTCGTTTCGCGATTTCGCATCTACTTTTGCGATTTTTGCCTTACGTTTTTAGAACATATTGAAGACTTGGCAGTACATTATCGAAAAAAAAATTCCTGAAATGGTGTCACCTGCATTATGTGCACCTTCAAGATTCTTATGTCAATCTTGTCCATCTAACTCAAACCCAATGTTTACTATTATGTATGCTTTATAATATGTCCTCTTAATACCGTAAAGGATTTCAAAAACGTACAAGATGTCTCAAAAAACAATGTCAGTGTCCCAAGAGGGGCCTGCCAACGCTCTTGCCTTGAACAGAGACAATAATCAAGTTGTCATAGCTGGCAGAAATGGTGAGGATTGCAATTTAATTTAATCAAAAAAATGGTTGGTCATCAATTCAAATGTCAACTATTGTAATAATTTTATTTAATTTCGCAGTGTTTAAGGTGTTTACAATTGAAGAGGAGGAGTTTGTCGAAAGCTACAATTTGCGGGTCGGGAAAAACCAAAACCTAAATTTTTCCTGTAATGATGTGGCATGGAATACCTTAGAGGGTAAGTTTGAATCTCAACATGTCCGTTATATTTTTCCTTGAAAACTGTTTCAATGTCCTTTTCGCCAATTCACTTGATTTTTATTTGGTTTCCAATATTTTCTTGTTACAGACCAGACTCTGGCTACGGCTGCTACGAATGGTGCTGTTGTGTTGTGGAATTTGGACAAGCCCTCTCGTTCAAAGCAGCAGCATGTTTTCTTGGACCACAAACGAACTGTCAACAAAGTCAGCTTTCACCCAACAGAAGCACATTGGCTTATATCAGGTTCGCAGGACGGCACTATGAAATGCTTTGACATCCGAATGAGAGATGCTACCAAGACATTTATGAGGTAATTGAAAATTGCTAAGTTCAGGAAAGTCTAATCATTGGATATTGAAAAAATTTTAGTCATATTTCAATGAATATGCCTGTTTCATTTCAGTAATACAGAAAGTATCCGGGATGTGCAATTCAGTCCTCAATTGCTGCATGCATTTGCCGCTGTTTCTGAAAATGGAAATGTTCAGCTTTGGGATGTGCGGCGCCCTGATAAGTGCACACATCAATTCACTGCTCACTCTGGTCCTGTGTTTGCCTGTGACTGGCATCCTGAATGCAATTGGTTGGCTACAGCCAGCAGAGATAAAACCATCAAGGTAAATATCTGAATGGAAACTTGAACTTACATGATCATCCTAGAATAGCCACAACCAATTGTTACCATTTAACAGGTATGGGAACTGTCAACTGGAAGGCCTCTTTTAGAGTATACAATTAGCACTATTGCATCTGTCGGTCGAATTAAATGGCGTCCACAACGGAAGCACCACATTGCTAGTTGTGCCCTTGTAGTTGACTGCAGCATTAATGTGTGGGACATTCGGCGGCCGTACATTCCTTTCGCTTCCTTTCAAGAGCACAAAGATGTTGCCACGGGACTTGCATGGAGAGGAGATCCTCAAGTTTTTCTTTCAGTCAGCCGGGTAAGTAAAAGAACTACACCTTTCCAAAAGTTAGAGATATTAAAAACTGTGTGATAATCAGTGAAATAACTTTTTTTTTCCTACTCCAGGATTGCACTTTAATACATCATGTTTTCAAAGATGCAACAAGGCCAGCAGATCAGGCAAACCCGCAGGGTATTTCCATCAATTCGACTGGAGACGTCGCATTTGCTTGTCGAATAAGCTCAAGTAATGTACCTTTCAGTTCCAAGATTCAAGGGTACCTGAGGTAAGAGAAAAATATCACCAATTCCTCCTTTAAGCTACAACACTTTTCCTCTCTTGACTGGTGTGTTTTTAATTTTTATAAAAATTTTCTTATAGGAAATCTCACTTAACCAGCGAACAATTTTGCCAAGCTACAAGCTCTATGCACTTATACTCTATGAAAGCTGTTCGAGAAAATCGCTGGATGGTAGAAAGTGCTCGTAGGTACATTTTAAATGGGCGCTCTCTAGCTGAAATGTGTGATCATAATGCAGCAGTTGCCAGAGAACTAGGAAGACATCAGGTACTTTGACCGAAATTACTCCGATGAATATAAAAACAATTGATCAAATTGAACAAAGTCTTATTATATTTTAATTTGCTGTAGGTGAGCCTTGTGTGGAGCATTATCAAGACTCTTTACTGGAGCTCTCGTGGAGGACCGGGTGACCCAAATCCTCCATCAGCTTCTGCTGTGACTGGACGTGATGATAGTTCGGTTTCTGGAGAAGTGACCGCTGCCACCGGGGCCAACACAACAGCGGGAGAACCGGAGCAGAGGGTTGTGAGGGGCAGCAACAATACTAATGGGGAGGTGGTTGTGACTGGCAGTGGCAACGTTGATGGCGGTGATGCAATTGCTACGGAAGAGGAGACGGAAACCGATGAAACCACTGAAATATCTTTAAATGGGGTACACCTTGGTTTACCATCTTTTTCAAGTGAGTTTCAAATGTTTTATGTGTCTCCTCATAAGTTTTCTACTGTAATGTTTTGACCGTTGACCATTTGTTTTCTTGTATTAATGAAATAGAAACGCCAATGACTCAAGGAGACTTCTTCTTTGGTGACGGTGAGATGGATCCACTGGACATGGACAGCGGCATGGGAGTGGGAGCCTCTGTCGGGGTTGGCGGAGGCCTCCTTGCCACTCTGGGTATGGGTAATGGGGGCAGTCAGATTGGTACTGTGGGAGGCCCTGCAGATGAGTGGATGCTTTCCAGTGAAGCTTTTCCTCTTCGACACGAGATTCTAGACCGCTCCCCACCCCCAGAAACCTATCCCAATCATCTGGAGCCAGGTGAACAAGGTAAACTCATTGTTTAGAACACTCAACTTTTAATGAGATGCACTGTCACTGAAAATAAGTTCTCATCCTCTCTGCTGCTTGGTATCGCCCTTCCTCATGTTTAACCTGTCATTCTCTTTCCATTTGACAGAGACCCAGACTGTGGCTGTGGAGGAGCAGCCTGCACCCTTACTCAATGTGTCCGCTCTATCTGCACCATTAATGTGGGATTGTGGTAACGTAGTAGCTGATGCTTTACGTCACCATGCTTCTATGGGTGATGTACAAATGGCTGCATCAGCTCTGCTTGTTCTTGGTGATAAGCGAAGGAGTCTTGGAGTCGATGAAGCTACTCAAGAACATTGGATGCTTGGGTACATAGATTTTCTGGGACGCCATGAATTGTACAATGTGGCAACACAAGTAAGTGTTTGGTTTAAAACAGACTTTGTCACGTAACGATTTTTCCAGTCAAGTAATCTATAAGTGCTTTTTTTCTTCTTCAGGTTATTAAACTTTCTTGGCTGCCTAATGTTAATCAGTTAAGTCAGCAATCAACAACATATTACACCTGCTGTGGACAGTGTGAGAAACCTCTTCACCGTACAGGCTGGTTGTGTGACCGTTGTCACAGCTCTGAGTCTTCATTGTGCTCAGTGTGCCATCAAGTTGTAAAAGGACTGTATGCTTGGTGTCAAGGCTGCGCACATGGCGGGCACATACATCACATACAACAATGGCTTAGTACGAATAAGTATTGCCCATCTGGTTGTGGGCATCTATGTGAATATAATTAATTATTTACATTGGAAAGTATCTATCACTGTGTCTTAACTGTGATATCTATCAATACGCTTCCATTAGTTTTATAGAAATGGACTGAATCTCTGTTGTCTTCTGATGTCTGCATTGTCACTGTTATTGACCTCTCTGACCAAACAGAGAATCAATAATTTTATTGAATGTTCCCGACCAACAGAATTTTAATGGCTGTGATATCATGTAAGGTCTTTCACATCTTTAAGAAATGACATTAAAAGTGATTGAAAGAATTGCAGTGTTGTGATTTTATTTTGAGGCTAAATGTGTTACTGGTTCATGTTTTGATTTTTTTTTCCCTGAAGCTCTGTATATCTCCCTCTTGGCTTTGTGTCTGGATTTGACATTCCAGAAGCCAAGCTAGTGGTATCTTCAGCTGTTCTCCCTTTTCCGCATGGGAGACAGAGAGGGCCATTCTAGAGATTATTTCCTAGTCAACCTCAGCTGCCAAGTGGTCATAATGTTTCTGTTTTTTTTTAGAAATAAAGATATAAAACTGTTTTATTTGGTGGTATTTTATGTAAGGACACAAACACACTGGAATATATTACAAGACGCAGGAAAATTGTCTTGATGTAAATGTCCAAAATATTTAATTATTAATTTTTGTCAATATGAAGGTACAGGACATACAGAACACAGGCTAGGCAAAGATGGACAGTAAACATCTTCAACCTTTTCAGCTCAGAAAAAAAAAGGGAACAATATGTACAGGATCTGTTTAAACAGCATAGCATGACATAATAAAGTCATAATATTTATATACATAAAGCATTCATGCAATGCATAGTGGGCAGCAAAGAAAATGTATGAAAAATTAGCTGAATATAGGTTTTTATCTCAATGGGTGAACAACAAGAACCCTATAAAAATACTTTGGTTCTTCAAGTCAAGTTTCGAATGATGATTTTTCAACAGATGGTGGGTTGTGCAACATGAGATTCTCAAAACCAATGAAAGGAACAGACTACAGAGCTGCAGTCTTCATGATATTTAATTTGTGCGTTTGTCCCGCCAAGGCCAAAGGCAAAGAGGACATTCCTTGTAAGACTTCGTAAAATACTTACAAATTAAAAGAGACTAACCATCAGAACTGTTTAGCACATATAATTTGGCAGTTTCACTGAAAACCAATGAAAGAGGTAGAGATGAAGTGCTAACTAGTTCTAGCGTGCAAAATATAAATAAAATACAGTATGAATACAAGCACTTGTGTGTTCCAAAAACACTTCTTAACTCATATGTGACCAAAATCGTCACTCAAGGAATTAGGACATTTAGACATGCACATCTTCCCAGGTTGATGGAAAATCCAACTGCTTCAACCTAATATCACTTCTAAGGATGGTTCGATGTTTTAATTAAAATACAACTAACTGCAAACTACATTTTCCCAAGGTTCTTTTCTACCTTCCAGTTATGTTTTCAACTAGCATTTGGAAGTGGTCCACCAATAACAAAATCTATACATAATTGTAAGTAGGGTACAATTCATTCGGTAATGAAAGAATGTACACTACTTTGAATACTTTACTGCGATGCTCCACTTTTCATCAGGAGGGAAGTTAAGATTACACCCTTCCCAAAATAAAAATCAGTTTTTTTTTTTTTTTTTTTGGAAATGTACATTGAACATCATAATTCATAAACCCACTTGAATCAAACAAAATCTGAGTTCCAAGATAAGTCTGAAGGACCTTGAGCTGTTAAAAACAGAATATAATAAAGCCTTTCCTTTGAGCAAATAAAATAATGAAATTTTAGGCATCAGAACAAATAGCAAGATATACACAAATTGCAGGAAAGGGCCAAAGTAGGACATTAAACAACTCAAAAGAAACTTTAATGTATGAAATAAATATTGAAAAACTAGATACATGAATCGCTAAAAGTATTCAAATGGAGTACAATTGAACACAGTTTTGATAAGTAAGTACAAGAGACGAATTGTACAATTTCCTTTGCAGAGAACTTCACTTTTGTCCAATACTAAAATATGAATGAAAAACCATACATTTAACAAAGGAATCAATCAGTTATAAGACAATTAATTTGTTCCAATGAATTCAAATCTTTCCATATGTGATACAAAGCATAATGTGACACCTAAACTGTGTCCATCACCTCTCTATTATAATAAAGATAAGAGAAGAAACGATATCACTAGAACAAACCCTTCTTTATACCCTGAATCATATCAATTTCCAAAGACAACCAACACAATTTAAAAGCATCACACATCTGTATAAAACTTTTAACAAAATTCTGAAAAAGAACCAAACACATTGAAAGGAGTGTAATATCAAAATGTGTGAGCTAAATCCAGCTAATCTAATATACTTCAGGTGATCTTTCATTTAAGAAAAAGTTTCTATTGAATCACAGGAGAAGATAAAAATAGGAACAAACCAATTTCAAGAGTAAAAGGATACAGGTGAAGAAGAACCCTATTAAGAAAGCACCAGCATGAGGGAGATATCAATGTGATGCAAATTTCTGCAGATCCTAAAACAGTTCTCAACGACCATTATCAGTACAGAGAACAGTGAACTATAAAACATGTCGCACACAGTCTTTTCTATCCAGAATGAAACATAAAATAGTAGAAAACAAAAACATAAAAAAAGAACATGAAGTCTGGACACATTCTTGTATCAGCCATCACATTTAAGACAAATATAATTACAATACAGCAATAGTAATAGCCTTATTGATATTATAGAGGCTAGATCACCATAAACAAGAGAGTACAACTAAAAATGAAAAGGTTGGTAACAATCTAAGCAGAATTTTTTAAAAAACCTTTAGCACGAAACAATCAGGTGGACAAAAACATAAAAATACCACATGAAAGTTCATGCCACAAACTGAATTATATCAATCAATACTTCATAAAGCTTGAACCCTTACAGAAATGTAACACATGACATTTAAGGGCCTACATAAATTCGTGTCTCAGTTACTGACATATACCATAAGATAGAATGTTTCTTTGTAATACATTGATGATAGAAACAAAACCACAGGGAATAGTGAGAGTTGTGATTTTTTTTATTTAAAAGTATTTAAAATGTGCCTTAACACAGATAATATAGGTGTAGTCTTTCTGGAATATACCAGCCAGAATTTGAGGCCCTGTTCAGTACTTGTTCTTTCCACTGCAGAACATCTAAGAGAATCCATCTTGTACAAGAAAGGATGTGCTGTTTGTCTCAGATTTAAAGGATGACACATTTCAGCTTCTTACGCTTGCTCTTGTCTTTTCCACGGCTGTTGCCAGGTTTATTGTCTTCCATTTTTCTTGAGCGAATTTCGCGCATCAAGTCATAGAAAACCTAAGATCAAACACCAGATGAAAAGATACAATGGAGTGAAAATTTAAGACATGTTCTGAGGGAGAACTGTTTTACCTTGTCAACATTTGCTCGAGTTTTTGCAGATGTTTCAACATATGGAACACCCCACTGTGTAGCACGTCCGGTGGCTTCACTAAGGGGAACCTTGCGTTTCTCTCCCAGGTCACTTTTGTTGCCTACTAGTAGAAATGGAATGTTTTCATCATTCTTGACACGCAAAATTTGTTCCCTGTAAATGAAAAGAGTATTCATATTTTATCAAGTCTTCAAGGGATTGAGGAAGGGGTCAAGGAAATTGAATGCTATGTCATACCGGAACTCCTGAGTTGCTTGAAAACTATCATCTTCAGTGATAGAAAACACACATAGAAAACCCTCACCACTTCGGAAATAATTATCCCTGGAAATAAGGAACCACAAATCATAAGCATGGTTGTAGCCGCCTCAAAGCTTAAATAATAGTTGCAAATAACGTAGGCTTACCTGATTGCTGCATAGTCTTCCTGACCGGCTGTGTCTAAAATATCAATTTGTACTTCTTCCCCATCTAAGACAACTCGCTTACGATATGAGTCAGCTTTGGTGGGTTCATAATCTTCTACAAACTGAAAATTGAACAAAAGAGGGAAGTCATACAAGATATATATGGAAGGAATTGCAATATAAGCATTGAAGATGGCAAAATATATTTCAAAAAGTTACCTCATCATACATAAACTGCAAGGTGAGAGCTGATTTTCCAACACCACCACTTCCCACCATTATCACCTTGTGAAGAGCTGGTTGCTGATTTGGCTTCTTCATTTTGATTCAGTTTACAATCTAGACAGAATGGAAAACAAACGTCAAATTATTGACAGAACAGATGTAAAGAAGGCAAGTTGTTAGGTGCTTTAACCAGAAATGAGGACAAAAGAGCACAGAATAACATTTGACAGACTCCACATAATTTGGACTCAATGGAGGCCAGTTTCCTTGAAGACAACAGAGCCACCACAGAAGAAAGTATGTTGAGAAGAAAGTTGTGAGATAAGTGTCCTCGAAATTAAGTGAGACCATAAAAAAGTGGATTGCTGGTAAATGAAAGGACAGCTTACACCCGCGAAAATCTCGGAGAAAATGATCAAAAATCTAAAATAACAACCACCACAATAACAAGGTCTGCTATTGAATATCTGTCAAGAAATTGAGGTTATGGCGGCGCCCAGCCCCAGATGTGGATCTGGTGACGACACACCGCGCGGCCCCGTACCTACTTCTTGGGGTGGATGACGAGATTTTCGCCGACCCGATCAAAATCGGACAAAAACGGTCGAGGCGCGCGAGCCAAAATTAAGGTTACTGGGTCATTGTTTTCCCATGGGAGTGGATCGCACCGCCGTCCAGCTCGTATTTACGCCTCCCGACGACCTGGCCGCCGCATAACTCACACCGCTCGATAAGCAACACACAAGTGCCGCAAAGTGGACGGTACAGTTGACAGGGGAGCAGCAGTCCGTCCGCCCAGCCAGCAGCCAGCAGCCAGGCCAAAACACCCGCAGAGGCGTTGCCTCCAGCAGGAATACACACAAGCAAGCCAAACACTTCCCCTGCACCTACACTTTCCAGGGCGAGAAGTCTCCTCCTCCTTCGCGCCGGCCTTCGCTGAGAGTGAGCTTTCTTCGCGAAATCACGCCCAACTTCGGCGATTCCCTGAGCCGGAGAGTCACGAACGGTGGTTCAAATACCTCCCCAAAAATCTAAATCCACTCGCCGGATGAGCCGAGCCGAGCCGACTGCACGAACGGAGCGCCCCTCTATCTCTCTTCTCTCTTCTCCTCTCGCTTCTTTCATCAGTTGACGTTTTCTCTCGTCTGCTTTGCGGCCGTCTTCACACTCCCCCCACCCTTCTCTTCCGATGCGTCATTCTTCCGGCAGCGGCCGATGGGCAGCAGCACTGTGCCAGGCGCGGCGGCGCGGCACGGCGGCACGGCCCCCTAGAGCCTATAAGGGCTGCGTCCCAGGCGTCGCGGCGGAGGGGAAGGGGGAAGGCCCTGCTGGCCACCGTGCCGCGCAATGAGCGAGAGAGCGCTCCTTCGGAGCCGCCCGCGCTTTCGAGCGCAGCCCCGCCTCGCGTTCGCGCGCATATTACGAGCGACTAGCCGGCGCGGGGCGGCGCGGGGTGGCTGCACGCCGATTCCGAACGGTGGTTGCTCATCGTTGCTCCGCTCTGTCTCTCTCACACTCGTTGGGCGTCCCGTTGGAATGCGGGTGAGAAACGAAGTGATGGACTACTGTGTGGAATCCGGCCGCTGGGCCGCCCAGAGACCGTGCGTTTGTTTGGGCGTTCCTGCGGCTCACCACGACTACTGCCCCACTGCGAATGCTTCACCACCAAAACATGCGAAACAAAAATAAATAATGATTTATTTTTTTTATTTTTTTTATTTTTTTTTGAGTGTCTGTCTTACGGGGCAGTGAGCAATCAGCTCGTTATCAAGAAAACAGCTGTTTGTTTGCAATCACGAATACCGCGAAGCGACGGGATGACGTCACGCGTTCTGACTCGTGGAACAATCAAGGCGCTGCATTTGCCGACTCAACCCCATCATGACGTGCCCTTACGTGCTCATGGGCCGCGCCATCCCCGTGGACCGCGGCGTGGCCGGCGTGGCCGGCGTGGCCCCCAACTCGATAAAGGGCCGCGTCACCGAGCCGCGCCGACGGCGGCCTCCGCAGTGCGTTCCGTGGCGCCGGCGTCCTCCCCGCCCTCCCCAGCCGGCGCCGAGGAGGCCAGGGAGAGGCGCCACCCGCAACGTGGCGGCGTCGGGCACGAGGTCGGGCGGCACGCCGTGCCGGCGCCACGTCTGGCCGAGGCCTCGCCGGGGACCTCGCCGCGGACGCAGGCCGCCACCCCCTCCAAGCCACCCCTAGCGCCTGCCGCCTGCCGCCGGGGAGGGTTGAGCCACTCCACTCCACTCCGTGCGCCGCGCGATCCAGTAGTGTGGTCCCTCTCGCCCCGGCAAGCCGCCGACGCCGCTCCCGCCAAGCAGGAGCGTCCGAGCCGAGCCGCGAGACGCACCCCGCCGTCGCCGACCCCTCCGCCCCGCCGTCCGTGGCGTCGCGACGCCCTCTAGCGATGCGCGCCGCCGGTGCGGGGGCGTCCGGCCTGTCCGGCCCACCCGGCGCGGGGCCGCCGCCGTCGTGAGCGCGAACATGAGCCGGGCTGGCGTTGGCGGCCGAGGATTAAAAGGACTCAAAGAGCCAGTAGCATGCGCGGCAAGCGCGGCATGCGCGTCGCCCTCGCCGGAGCCTTTGCGGTGTTCGTTTTGGCGGGAAAGGTAAGTCCGGCGCCAGGCCGCGCTATTCCGGCTTCCGCCCCGGGGGAAGAAACATCTCTGCCGGCCAAACAAAAACGCGAGGAACAAAAACAAATAAACGAGGTACGCGTGACATTCGGCAGGAAAAAATGAAAGCCGGGCCCACAGCCGGGCCCACGGCCGGGCCCACGGCCGGGCCCCTCCAGCCCGCCTTGCTGTCCCCGCCGGCTGGGGCCTTGGAATGCGGGGGCCGGGCACGCCGCGGGCCTGCCTGGCGACGGCCTGGCGACGGCCTTGCGACGGCCTGCAGATTAGGCAGATACTGTGAGCGACGCCGTGACGCTAGCGTCCCGCGTGCCACAGCGACGCGTCACCGCGGGCCGCGGGCCTCAAGCAGGAACAGCGCTAGGCCTTCTCTCGCGCCGGTGCGGGACGCCCCGCCAGTGCGAGAGAGACAGAGCGGAGTCAGTCCGCATGCAGGGCGAAGGGGAGACGGCCGCCGCACTCGCAGGACTCCTTGTTGTACAGTACAGTGTGCTGGTTCAGGCTTCCGCGACGTCGGTATAGTTTCAGGACGGCGCGTGGAAGACTCTCCTTAGAAAAAAAAAAAACAAAAAAAAAAAACAAAAAAAAAAAACCTTTGCTCTTATTTTAGCCTCTGGGTTTGGCGGATGTTTGACGACTTGAATAACTCTCAGATCGCAAAACGAAAAGTGAAAATTAAGAGGCGTTGGGCTTTGAACAGTGACTCAGGGTGTCGGCCTCGGCCATGAGTGGTGTGTAGACTCAGAGAAGGGGTGAATTCAACCAGCTACTACCCGCCAAAAATTCACAGTCAATAAGAAAATAATCACATCTCAATTTTCGTGGATTTGAACCCACAGCCACAGTTTTGTACTGCGACCGCGCTGCCCACTCGGCCAACTCGGGGTTGGCCACCCAGCCAGACTGCAGCCCCGCCGCGGTGGCGACCGAGCGGCGGGGCCATCGAGCCGCAGAGCCGCAGAGCCGCAGAGCCGCGCCAGCAGCGGCACACAGGTACTGCGGAGGAACTGGCCGCAGCACCGCAGCAGTGCTCCATCGGAATGGGCCATTCGGAACGGTGCGAGCACAGCACATGACGCCCTGCTGGCGCGGGGCGCGGGCCGGAGGGAGGCCTTACACAACACAATGTCCCCCGGCAGCGCCCTTTGTCGGCGAAGTGTCCGCTGAAGGGCGATTGAGAAACAGTGGGAATGGAACCCGACCGCGCTGCAGCTTTTCCCCCTCCCCGCGCTGCTCCGACCTCCGGCCTCAGAGCGCGCCGAGGACCGCTCCTCTCATTACGGCGCCGAGAGCTGCATGCAGCAGCCGCCCGCCGGCCCCGCCGCCCCCGCCGCCCCCGCTCCAATCTCCGGCTCCTGTCTGGCCAAGGGCGCAGCCGCGCAGCCTGGCAGAACAAGCGGATCCTCGAATCATTTTCGCGCCAGATTGCGATTTGCGGTCGTGACGGGTAGAGGGGGGTAAAGTCCTAGGACTCTAGAGCGAGGCAGCAAGTCAGGCAGCCAGCCAGTCAGGCTGGCAGCCAGGCAGGCAGGCATAGCCCGGACGGCGGGCCCACCGGGCGGATCCGCGCCCCGCCAAGCGTGGAGTCCCATATAGTGCAGTCCTGGAGTCCTGGAGTCCCAGGGGAGGCGCGTGCAGGGGGCTCGAGGGGCGGGGTGCCGTAGTGGGGGCCAAGGGCGTGCCAGGGGACGACTGGATGAATAAAATAGTGGGAGATGGAGCATTGAGCAGATTAGCGTGGCGTTCGGTAAGCGCGGCGGGGGCCTAGAAGTATAGTGTGGCGGGAGAGGGGAGGGAGAGGGGGCTCTCTTGGGGCTCCGCATCACATCCGCAGAGCCCCTCCCTCCCCTCGGTCCCACCGTGTCGTGTTTGTTTCGTTTGGCAGGGCTGCCAACCGACGCCAGTCGTTGGAAATCCAGCCACGTAACCCGCTACCGCCGCCGCAGCTGTGGTGGTTGCTGCCGATTTTACGCTTACCAGTTTGCTGCCGATTTTTTTCCCCTCTTTTATTTTCGTTCCGAGTCGACCTCGTTGGCCCAGAACCGCACGGCCTGGAAGCCTTCCACTGCGGTGCGTCCGACCCGCCCGAACGGGCAGCAGGCTCGCACAGGCTCGTCGGTGATGCCTTTCAAAATATTTCATAGTTGACCCGCCACCGACGTCAGGCAGGGTTTTCCCGGCCCGAGTTCACCGCAAATGGCGTGATAGTGACTTCTCATTAGTCCCCACGGCTGTGGGGATGCACGGCGTGTCGGAGGGGGCATGCAGATTCAGATGAGTGTGAGGCACACTGTATACATGCATGAGGTCCCCCCCCCTCCCCTGACCTGCCCCAGCCCGCCCCCTCGGGGACGTTGAAACAGTTTAGTTTCCGCGCGTCGCACGTGCCCGACATATTCACATTCGCATTCGCGCTGTCGTCGGCTCCGCCTGGATTCGGAACAGCACGGGACGCCGCACGAGTGCTGGAGGGACAGAGAGTTGGGAGCGAGGCGTCCTCGCCGTTCAGGCAGCGGGGCACGCCCTTCATCCACCTTCATCACCCCGCGCCGCGTGCGTGTGTCGCCGAGGCGGCCAAGGCGCTGCCGTCACGTCCTCGACCACGGCCTCGGTCACGTCCGGGCACGCACGCCCACCCGGCCGCAGAATGCGTGTCGCGACGCCCGCCGCCGAGCGACACGGAACGCAACGCGCCCCCACAAAGGCCTCGTCCACGTGCTCCGCGGACGTTTGGCGGAGAATCATTTTCTGTTGTGCAACAATTACTGCTTCGGCGCGGCCCGGCTGGGCAGTGCCTGGGCCCCTCTGCCTGGGCGCTCGAGCGCGTCCAGACCAAGTCCCGGACACCCTTATCGTCATGCCGGCGGCTCGTCACAACGCCGCGCCGTCAGCTCGCCGCCTAGCGACCGCCCCTTTCTTCGACCGCGTGTCTCTCGTTAGTGTCGGCCGCGTCCAGGAACCACGTGACGCACCGTACCGCCCCGAGCGCGGCCGCCCTCTCTGTCGCGTCGCTCCAATGGGGCGTGCAGGTGCGAGGGAGCGACGCAGTGACTCTATCGGCGGCCCAGCCTCCCGGTGACACGGCGGCGCGGCCGACCCGAGGCCCTGCCCCGACCTGCGCCGTCGGCCATACATCATGCGACACGTTTCAGCCGTCACAGGCGTTCCCTGATGTGGCAGATTTGCCCGGCCCTCCAGCGCCGCGCCGCCTTTACTTTTCCGTGTTGCCACCTCCGCCTCCGGCTGCAGACTGATCTGTCTCTCTCGCTGCCGCAGGGGACGCCCCGTGAGAGCAGGCGAGACAGAGCGGCTGTACTGCGATCCCGTACCCGCATCACGCGTCGCGCCTAAAGAGCCCCGCGCCTTATTTTGACACGCACCGCCAGTCCCTTCACCATTCATCACCTATAGATGGCCGCCGCGAGAGTGGGGAAAACATAAAAGAAACATGGCGATCTAGCGTTCCGTTTCGCATTAAAGGAGCCGTTCCGGAGGGAGCGAGCCGCAGTTCGGGCTTCAGGCGTCGGGCCTCGGAGGGCGGAGGGTCACGCACACCGGCGTGATAAGGACGCTGGGCCTGACTCGCTGTCTCCCTCGCACTGGCGGGGCGCGAGAGAGACAGAGCGACGACGCACCGCTCGCAGTGAGCCTGCCGCTGGACCCGCCGACCGGCCCACTGTTTTAGTAGAGCGGGGTGGGGGTGGGCTCACAATGAGAAACAGCACCTCACGACCTCGCTGCCGCCGCCGCCGCTGCCGCTGGTCAGGAGGGCCGGACGGCTGGATGGCCACGAGGGCAATCATTCACTCCCACCGCCATTAGCACCCTGCAGGGCTCCCTTCGGACATGCCGGCCGCCGCAATATATATGTCTCTGGCCGTGGTGGAGCACTCGAGGAGCATCGTGGTGCGCATGCGGGCCGTTAACATACGGCGTCTTCCTCGCGTGGCGCGCTGAGGGGGCGGAAGCACCCTCTGGTTCATCTCCGAGCGGCGGCTGCGGCGGCTGCGGCGGCCATCGGGCGGGCACGCGGCAGGGGTCGCTGCTGGCCCCCCCGGACTGGCCTCCTCCGCCGCCTTGCGGAAAAGGAATTGCAAGGCTTCGCTCCATTCAAGCCGGGGCGCGGCATTGAAATTGGTAGCAGCAGCGCACCGAGCGGGGCGGGCCGCCTGCATGGAGGGCAAAAAATAAAAAGCGCAATGAAGCAGATCGCGTTTAAGGCCGCCTTGCCCCTGCTACTTTAGCAGGAAAAGAAGTTAAACGCCCCTTGGAAACTTTGGAGAGAAAGAATGTTTGGAATGTGGAACTCCTCCAGTTCCCAGCCGGCAGTGCGGGCTGTCGAAAAAAAAAGACAAACATAATAAAACCGGCGCCTTTACAAGTTTGCCTTAGCACCACCCCGGCCCTCAATATTAAGAAGGTGAAACAGCTGTCATTCTCATCGTTCAAAACGGCCAATTGGCGAAGAAAACTTGGGTCAGCGCGTACGCTGCTGGCCTTGGCAGTGTCCGCCAACTGTCCTCGTCGGCCTGGCCCACTGTGCCCTGGGCCTACACCGCCCCTCCCCGCTCGACATGGACGACATGGACTACCCCGCCGGATGGCCGGAACACACAAATCCGCTCTCCACCTCCTCCCTGGCAAGCCCCGCCCGCGGCCCCGCGGCGCCACTCCAGAGCCCCTGCAGGCAGGCACGGCGGCCCCACCGGTGCGTCGCGGGCTTGCCTACCCCCGACTCCACAGGCGCTCGCCGAGTGCACGCTCAAAAAATATTGGAAATTCCCGGAGAACTTACTGGGAAAGAAATTCCTCTGATCCTCGGAAAATTTCTATTACTATTACTCCAATGTACCTTCTTTTTGTATCATTTTTCAGTACGTGTAGCACTTTTTTTTTTTTTTTTTTTTTTTTTTTTTTAAACAGAAGCTCTTTTAAAAACAGCCATTATTTTCTGCTTCCAGGTGAGAGGAAATGCCATCCGAACCGTGTCAGATATGGGGCTGCTCCACCGAGCCAAGACGGTGAAACCTGTCCAGGTAGGCACCTCCGTCCGCGCCGGCCTGGAGCCGGTCGAGTACCATAGCGACTCGTGCACCTAGAGCCGCGTCACATGCTGTCCGTCACGCTGTCCATCTCGCCACACGTCATGCCGTCCGTCACGTCAAAGGGCCCGTCACGCTGTCTGTCACGCTGCCCGTAGCTGACTCGTCACTCTGCGGAATCTGCATGCTGGCTGTTGGCTTTGGCTTTGGCTTTGGAATGAGTTGGGCTGGTGGGGCTGTACCTGGCGAACGCGCTTCCCCGCTGCGCCTGGTCCCAGGCCCCCGGTGGTGGGGCGGTGGGGGCGGTGGGGGCGGGATGAGCTGGGGCGGCAGGGCTGGATTCACACACAAAGGGCCGGTGATTGAGGTGCACTCCTCGCACTCGCCTCATCAGCTTGCCAAAAGAGGGACAAAAAGGGCATCAAGCTGCGCCAAATTAATGTTGCCTTTTTTTTGCCGGAACTGATGAACTGCCCCCCCGGGTGGCCGCTCCATGGAGCGCGTGCAGGCCTTTCTGAGGCCTCCCAGACCGTGCGGCGCCGTCCGGGCGGGGCGAAGCGAAAGAGGAGGCGGAGAGAGGGCGGTAAAACGGTGTCAGGCTTGAGTCAGGGGCGAGGAGGCCGCGTCTCGTGTCAATGTCGGGTAGGGCGGGGCGGGGCGGCGGGGAAAGGGGGATTGGCTGCATGGTTCGGAGCGCAAGAGAGGAAAAACGGTTTCCTCTCCGGACGGCCGTGACACTTGCTAATGCGCAGCACACACACGACACGCACTCACACGCCCTCAATCCCCTTTAACACACAACCAGCGCGCGCAAACACACACACACACACACGTCAACACACGTACACACACACACACGCGCGCGCGCGCGCTGGGCGCGCACTGGCTTGGCCAGGCTGCCGCACGGCGCACCTTCGGAGCCCTCTCTCTCTCACTCGGCGCGTCTGTCCAAACACGAACCCACAATCAACAGTAGGGCGGGCGGACGAGCGTCTCGCTGCGTCCGCGCAGTCCCGCCGCGCGGCCACGAATTTAGTTTGGAGTGTGTGTGCGGAGCGGCCGAAGGGTGGGGGAGCCGCGGAAGACTCACTGCGCCAAGAAGAATAATTGCCGGAGCAGCGCCACTGTCGCGAGTTTTGCAATATCGCGGCCGCTCTGCGTGGTAATTTAATTTGGCTTTGACGTTTGCCTCGCGTTCAAGTTATTAGATTTTCAATTTTGGCGGGAAACTCTGTTGCGACGCACGCGCGCGCGTCGCGGGGCGTCCCCCAGTCGCGCGGGCCTTCCCTCCGTCGATTTAATTATAGCGGGACTGTTTCGTCGGAGCGACGAGGCCGCGGACACGCTGACGCCCGCGCTGACGGCGGCCAGGTGTCCGGGCCGCTCCCCGATTCAGTGGCCGCCAGGTCTATGAGTGGACGCCGTGCGGTCGGCGCGCCCTGCCCGCCCGCCGCCGCTGCGGGGCTGTCTGGACCGCGTCAATAAGTCAGCACCGCGAGCAGGCCGTTATTGACAGCCGAACTCATCAAGCTCGCTATTTAATAAGACAAAGACCCGCCCCCGCCCCAGTGCCGCCGCTGCCGCCGTCACGGACTCCAGACGCTGGTGGTGTGCGGCGAGGGGCGAGTGAATTTCTCCCCGGGTTTCCGATTGGCGCCGCGCCGTGCCGAGCTGCGCCGCCGCGTTATCAGCGCGACTTGTCGTTGGGGACCCCTCCCCCCGCCCCGCATCACGTAAGCGCCGCGCTCGAGCTTTGACGGCGCCGTGGTGGTGGCGCAGATGCGGTTCGCTGATGAAAGGCGGAAGTCGCTTCCTTCAGTTGCCCTGCGCCCTGGTGCCTTGCAGGGACTCTGCAGGGATTCCACGCGGCCGCGGCTAGCAGTGTGCAGCACACTGCCCCCCCCTCCCCCCTCAGGCCTGATCCGGGCGGGGTCAGGATTTGGTGCGGCAGGACCAGAGGCGCAAGAGGAGCCCCGCAGTAAATCAGAGAGGGGAATTTGTCCCCTCATGGCAGAATCGGATAGCGTCGACCGGCGTTCGCCATGCCTTCGCTTGGCCTGGTTCAGCGCGTCCGGCCGCGCTTCAATTATGTTTTCGTGTTCGGGGCGATCGAGGCACGCAGCGGCGCCAGACATTCAGGGGATGTCCATAAATTACGTAATTGTTACCGGGGGAGGCACACGGTGGGCCATGGGTGAGATGCGAGCCGTGGTCCACAGTCCCAGGTCGCAGGCCAACATCGCAGAGCAACTTCGTTTCGCTGTTTTAGTTTTAGCAGCGTTCCAATTGCCGGGCTGGTAGAGTGGCGGACGCGACTGGAGTGGACCGGCTTCGATTCCGCCTGCCTCCCTCAATTTTTTGTCGTTTCCCCGCTGAACCTGCCTCCATGCCATTTGTCAAACATTCGGAATCGGTGTCCAGCTCCCGCATCGTCGTCAGCAAGGAGCCGAACAGCGGCAGCGCGGCGGGCAAAAACACACGGATAGCAACGGAGGCACTCCTGACTCCCAGGGGAGAAAACGCAAACAAAACATTTTTTTTTTTTTTGCGTTTTTTAACGTGGAAGGGCGTGCGGTTATTCGCGAAACGTTCCCCTGAAAGCCAACTGTGAGGCGACTCAGCTGGCTGGTACATTTATGATGCGTCACGCAGCGGCTGTCTCTCACGGAGACACGCACCCCGCTCAGTGCACTCCCGTGTCCCGTCAGCCTACCGCCGCCGAGGCCGCCGAGGCCGCCGCCGTCAACGAGACGGATGGCTTGCAGGACGGCGAGACGGACCTGCGGCTCCATTTTTCTCTTAATATATTAATCTTGCTGAAAATGAAAGGAGAGGAAACACGCGAGGCCGGATCCGACTGCCGCTGGTTGTCCTGGTCTCGTCTCTCTCTCTCTCTCTCTCTCTCTCTCTCTCTCTCTCTCTCTCTGCAATGACGTGTACTGCCGCAGCCCATAAAATGGCCCGTTGTTCTGTTTTCTGTCTGCTACCTCCTCGGCCCCGCCCCGCCCCGCCCCAAGGCCCCGGCGGCACAGAGGGACGTCCGGCGTATTCCGCGGAGAGATGATGGGGTTGTAAAGCGCGGCCTGGCGCGGCGCTCTGCTCTGCCTCCCCGTTTTAATAGCCGGCACCACCATTGCCAGCCATTTCTGCTGCCGATGCGCCGCTTGTCGCTCGTCCCGGCGTTTTCCCGCGTCATTCCCTCCCTCGGGAAGCATTTCCGTCCACAGCACAGTGGGCCAATAGACGGACTGGTTTTTTTCTCCCTTTTTTCCAGCTCCTCAGTCAGTCACCCAAATGGGACTCGATAATCGAATACATGGTAACCAGTGGATTTCTCGTTCGAAGGGCAAGCCGTTGTGGTCTCGATGCGCTTGGTACATGTCCAATAAGAGTCCCTTTAGCTGAGACGTGCCCTGAGATTGGGCTGCCCACTGTGCAGCGCCGCGGTGGTGGGGCGTCGGCGGCGTCGGCGGCGTCGGCGGGCGCCACCCCTCGGTGTCGCTCGGCGTCGCTCGGCATGCAGACGAGGCCAGACTACAGGGACGCAGTACGCACACCAAGACCGGTCCGCTGGGACTGTGTTTGTTTCCTCCCGAGCGCGCCGAGGCACCAGGACGGCAGGCCGGCGAGGAGGTGGTCGCGGCCGCCCGGCGCTGCCACCCACCCCCCGACTGACACCCACCCCATCGGCCACCATCGGCGCCCTCTTGAGGAAGGCAAGGCCTCACCCCCAGGCCGGCCCAGGGTGGCGCTTGGACTGCCCTCCAGTCCCTCCCCCTCCCCGACGCCGTCTTTATACTCCTCTGGGTCACGGGCGCCCCCGACCCAAATTACCGCGTATTTCACAGGGAAGATCACTCTTTTTCTCCGCGCTGCAGCCTCTGCTCTGCATAAGCCCGGTCGGCCCGGTCCGTCTGGCGCGCTTCCAGCCCCGCACTGACCAGGGCGCGTCTTTGGCGACGTGGAGGCGGCGCAGACCGTGGTGGTGGTGGTGGTGAGGGACAAGGCCGCCAACGTGGAGGCCAGGAACGCTGTGCACGCCGTCGAGGCCTAGTCAGGGAGAAGATCGTCACATTGGTGCTCGTGTCAGTGGAGCTGCCTTGTGCATGCGGACACGCCGCAAAGCTGCTTATCAGCGCCAACCAGCAGACGCCGCTGCATCTGAATTGGAGGCAAGCGAAGGGGCGGAGCCGAGACTGAAGAGGTGAGCCGCTGCTGCTCCGAGAAAGCTCACCTCGTGGTGGCCAGGGCAGTCACTGGAAACGCGAGGTGAAACAAGGCAGACCATTACTGTGCAGCGATGAAGTCACACACCGCTGGTCCTTTACAATAATTCAACAAAAAAAAAAAAAAAAATCCTATTGTTTTAGAGAAGAAAACGAAGGTTCGACGATAAAACAGCTGGGGAATATCTGGGGGCCCCATACGGCTCAAACTACCAGTCCTTTTTTTTTTCTTTTTTTTTTCTTTTTGTGCCCGGCCCGAGCCAGCCGGAGTGTCGCGGGGACGGTAGGGGCGGTAGGGGCGGCGGGGCTAGGGTGGCACATGGCGCCGCTGCGTAGCTTGGTGGGGCCGCTTTATTCCTGGCTGGCGTCGCGGTGGGCCGTGGGCGGCCGTGGGGCCACCTCCTCGCGGCGCTGGGCCCCTGTGCAGCGAGGTTTCAGTGGGAGGGGGCCCTGCGCGCCCTGTGCACAGGATGGCTGCCTCCCATCCCACCCTATCGGGCCGCCTCTGTCACTTCGTGAACGGGTAATTGTTCAGCTCCGTTATCGATCGGGTGGAACCCGATTTGCGTGGCGCGTACTGCCCGCTACCCGCACCGCGCGGGGCTGGAGGTGACAGACCCGGGGGCCCGGGGGCCCGGGGCACAGTGGGCCGCCCGCACACCGGTGCAGTGTGGCTCGCGGCGGTGCGCTGGTCGAGTTTATTAGCGGGTCTGGCCCTGAGCTTCTCGCACCCCGGCGGGGCGCGGCGGGGCGCGGCGGGGCGGCCCGCGAGTGCGAGAGAGACAGCGCGCTGCTGGGACACAGCCGCCATGGCGCGAGTTCCCGCAGTGCGCGGTAGTTTGGCGCTGAAAGGGCGAAAAGGGCGAAGGCCGGTCCGGGCCGCACGGCATTCTCGAGTTGGCGCCGCCCGACGTATGCAGGACTTTCCGGTTAGGAAAAACGAAAAACGCCTTAAAACTAACAGCCCGCCGCCTCGGCGTGCCCAGCTCCAACCAGACCAAAAAAAAATTTATTTTTTTTCCCGGTGTCACATTTAATTGCTTTTTCTCTCGATGAAGTTTGGTCTAGTTCATTCACACGCCGGTGCGAACAACGGTGGTTTAATTGCTCCCAGTGGCACCGCCGGCACCGCGGCCCCACCACCGCCACTACTTCACGCGCGTGGCGATTGCTCATTACCATGAATCCATTTTATTCACCGCACGGGATTCCGCGCGACAACGCGCTCAAATAAATGCAAAAACACGCCAAAAAAAAAAAAAAAAAAAAAAAAAACCAGTTAACGCGTTCAGCTGATGGGTCGGCCGGAGCGGCGACCAAAAGGACAAAAGGGAATTATTCTGGACGAGCGGCGCTTTATTGGAGTACGTTAATCTCATTTGGAAAGCCATTCTTTCACCCGCTCATCCGGTCTCAAGTTTGATGAAAGCCGAAAAACAGCGCTTCTAGGCTGACGGGCGTACACAACTCACTCGCGGACGATTTAAATTCAATTTAATCAATGAAACGAAATCGAATCACGATCTACCTCGCTCGCTGTGGAGCTATTCGCCGTCACAGTACATTGGGTAGTTTTTTTTAGGACCGACGTTGCCATTGCGCTCTAGACCACAGCTAGATTGGTCGCGGTAGACGCCCAAAGTCACCCAAAGTCACAACGCTTTCCGAATATTCGTTGGCGTGCCGACTAACTTTACGAGGTCGATGCTCTTACAGCACACCAGTCGGTCCCCATTTGACCTAAAGTCTCCAACGTGCATTTTTTTAAAAATTATTTTCAAATTCTTTTTTGCCTGGCGCCGGTAGTGGAGATCCTGGGCGTCGTCCTGCCCCCTCCGTGCTCTAAGCGGCTTTGGCTTTGGGCCTGCACGGCACGGTGTGCATCGGGGCGTCGTCGGGGCGTCGTCGGTGACGTGGGGCGGTGCGAGCGAGGGCGCTGCCGAGAGTGCGACAGCATAGTCACCCTAAAGTGTCCGGCCAAAGTGGCCGGGAAGCCGTAGTCGCCGCTGCAACCACCCTCGCCTCCCCGGACAGAGGACCGCCATGCCCGCCGCCTCTTGGGGACGACAAGTCTTTGCGCGCGGGGCATCAGTGAGAAATCCATGCCTGCTGAAGGAAGCATTGGCGCTGGTCGCGAAGGGCTCCGGATGTCACTGGGGGGGGGGGATAAATCAACTCAACGAAAGCCTCCTCCTATAAGAGTCTATAGCCTTCTTTTATTTAAATCCAGTTCCAACAGTGTAAACTCGGCGCGTGTAAAGGGAGGAGGCGCAGATTTTTAGGAGGTTATGCACCAGAGGAGGGCTTTGGTCTCACTTGAGTTGCGAAAAAAGTTTCATCTTGATACGCGGCAGCCGAAAATGCGCCCTCGAAAAGCGGCGTCCGGGGACTGTCGGTATAAATTCTCACTCAGTCGCGCACACCGGGCGCACGCACGCCTAACTTTGCCCCACATAGGCAGTCCCTTTCCCCCCTCCTTTTTTTAGAGCAAAAACAAAAAGATTAAATTTGTGGGGATACTTTCGGCCTGCGGATAGTTTCAGAAGCCACGCCGCCCCAAGCCATTTGCGTGCCTGTGTTGCACTAGGACTGGGGAGAGTGTAGGTTCATTCAACGTCCGGCTGCCTGCCGGCCTGCGACGAGCGTTCCCACGGCCAAAAAACGTTAGTAAAAATATTCTGGACGATTATGAACTTTAAATTTTCCAGACATTAGCAGCTTGGCACTTCTTCCAAAGAAAACTGGAACTCGGGCAGGATCCGAACCCGGGCCTAGACATTGCGGGTCAGTGCGCTAACGCTCGCGGCTACACTCCTGCGAACCTAGTTACGGGTCAGCGCGTGATGCCATCAGCGCCGCCCCGGTGCCCGTCAAAGGGCTACCTTTTTATACCGACCTAGGCGGCCGCGGAAAAGCGTCCGGTCGTTGATGAGGGCGTGCAGGGGCGAGGAGCACGGCCACCGCCGTCGATCACGGCCAGCATCGCCGGGCCGCCGGCCAGCGGAGCAGCAGTGCGAGCGAGGCGGCTCGGAACGCCGACGATGCGCGGGGCCTCTTGGAAAGCAAAAACGAACATACCGGAACAAGCATTTCATCTTAGGCCGTTTTTGCGAGCGGACCGAATCGAGGGCTCCGGGTCTGCTGCACTGCACCGGGACCTTATTGGGGGACGGGGTGAGACGGGACGGGGTGCGCCTTGCATAGGAAGAAGAAACTAGGCCAAAGCAAACGGCCGGGCCACACTGTGCAGAAGGACATGGCGAACCAGATCAGCTCCAGCGGAGTGTTATAACGCAGTGGGCGTGTGTGTGTGTGTGTGTGTGTGTGTGTGTGTGTGTGTGTGTGTGTGATAGAGAGAGAGAGAGAGAGAGAGAGAGAGAGGGAGACAGAGAGAGAGACAGAGACAGAGAGAGAGCGCTGCTTGCGGTGGGTGAGGACTGCGGTAGAGAGGGGGTGTGGCTGCGCGTACCACCGCGCGTGCTGAAGGATGAGCTACTGGCACCTGAGTCCACCAGCCCCGCTAGCGTCCTGCGGCTGGCGGGTGTTGCTGAATTATTGCACCTCTCCGGTGCTCTCCAATCACTGGCCTGCGAATATCCCCGCCTGAGGGTCGCGCAATCCAATCGCCTCGCGGCTCGCGTTAGGTGCGCGGCGCCGCGCCAGGCCCGAGGCCCGCCCAAGGCCTGCCTCTTCCCGACTCGATCCCCGCCACTTTACTCGCAACCCTTCGGCCTTCTTCCCGCAGGCCTTGCCGCAGGCAAACACTTTCCCGGCGGCCGTGACAGTGATTGAGGCGCGGCAACGCAGGGGCCGGTCTGCCGCCGCGCCGCCCGTCCGCCTGTCTGCCGATGTAAGAGATCTGCTCTCCGTCCGGCTGACTGACGCATCCTCTCTTGAATAAATCCAACGGGGCTAGCCTCGGTGTCACGGCCTCCGCGTCACGGCCTCGTCGTCACGGCCTCGTCGTCACGGCCTCGTCGTCACGGGTCACGGCCTCCTCGTCACGGCCTCTGCGTCGCGGCCTCCTCGTCACGGCCTCGGTGACTGAGCGGTCCTTGTATCTCTTTGCCGCTACAACCTTAAGTCTCGGCCTCCTCTTGGGTCTAGAGGGCCGAGTCCGCGCCGCATTCTGAATGTGCCCCTTCCGGCCCCGTCGGCCAGAGCCGCAATTACATTCCGCGCACGAGGCGAGGCCAGCCGGTTGTTCTCTGTCCCCCGCGCCCCCAAGTGACTTCTTGACTTGTTGCCGATTACGCCCACCGGGTGGTGGTGGAACGCCAGCAGAGCCTCTTTTCTCATTCCTCCCCGCTCCCTCACTCATGCTCTCATTGTCAGGGCGTTCTTCTCCTCCGTTCTCCTCCTTCTCCTGGTCCTCCAACTCTCGAACATCCGGCGGGATCGAGGCTAATTAAATTTTGATCCGTCGTTGCGCTTCTTGTGTGCTTTTTCTTGGCGGCGGCCCGGCGGGTACTTCGGCCGCCAACTGCCGGCTCTGCGGGCAGCGGCAAGGGGCGGGGGTGGCGGGGGTGGCGGGGCGATGCGCGGTGCATTGGCAAAGTTTGCAGCCACCAGCTCGCTGCGAAATCGCTTCGCATCACAGTTCCCAACTTGACGGCGACCCCCCCCCCTTTCCCCTCACCACCACAGGTCACGTGCAGGGCTAGTCGCTTACGGATGGATTGCGATCGGTTCGCGGGGTCTTCCATTTTCAGTGTTGATTGTCAAAAACGAGAAGCGAGCCTGGGCGGCCGCGCGGTCCGCGGAGCAGTACAGTACAGTGTAAACTCGGCGGCTCATAGCAGGGGAGAGGACGGGCAGAGAGCATGGCTGGCCGGGTCCCTGGAGGAATCATTCGTCCCCGCGGATCTCGCTCGCGTCACGCCGCGCCACGCCGCGCCGCGCCAAGAAGTTTGGTTCTGTCCAGGCCATGAATAAAACACGCGGCGCCCTTGTCGCTGTGTCCGGTTCGGCCCGCCCCGCCGTGCAGCGATACCTCGCAGGGCCGCCGGGGGGCCGCCTGAATAATTCGCAGCCACTCCTCCCGGTTTTGGTTTGGTCGACGGGGCACTAACTGGGGCAGGACGGCGTTGCCGTAATTTACAGATGACCCCCCGCGGGTGTGGAGCAGGCGGTGACTTTGTAGCCAAGTTGTTGCGCGGTGCGGTGCTGCGGCGGCGGCGTTGAGAGCGCGGAGCAGCCAAGATAGCTGCTGGGTAACCAGCGCTTTGTCCCGTAAATCTGGGTCCCTTTTCAAAATGCGCTCTCGTCGTCGCTATCGTTGAACCGCACCACAACAACGACGCGCGCCACAGGCAGGGGTGCGTGAATGGCGCCTGATCCGGGCTGATGAATCGCAGCGACGCCGCGCGGAACAAACGGCGAGATTAATAGATGCCCCCTGCATCCGCCGCGGCCTCCTCCACCACGGCGTGGCGTGAGTCTCAATCTCTGTCGGCAGCCTGGTTAACAGTCGGCTGGGCAGCGTGCACTGATGCTGTTTGTGCCGCGCCGTCGCCTCGGCCGCCTCGGACGGGCTGATATTGGAAAGGGCCGGCCGGGCCTCGCGCATACCCATTCACTCATGTACACAACACCACGCACACACGTGGATTTAGTCGGCGCCGCGGGCCCCATCCCGAGCGAGCGTAGCAGCCTGCTTGTCAAACAGGGCCGTCCTCGCGTGGACCTCTCCTCCTTCTTCTCGGTGTGTTTCTCCCCCGACGGCTAATATATGCGTTACTAGTTGTGCGGCTCGGTGCGGTTGGAGACGGAGCTCCGTCATGTGGCGTCTCAGGTGCGGATCCAGGTCAAAGGGCAACCAGAGAGGGGGACGGGCGTGTCGGTCTCAGAACCCCCTGATTTGCTCGGAATAATTCAATTTTGTCGCCGTGCTGGTAGCGCCCCTGCCACGACCCTGCTCGCCTAACACTGCATACGTCTGCCAACCCTCAACGCTGGCGTATTCTCCAGCCTCCAGCGCTGACGCCAAGATTGTCTGCTCACACAGAGAAATGGAAAAAAAAAGTTTCTTCTTTTCACTTTTTTTTTGGCATTGTACATTGATCAATTTGCATAACTCTGAGATAGAAAATCACGCCGGACAAAAGCAAATAATTCACCATTTTATGTAGCGGTCTTCTAGTTAGCACCTTGAGAAGCTAGAGCACGTATCACAATCCGAGCCGACTCTCGCTTTGCTAGCAATCACTCTGTAGGACCGTTCTCTGTTTGTTGACTCTCCGCCACGAGGCTGCGAGCTGCGAGGCTCCCACCAACAACCACTGCTTTTGTTTGCTTCCAGGTAAGCAGATGCAGAGGGCGCGCGGACGCACCTGGTCGGGGCCACGTGAGTGAGTCCATCGCCTTGACGGAGTGCCCGTGCATTGTTGACTGATTTTTTCGTCGCTCTCTCTCTCTCTCTCTCTCTCTCTCTCTCTCTCTCTCTCTCTCTCTCTCTCTCTCTCTCTCTCTCTCTCTCTCTCTCTCTCTCTCGCTCTCTCTCTCTCTCTCGCTCTCTCTCTCTCTCTCTCTCTCTCTCTCGCTCTCTCGCTCTCTCTCTCTCTCTCTCTCTCTCTCTCTCGCTCTCTCTCTCTCTCTCGCTCTCTCTCTCTCTCTCTCTCTCTCTCTCTCTCTCTCTCTCTCTCTCTCTCTCTCTCTCTCTCTCTCTCTCTCTCTCTCTCTCTCTCTCTCTCTCTCTCTCTCTCTCTCTCTCTCTCTCTCTCTCTCTCTCTCTCTCTCTCTCTCTCTCTCTCTCTCTCTCTCTCTCTCTCTCTCTCTCTCTCTCTCTCTCTCTCTCTCTCTCTCTCTCTCTCTCTCTCTCTTCTACACGGCACGCCGGGAGAGACACAGCGACGGCTCTCCGTCTGCAGCGCCGCGCGAGCACAGTGGGCGAGACGCGACAGATTGGCAGATTGGCGGCAGTTGCTGAGCCAGCCCAACCAGTCGCCTCCCTCCCTGGTCTACTGGGCGGCGCTGGCGGCGTGTGAGACGCGGCGCTGCGGAACGCCCCCTCCCCGCCCCACCCCACCCCGCCCTCCCCTGCAGACGAAGAACGCCATAGTCGCGCTAGCAATCTTTTCTCATGTGAGAGTGCTTCTAGTGGGCGTGACAGGGCCGGACTGGCCGGCCGGGCCGATGCGCCACCACGGGTGCGCCTCCACGCACGCGGCCACCACCAGCAAGGAACAGGGGGAAACGGCCGAATGAACCAGTTTGCGCAAACATAATGGGGACTTTCCACACCGCCTAGCATAGCCACACTGCCGCACTGCCACACGCCGGCCAGGTCGATAATTATTTTCATTGTCGCGCCGGCACGCTGCACTCTCTGAGTGAGCGGGTGCGCGCAATAAATTCTGTGTGAACGTGTTTGTGTGTACGTGTGTGTTACGTTTTTTTTTGTTTTTTTTTTTTTTGTGTGTGTGTGTGTGTGTGTGTGTGTGTGTGTGTGTGTGTGTGTGTGTGTGTGTGTGTGTGAATGTCGCACTCTTTGTTGCGCCTGACCATCAGTAACAGGAGGCGCGCAGTGACGGCGTCCTTTGTCCTGGTGTCGCCCCAACGCCTTGGCGCCGCCCTCGGTGGCGCCGGTCTCCACTCGCTCGACTGCGACAGCACGGGGCGGACGTTGATTTCGACGCCACCGTGCGGCGCACGCACGTCAACCTGCGCGGACGGGGCCACTGTGGGCCACAGGGTTCCCCACGCTGGAAGTTTCTTTTACTTCGTCATTAGGGCCATTCATCGCGGGCCTTTTGATGGATGGCCTCCATTTTCGCAGCGGCTCGCCGGCTGGCATTGCTGGCGCCTGTCACCGTCAGTTGAGAGGGGGAAGGGGAGGGGGACGGACGAGTGGGCGCGAATCACAAACAAGCACGTAGTTACCTGTTCCGAATTAAAACTTCAATCAAACGCGCTGTAGTTGTGGTGGTGGTGTCCTTGTAGTGTAGTGCGGCAGTTTATCGCGTAACGCCGAATATCTCATCGGCAAACATCGAGGCGGAACGAGAACGCGGGGGCGGGAAGGGGGGCCTCCAGGGCGCAATCTCCACTAAGCCCCATGCAAGGGTGTTCGCGGCGCCCAAGATTGCGGGGTTTCGCCGCCGCGGCGTTTTTTTGCCCCCACCTCGTGCTCCACGCGCCGCCCGCCTATCTCTCGTAAATCGCAATAGTGCGCCGGGGTAACGGGGTAACAGTCACGGCGAACGCAGGGTAACGCAGTCAAGGATTGCAGGGTGGCGACGGCGTGTGATGATCCCGTCCCCCGCCCTGCCGCGACGCGGGTATTCGGTGTCTTGGCGGGGCACCACGGGCCATCAGCGTGTCGCCCCCGACGCCGTAAGTACGGAGCATTCGTCATCGAGAACGAGACACAACAACGAGCGAACGACAGACATATTGCCGGCGTGGAGGCCAAAGTCAGGCAGCCCCCACAGTGAGGCGCGGTGAGCAGTGAGCTGCAATGTCGGCGCCGCTGGCTTGCAGTACACATCGACTGTTATCAGAGTCTGGCGCCGATATGGGGAGCAGGGCCGGCAGGGCCGCCAGGGCCGCCAGGGCCGGCGGAGAGGGTTAATAATAGCAGAGGGCGACCGCGACCAGTCACGCCCGACCGGGCTGGGACTGGGCCTTAGTCACTGGGCCCCTGGGGCGGTCTGGGGCAGCCCGGCGGCACCGCACCGCTCAGACCGAGCCAGAGGCATTCGCATTACGATCCTGGGGAAGGCAAGCGAGAACGACGTGCCCGAATCGTGCTGACGTAATAATGTGGATTGCCGGCTACTGGGGCGAGAGGTGCAGTGAGAGCGTCCACCGCCCGCCCCGCCCCGCCCCGCCCCGCCCCGCCCCGCCCCGCCGCAGCGCATCGGAGTGTGTAAACGGGACGGCCAAATTTGAGGGGACCAAACCAGACGACCCGGGGAGCCATATTGATGCCAGGAGCTAATGGTCGATGCAGTTACCCAGCAGGCATGGGCAGGAAAGTAAAGTAAAGTACCGCGGTACCAGCACCGCGGTACTTTTTTGGGTTAGGTTAGGTTAGGGGGACGGGTAATGTCAACGCCTTTGAACCGCACTGGGAGTGTGGTCCGCACTGCCGCACTCCGAGTGCGGCTCAAAAGACATGACATCACTTGACCCAATCATAGGCCGTGGTGGTCGAGGTGGTATAGGCGTCGGTTCCCGGTACCGGGGTCGACGGATCGAGTCCCACTTTTTCTCAACATTTTTCGAATGAACCGCTCACTGCGGCTCCATCCCTGCCGCGTCTAGAGCCCGGCTGACGCCGCATCTACCATGAGCCGTGGTGGCTGAGATCGCTAAGGCGTCGGACTTGAACAGTAAGGTCCGGGGATCGAATCCCAACATTTCAATACATTTTACGACTGCCTCCCTCATCCCAATACGACTCAAACCCGTCGTCCGACACTCGGCAGACGTGCAGTCGTGATAGCGTAGTGGTCTGGATCATTTGTCGTCCACTATGCTTGGGTGTCTAAAAAGCAGTCCGCTTCGGCGGATTGGCCTCGGCACTGGTTCGATCCCCGGTCGTTCCAGCCACTCGCAATTGGTCGCGAGTGGGTCCATTCTGATTCGTCGGTTTGGAGTTGATAAGTCCTTTGAAGCTGGCCCTTCACACTGCATGTTCGGTAGAGAGCGCCGGACAGCGGGGGTACCACTGTGGGTACCACTGACCACCCCGCGAAAACCAAAGGCTCTCAACCCCCGCCCTTCACCCGGCCCACATCAGATGAGAACCCCTGGGGTCGCCGCCTGGAATGCACCGGTTCCCCCGATCCACCGAAGTTGCAGGCGGTCCTCCCTACTGTGTGGGGAGGTGGGAGAAGGGCCCCCATTTTTTCTTCTTTTTTTTCCCTCCAAGTTCTTTTGTTGGATGCGCCGCTGTACAACGGTTTGCAGCGCATGGAGTCCGTGGTACCCATGGGTACGTCAAGTACCGTCGGTACTTTCGAAGGTACCTGTAAAGTACCGCGGCACCGAAAATTTCGATAGTACCGGTAAAGTACCGCGGTACCATAGTTTTCGGTAGTACCGGTAAAGTACCGCGGTACCATAGTTTTCGGTAGTACCGGTAAAGTACCGCGGTACCATATTTTTCGGTAGTACCGGTAAAGTACTGCGGTACCGATTGTGGAGTACCGTGCCCATGCCTGTTACCCAGCCAAGCCCTTGGCCAAGCCACCCCCACTCCACCCCCACTCCAACCCCCACTCCAACCCCCGACACATTAACCTCGCCCCGTCTCGCTGGTTAACTATCGCGGTTCGATCTGCATAGTGTCTACAGCACTGCGTTTCACACGAGATATCTTGAGAAAGAAGAAGGCCACGAGGACCATGTGACGTGTTACGTTTTTATAAGAACCAGTAGTTGGTGTGTGCTCCACGAGGGCTGCAGACTGCGGAAATTGAAACATGGCGCGGCGCAGCCACCGCTGCTGGAGTATGATGATGAGTGTTTGCCGAAAATCTAGGCACGAAGCAGGAAAGGGGGCGGGGGCCTGCGGCTTAACACTTGCAGATGTACGTGCGGATGGGAGTTTGAGGGGGCTAAGCACTTTGCGACAACTACGCGGCGTGGGGAGGAGGCCTCTGCGCCTCCCTGATAGGACAAGGCTGGACGAGGCCCGCGAGGGGGGGGGGGGAGGCACTTCGACAAGGCCACCCTCCAGCTGTGATTTCAGTGGTCCGGTGCTTCCTTCATTGTTTCCAGGCTGTCCAGGGGGCCCGATTCGTCCTCCAGGGGCGTGCTGGCGCAGCTGGCGCTGCTGGCGCTGCAAGGCCTAGGCTGCCGCCACCGGCCCACTGTTCATGCCCCCCGCCGAGGCCCGGAATGAAGCAGGCCAAAGTCACGAGGAACGAGCAGCGCGTTTCGCCGCACAATTACAGGCTGCGTACGGCGGAGAGCGCGCCGCGCCGCGAGCGCCGCCAAAACTGCCGAAACTGCGATTATCGTCACGAAAGGGGCGAAGCGGGGCAAAGCAGGGCAAAGTGGGCCGAGGCGGCGGCCGCCAGTTATATTTATATTCACTCCGCTGGAAGGCTCGGCAGTGCCTCGAATTGTCGCTGTGTCAACCGAGTGCGCCCCGCGGCGGGGCGGCGGGCGCGGGGGGGGGGGGGGTTGGACGAGGCGTGGCAGGGTGCCAATAAATACTCCCCCGCCTTGCCCCGCCCCGGCAATCCTTCCGGAGAGGGTGCAAGTTGATTAATTAAATCGGGCTGCCTTTCGATTAATTAAGAGAGCAAACGATTGTAGTCCGAGGCGCGAACGGGGTGGGGCGGCGCCGGTGCGGCCGACAGCACGTCGTTAGCAGCGGATCGGGGTCGCTAAACAGGAAGGCAGTAAAATGCCGTCTGGAAGAGCTGCACTAAGTGGCCTGCGCACCGAGACCCGGCTTTGCGGCATTCGGTGCTGCGTTATGTGTAATACTGCCACTGCTACAACAGACATGTTTTGGAATTTCGTTTAAACAGAAAAAAAAACGGAAAAGGCTGTATATTTTTCTCTCACTTAACCCCGGCAACAACAGAGCGAGTGTACCTGTCCGGCCCCACGTGTTGTCGAGGTCGCCCTTGACAACAAGCCCCTCCCCTCCCCCGCCCCGTCCGTTATCTGGGCCTGCATCGCCCCCTCGGCCCTCCCTCGGCCCGTCGTCGGACCCGTCGTCGCCGACAAAGGCGCCGCCACGGAAAACCAAATTTCCCGCAAAAACAAAACGTAAACTAAAATACAAAGAATAAGCAATAAATGAAAGAAACGCGCGACCAGGGCGGGAGCTGTGGTTTAACACGGCGCGCGCCTTTCCCGCACTCGGCGCGTGGTGTACTTGGTGTGTGCCGCGCGACGCAACGGCCGCCGGCACGCCGCGGCAGCGGCTGGGAGCCGCCACACCTGGGCCGCGACTACCCACGCAAAACTATGCGTCATTTACTCGTTATTTACTCGTTATTTACTCCTCGCGGAAACGACGCTTTGCGGACGGGGAGGCGAGGCGCGGGGCGATGGTTCCTTTGTGACTCCCGATCGCTCCGCCTCGCCGCGCCCCACCACGCCCCACCACGCCCCGCCGGCGGCCGAGCACGGCGAGCAGGCCATTAGGGGCCTCTGTGTGACAAGTGGACAGCTAGTTGGAATATAATGGCAGAAGTGAGCCGAGCTAATAGCCGAAGCGGGAGCCGAAGTCGAAGCTGAAGCCGAAGCCGAGGCCGAAACGAGGCGCGAAACAAGCACACCCGCAAGAATAATTCAGAGAGAACCGCGCGAAACTCCGTGTTATGGCAAACCCGTCGGCGCTCGGCAGAGCTCGCCCCTTTGAGCGGTGCAGTCGGGGCAGTCAGGGCAGCCTCGCCGCCCGGAAAGCTGCATTCAAATCACGAGGGGAGAAGCGCGATTCCAATACGCCAGCCACATCACAGGGTGTGGCCTTGTTCTGATGGCGGTTCGCGCGCCCGTCCGCCTGTCTGCCCTGTGGCGTTCAGTGCAGCGAAGAATACAAACGTTTCATGAAGCCGAGGGGGAAACAACTGGCCAAATCACATGTACACCAACAATTTAAGTGTCAAAAAATTAAAAGAATTTTATTGAAAAATTAAAAAAAATATATTAAAAAATTTGAAAAATTTTATTGAACAATTTAAAAAATTCTATTGAAATTTTTTAGAAATTTTGAAGATTTTTTGAAAAAATTACGAAAAATGCATTTTTTACAGCCCTCCCCAGTGTGCTTCAAACCCACAGCAATGCGCATTCACCATCATGTGCCGTGGTGGCTGGAGGTGTAGACGCGTCAGATTCCCGGTATGGGGATCGGCGGTTCATATCTTACTACTTCACAACATTTTTCTCTGACCGCTGCTCATTGTCGCGTCAAGAACCCGCTTCAATCGGCGTCAGACATGAGCTATGGTGGCTGAGGGCGTTAAGGCGTCCGACCCTGACCGAAAGGTCCGGGGATCGAATCCCAATATTTCCTTTCATTTTTCGACTGGCTTCCTCCCACTGCGACTCAAACCCGTCGTCCAACACTCGGCAGACGTGCAAGTCAGGGTGGTGTAGTGGTCTAGGCTCAATCCAGGCCATTACACCCGGGTGTCTAAAAAGCAGTCCGCTTCGGCGGATTGGCCTCGGCACTGGTTCGATCCCCGATCGAGCCAGCCACTCGAGATTGGTCGCGAGTGGGTCCATTTCGATTCGTCGGATGGAGTTGATAAGTCCTTTGAAGCTGGCCCACTGACTGCATGTTCGGGTCTGGGAGCGCCGGACAGCGGGTGTACCATTTGGGTACCGACCAGCCTGCGCAAACAAAAGCTCCCAAAACTACTCTCTCTCTTTCTTTCTTTCTCTGTCTCTCTATCGTCTCTGCCTTACTCTACTCTGCCCATGTTTGAGGCGTGTCGGCGTCCTCGGGTCCTACTGGGTCCCCCGGCGTACGATATCGAAGTCGCTGGATCGGATTAACCCCAGTTACCTGATAGCACCGGTTCCCATCCCGAACACCGAAGTAAAGCAGGAGGCCTCCCCATTAAGACTGGGGAGGGGGTGTAGAGTTCCATTTTTTAGAAATTAAAAAAAATTCAAAAAATTTAAGAAATTCAAGAAATTTTGTAAAACGTACACAAAAATTTTGAGTTGCTTCCCCCTCGCATGAAGCCCCCACCCTCCAGGTGGTCTTGTAGGGCAGGACTCGGCTCCCGTCGTCGGCTCCCTGACGGCTGCCAAGGGACGTCTAGCCTTCAGTCAGTGAGAGTGGCGGTAGCGCCGAGGGCCGACCTAATGGGCTGTAATGGTGTAATGCACTCATTGCGTGATAGCGCCGAGCGGCCCAGCCGTGGCATGCGCCGTCCGCCCGGCCGACAACAAAGGTTGTCGGACACATTTCAAAAATGGATCAAGCAACGGGACGAAAGCAGCGTTGGATCGTGAATTTTCATTTTAAGCATAAGAATGAGACGGCAAAAATTCGATGAAAAATTATAACCACTTTCCACTCTACAAAAAAGAAAAAGAAGTTCGGCAGTTTTCTCCTCGAGCATTGCCTCGACAATTCGTTATTTCACCACGGAATTTTCTTCCTCTCCTTGTCCTTGAAGCTGGCAGCGTGGCAGTGTGTGTGTGTGTGACGTGCGGCGGTGGTCTCGGCAGTGTCGTGTGCGACGCCCCCTCCTTCTCTCCGAGCCCCCAGAGGAATCCCTTCCATGGCGGGTAATGAGGGCTCGAGGGGCCCAGGGGATGGTGGGCGGAAAGCGAACTAGTCGGATTAGTAATTGTGGTCGCCGCATATCTCGCGCCAGCGAGTCGCCCGCGTCGGCCGAGGCGAGGCGGCCGGGGCGAGGACGCTGCCGCCCGCGGAGTCGAGGGTAGGCCGCGCGCACCACGGCAGCGTCTGGCGGGCCGGCCGGCGCTCCAGGGTGCTGCCATGCACCAGCCCCCGGAAAGAAAACCCGAGAAAACCAAGCTAGAATCCGCTGTCGGACTAGAAACATCGCTATAAAAAAAATCACAAGCATTTAAGAAAAAGTTAGGAAACAACTTTTCTTTTTTAAGGGTAGCCAGAATCCGCTGGCGAGATAGCGGCGGGGAGGCCAGGTGACGAGGACGAAGCGGCGAGGCCCTCAAAGGACTGCCCCGGCAGCGCGGCAAGGCCGCCGACTAAATTGTCGTGGCAAGTTGATTCCTTGTCCGCCGTGCAGCCCTTTGTGGCGCGGCCCGGCTCAGAGCGCGCACAACGGCGGCTCGGCGCAGCTGCAACCCCCCCTCCCCCCTCACAACAAAACGGCGGGGTGCACTTCCCTGGAAACAACATGGTGGCACGGCGCCTGGGCGTGTGCATGTCTGTGTGTGTGAGTGTGTGCGTGCGTGTGTGTCCTTCGAGCGACATTACGCGGCGCATCGGCACACGTTGAGAGTAACGGCGGCATACCGTGGGGGGTTTGTCCGCATGGCAAACCGGCGGCGACGCTGTCTCGTGCGCCGCCTCCTTCAGTCGTTGCGCAATCGGTCCGTCCACAGCGAGGCGGCTCGTGGTGCTCCTTGTTGTTGTCCGTGGCGGCCGCCAGCCTCGTCGGGGCATCCCCCCAAGGCCACGGCCAGCCGGCCAGCGCCGCCTCGCACAGCATTCCACAGTGGGATCGTCCGTCGCGGTGTCGCCGAGAGATGGCGGAGGGGGAGGGGCCCGCAAATCATTTGCCTGGCCGACTTTTACGACATATTGATAGTAAAGTCGCTCCTTTGGTCTTTCTATTTTTTTTTACGATCTTCCCTCCCCTCCCGCCGCGCGCTACATTTTCTCATATTATTTTACGACGGCGTGGCGTGTGCGCAACGACATCGCCGTCATCATGGCTCTGTTTTCTTGGCCGAGTAACAGCGCTGTGAACCCGAGCGGGGCGCGGGGCGCGGGGCGCGGGACGCGGCTTCAGTGTGCGTACTCGTCGGCGGTGGTTTCCATATGCAGATCGCGCACACACGCACCGAGGTTTGTTTCTTTGCCGTTCAACGTGGTTGGCTGCATTTTCGTCGGAATCCCTTTTCCGGCGGGCAAAGCGAATGGGATTCCCTCCCGGATGCCCGGAGGCCCAACGCGCGTGGCACCCGCTGCTCCCTGGTGCCCGCTGGAGGCAACAGCTGAAAACCGCGAACCGCACCCGTTGAACCGGTCCAACCGCAGTCCGACGGCAGGTGGCAGCAAGCTAGGCAGCCCGCTCTGAGCGCAGTGCCTCTGTCTCTCTGGCACTGCTGCGAGACGCTCCTCGAGAGAGACAGGGCGACGGGAGCAGACTTAGGAATCAGCCCGCAGCCCGTCGTGAGATTGCATTGCACACCCGTCTCCCTGCTCCTCGATTGCTCCGCCTGTTCTTTAGTTTCTTCCTCCTTCCCCTCCCCCTCCTCCTCCCCTCCGTCGCCCCCGCGACTCCCGATCGGCTCGTCTCCGACAACCCGGAAAACTTGGCCGATTGGAAAACTCGTCCCTGGACCGTGCCGACTGCTGCTCTCTCTGTCCCGACACCCGCGAGTCCGACAATGTCAGCGCGACCGATAACAGATGGCGACGAATCACAGCGATGAACGCTTCCGAAAACAAAAAAAAAACTAAATTGGGGCAGAAGCAAGGCCGCGGTGGCGGTGATGACCGGCTTGGTTCTTTCGCTATCGGCCCCTCGGCCCTTTCACTCTCGTCTCAGCAAGTCGGCCGCATTCCGCCCCGAAGGCTGCCAGTGTCAGCGGGAGCCTCAGACAGGCAAATTGAATTCCGCGTCGCCACGTCTGGGCCACGTGGGAACGCCCCCCCCCCCTTTCCTCCGGAGCCCGCCCGCCGCCGGCCGCCGCTGGCCCACGGAAGGAAACCGAAATCAGGGAACAATTTGATGTCGACTCCCTTGCGGAAACATCCTCCCAAATGGACGCGGCCCGCCCACAGCATTGCCCTTTTTGGCCTCCGCCCGACAAATTAAGTTGTTTACTTCGTCGGCTCGCCGGCGCGGTCGGCCTACTACTCGAGCCGCTCAAGCCTCTGACCGACGACGCTTACTTATTCCTCCGGCGGCAAATCAACAGGTCGGTGTATGGGGCGACGGCCCCGCCCCGGCCACGCCCCCTCCCCCTCCCACGACCCTTTTCTCGGCATTAAGTCCCCCGGGAGTACGATGCCTAATGTCGCGTGAACCAATACAGCCACGCATTTAGGTTGCCGCTGTCGGGGCACAAAATTCGCCTGTTCACCGTATTCAATGAATTTTCACCCAATAAATCGGGTGGAAATATTTTTGCACGAGGGCCGGTGCACTGCCCCTTGGCCGCGGCGGCCGTCTGTGCGAGGTGAGAGGACACCGCCCCCCACCAATACCATAAGTTTGCGTTACTCGCCGGGCGGGTTGCCATGGCGACGCAAGAAAAATGTTGAAGTACAATGTTGACCGGGGGAGCAAAAAGAGTAAATGATACACTCGGCGCACAAGTCACCCCACGCCCCGCCCCGTCTCGCGCTACCATTACGTCGGCGTGGGTCATTCCCCTGCGCGCCTTCATGACGGGCAGCGAGGCAACAGCGAGGCGGCCCCAGAGAAAAGAAGTTAGTTTGGCCACTGCCGCTGCCGCTAGCCTCGCCACGCCGCCTCCCTAACTACCCCCGCATCCCTCTAACGCAACTTGACTGGTCGCGCACCGCGCACTCTGCCCAAAACACAAAGTCCGACCCGCGGCTGTTCCAACTGTGCAGCGCCACGAGGACCAGAAATGGCCCGCGAGGCGAGGCGTTAAGCGAACTCCGTGTTCCTCTCGTTGCTCTTGTTGTTGCTATGCTTCTGCCGAAAAGCGATTCCGACCGTGTTTTTGATAGACGCGTCTAAATCATCCTGCTGTTTCGAGAGAAGAGGGAAGGAGAGAGAGAGAGAGAGAGAGAGAGAGAGAGAGAGAGAGAGAGAGAGAGAGAGAGAGAGAGAGAGAGAGAGAGAGAGAGAGAGAGAGACGGCCTGTCAATTATTAATTGCCCCGGGCCGGTCGGCCGATCGCCATCAGGGCCGATAATGCAATCGGTGTCAAAGCCGCGCCGTATTGGCTGACACGCCGTGATCTATGTACTTGCGCATGAATAATTCATGCCGCGGAGATTATTTGTTACGCATTCAGCGGCCAGCGCAGCAAAAAAAAAATTAAAAAAATAATTTTAAAAAACTGAAGTAGAACGGATTAGTAATGCGAGTGGCTATGGGGTTTCTAATCGGTGCGCGTACCGGTGGCGGCCGGCTTGGCTGGCAGCGGCAGTCCCCAGCGCCTCGCCACCTGAATGGCCGAATCAACGAGATGACGAGAGCATGATTGCAAAATTGGAGTGGTGGCTCTGAGTTCGTGTCAGTGCTGCCCTCCCCTCCCCGCACGGCCCCGTGGCGAGGCACTAGGCACGCTTTGAATTGAACCTAATTGCGTACCGGATGACCTAAATATCCCCCGACCTCCCCACCTCTTGCACAGCACGCGAGCCATTTTAATGTCACCAAGTTTAACACCGACGCCACGGCCCTCGCCGCCACTCGAAACCTCTTTCTTCTCCCTAGCACGAACGCTCGCAGTAGCGCACTCATCCCTCTCGCACTCATTGGGGGGGGAGGGGGGGGCGAGTGCGAGAGAGAGGTAGCGACGGGCTGCGCGACGTGACGCGAGGTGACCATGGGGCACCTTTACTACTGGGGAGTAGACGTACTCAGCGGAATCTAAGAGGGTGCTAAGGTGACCAAGATGGCGGCGCGTGACAATGGGGCCTCTATACTACTGTTGTTTATGCTCCGGCCGATATGGCACTCTTAAAAACCTAACGAAGTTTTCAAAGCATAATGTAACGCACCACCTTTTTAGTTTTTTACATGAAAAAACAGATTGTAGGTTATGAAGTATTTTCATTGAAAGCCAATTTGTGCTCAAAATATTTTGATATGACAAGTTACTTTTCTTTGCAAGGTCGAACATAATTCGTAAGGTTTTGAGAGTGTGGGAAACACACACTTACCTGCCCTGGCCGTGCGCGGTTCACGGCTGCCTCACTCGCATGCGACAACAACGCGACGAAACGCGGAAAAAACGTGGCCCGACAGCCACTTAGCGCGCGTCCGAAACAGTGCGGGCGACACACGCCGACACTGACTTACTCAGCGCCGCGGGGAATGTTCAGCAGCGGCGCCGCAGATATCATCTGTGAATCGATGAAAAATAAAAGAAAACGCCGAGGAAAAAGATAAATAAGCTAACAGGGTGGTCAGCCCCGCCCACTGCCGATACAGTGGCGGGCGGGCTGGCCGGGCTGGCCGGGCCGCGCGACCCTAATGATGCAAAGCAGCGGGACGTGTTCGATAAGGCCGCCACGCGACCGCCACGGGCAGCACGAGGAGGCCGTCTCCCTGGACGGAAAACAAGCATTGCTTGAGCAGGGCAGCCAGGGCCGCACCACGCGCGTATCGGCCCGAGGCGTCTTGCTCGGGTCGCCGCCGCCGGGGCGACCTGCTTCCCCGTTCTAGCAGTCCTGGCGGGTTTACGGCGGCGGCAGCCACCCTCATTGAGGTGGACGGTCAACAGCGTCACGGAGAGCGCCGCGATAAGGAGGGACGTTACGCAAGTACACCGCAAAGAAAGACCTCTGGTCGGCAATGCACTGCACTGAGAGAAATGAGTTCTTAAACTGCGAACATTTGCATCACTATGATAAAATGATGGCGTAATCCGAGAGCAATCCAGCATAGTGATGCAAATGTTCTCAGATTAAGGTGTGTGGAATTGAAGAAACCCATTTGACCCCACTGCGGCCCCGGGTGCGTGGAACGGAGATTCGTTGGATCGCATCCCCCTTGACACTAGACTGTTTAGGCGGTGTATCCACCTTCTCTCAATGCTGCGTGAGGGGCGGGCAGACGCACGGCTCACGCAGCTTCCACCGACCCTTCCCATAGCCTCTTAAGGCTTCGTGAAGGCTGCGTGAGGGGCGGGCGGACGCACGGTTTACGCAGCCTCCACCGAGCCTTTACATAGCCCTTCAAGGGAGTGGGTAATTACTTAGGTAATAGTCTGTTCACCTTTCTCGTAATAATGCTTGTAATAATGCGTAATAACGCGTAATAACGCGTAATAACTGTAATAAGCGTAATAGCGATTACTCTGTGCGCCAATTTTTGAAGTGAATACTCCCCCGCCCCCTTCGCCGGCGGGCGCGCGCCGCAAGGTGCCTTTGCAAAGGGCCGGTGCTCGCCCGCTGGGGTCCTCTGCAGCCCAGTCCGCAGGCCGCCCGGGCGAGGCGCGTTGTCTCGGAGCAACTTTGAAAGACGGGCGGTCTACCTGCCCTCGACCCTCGACCCACTCGGCCCCGCCGGGGCGAAGCAGCGCTTACACCGTGGCTCCATACACGGCGCCCTCCCACAGCCCCGGGCCGGGCCCCGGCATGGAGCCGCCGGGCTCGCCTTGCAGCCTCTCTTCTCGCTTTGAGGGGGCACATTCCCAAACGTGTGTTTTAGCGGATTCGGCACGTACGCCATCCTAGGCGTGGGTGGCGCCGCCGCGTTCCGCGCTCTCCTCGCCCACTCCGAGGCGGCCGGCTCGCCCCGCTCCCTCCCCGCAGAGTCCTCTACAGTCGCTGGAATCCCAGCGCGGCCGCGGCCAGCTCGCTCGTGGCGGCGAAGGGACATTAAGCGGCCGACGCGATTATGAGCCTCGAGCATTGCCCGACATTGCCCCCTTGCTCTTGTTTGCAGTGCAGCCGAGTGGACGGCCGGCAAACAGCGCCTTCTTACTCCGCCCCCCGTCTCACTGACCCCCACCCCCAACCCCCACCCCCACCCCCCACCGACTCGAGTGCACCGAGACGGCATGGCTTCGCCGCGTCGCCCCGAATAATGAATATTTCTCGACTCGCCTTCGTCTTCCCTGTTGCCGTCTCGGCCGTTTGGGTGCGTCATTTGCATTGCCTGCCAGCCTGGGCTGGCCGCACAGGGTCACTCAGCAGGACCGCAACAGATTTGCATATTAATGGAACCAGAATCGAATGACTTGCGCGCAGCCTGGCGGCCGGGCGGGCAAGCAGGCGGGCAGGCAGGCGGGCTGGCGGGCAGGCAGGGAGGCGGGCAGGCAGGCGGGCCGTCGTGTCCTGTTTTCTCGTCCGGAATAAGCGGCTTGGAGATGAAGGCGTTTAGATGCCCTTCGCGTCGCTCCGCGTCGTCCTGGAGGATTCTGCCACAACGGCCGGGGAAGCCTACGACTGTGAATTATTCCGAGGGTCGTTGCAGGGCTCGGCTCGGCTCGACTCGGCACGGCGGACGAAGGGAGAGTCAATGCGCGCTGGAATCATTTTCATCCTGGCGCCATTCACGCGCCGCACATGCGCAGCCCCGCTCGCACAAATTAATTACTCTCCGCTCCTTGTCGCCCTGCTCCCCCCCCCCCCAAGCGCCGCCTGTCGTCCCGGCCATCACAGGTGCTTTGCGTATGACTACTCAGTGCCGGACTCGATTTGAATAATGGATAGCTGTTGCCGGAGGGAGGGGAAGGGGCGGGGGAGCAGGGCCGCTGGAGTGGCAGCTCGCACCGCCTTACGACGCCGCCGGGGAGGCAGGCCCCCCCCCCCCTCCGCTGTAATTTCAAGCTGGTAACGAAACCCGCGCGTCGTGCGTCACTGATCCGCCGAAGTATATGGCTTGTCCAACCGTTTTTTTTTTGTTTTCGTTTTTATTTCAGACAATTTGGAGTCCTGAAATAAACACATAAAGCGTCCTACAGGGCAAGACTTTGCCATCCTCCTTCCGCGAACGAGAGAACTGAAAGAACTGTGTTAGGCAACGCCCCCAGCGTGTTTATTTGGACGCTGTCGGGATGATAGTGAATGGGGCAGCAGGGAGGCCGTGGTGAAGGCGATGGTCGGGACGATCCCGACGGCAAGGCGGGGAGAGAGGGGGGGGGGAAAGGCCGAGGTTGGATGGACGGAGGATTAAGGGCTGGCGCCAGCATGTTTAAGGCTCCGCGGGGAAAACACTGGCTCTTCCCTAACTCCGTCCAATGCATCTCTGACCTCAGAGAGAAGGGTAGGGCTTGCTTAATAAGGTCCTGCCCCCCTCCCCCCTTCCCCACCCGTAACCCCACCCTCTGCCACTGGTCCGCCGGCCTTGTGCGGGCGTTTGCTGGCCTGGCACCGTTTCCAACAGCTACGAGGCAGAAGGGAAAGAATCGACGGCCGGGAGGTTGGCGGAGAGGAGGGGGCAGTGGTGCGGCGGCGCGTCGAGGCGGCTGGCTGGGCTGACGCAGGCCGGTCGTTTGCCGTTTTCCGTCTATCCGTGTAATTTAGCCCCTTCGTCGAGGCCGCCACGCGATACCTTTGTTTTAGAAAGCAACAACAGCGGCGGCGCGGGGCTGGCCTGCTGCTCTTGAATTTATTACGAGGTGATCCCGGCCGGGGGCGTCGGTGCCCCGGGGGCGTCACGCCGCGTCGCGCCCCTGCGCTTCTGACTCTGGAGCAGCCCCACGTGTGCTGGAGGCGCGCCCAAGCCCGTCAGTAATTCATGAAGTGGAGGCGGCGGCAGCCCCGTCCAGTGTCGCCCACTCCACCTGCACTACACTAGGGCGCCGGAATGTAGGGCGTCGCCACGGGGTCGGAGGGTAGCCGGGGCAGACGCCGTCGCCGCGCCGCACCGTGCACTGTCTGCCGACATAAATTTCTCGCGCGCTGTTGCCTTCAACGGCATCGGCTGCGGCACTTTATTTGGACCGCACTGCACGTTGCGCGACGCGGTGGTGGCTGCGCGCCGCTTGCTCCAGTGGCCCGGATGTCCCGGCCACGCTGAAACGAGGCCACGGTGATGTCTTCAAGAGCCGCTGCACGCTGCAAAAATTTACGAAATTATTTTCGAATTGAAGTAGTCTGATGATCTTGTCTCAGGATGGGGTTTTTCTTGGTTTTTTTTTTATTAGTCTGGACAGAGCCTTAGGGTACAAGGGTCGCGCTTCGGCTCGGTGCCCCCACGCCCCACGCCCCGCATCGAACAGGGCTGCGCAAGGCTGGCCGGGACACCAGCGCAAACAGCCGCCGTGTTTATGGCGCCTTACATTCCGGCCTCGTCTTGTGCCCCTCCGCCTCCTCCTCTTGGCTGCCCGCTGGCAGTGTGTCTGTCGGCGAATGCCGCGTCGCCGACGCCAATCAACGCTTTTCCCACAACGAACGGGAGAGGAAATCGTTTCTCCCGCGCTTCATTATTTGCCCTCTTTTTCTGCACGCGTCCGCGAAAATAGTACTTATGTAAACTCAATTAATGGGTGTGGCGCGCCGTGCAAGCGGAGCACGGAGCTCTGTCTCTCTCGCACTCGTGGCGCGTCGCGTCGGCGTGCGAGAGAGATGCCCCGCCGGCCATTGGGACTGACCCACCGCCTCGCATGGCGGCGCTGGCCGCCCTCTGCAGGAGTGGCGCTGCCGGCGCTGCGACTGGAAAGCGCGACGCCGCGACGCCTTTCTTGGAGGCGGGGCCGCGCAGCGCCGCAGGGCCGCTCCCCGCGACAGAGCGTCGCCGACACCGACGGCGCCGCGGCGGCGCGCAGCGGGGAAGGGAGGGGGAGGACGGCACTCTGCATGGATGTTGCGGGTCATGGGCGCGGGCTGGAGAGGGGTGGAGGCCTCCATGGCCGCGCGGGGCAAGAGGACGGCGGTTGAGGCGCGGGGAGGGTGGCCCTCAGTGAATACAGCCAGTCCCGGAGGCGAGATGAAGGATCAGGCGTGATCGCAGGGATCACAAACAAATCTGGAAAATGGGAGAGGGGCGTCCCTGTGTCCTCGGGCGTATCTTTACGGCGGAGAAACTTTCCTCGATATTTTATTTCTTTTTTTGCCCGCGCGGCCTTCGTGAACGAGAGGCGTTTGAGTGTAGACGGGCAAGCCCGGCCGCAGCCGTGCGTGGCGGGACTGCCTACCCCGTCGTCCGCAGGGGCCCCGCCGGCCCCGCCTGGCTGACGGCACTGACGGGCTGCGGGGAGTGGCCCCATTCTACGACGCTCTGAAGGCTGAGGCCGTTGAAACCAGACCGGACTCGGCCGGAGACTAATTGGACGTAGATCACACTAACGGCCTTCTTGGTGACGGTAATGACGCGAGGACAACGGGCCGACACGGAAGTGGGACGAGCGGTGGGGCGTGGCGTGGCCTAGAACGTGTCGCCGCCGCGTCGCCACCCCAGAGGCCGAGGGGGCAGACGCGAGAGCAGTCCGGCGTCCACCCTTTCGTTGCGTGTCCGGGTGCGCGACGGTCGTGTTGCACTACAAGAGGAAGTCAGGCGTGCTGGCCGCCCCGGTCGTGCTGCCCCCGAGGCGATCGCGCGTTCTTCGGATTCCGATTAGTGGGGTCACACTTTCGCCTGAGTGGCCCTAGGCACGCAGCGCGGCCGGCGGTCCGGCCACACTCGGCCGCTCTGTGGCCCCCGGTCCCAGGGTCCCTGATGTGCGCTCGGCGGAGGTCACTTTGGGCCGAATTAAGGTCAGCCAGGGTCACTGGCAGGCAGACCGCAGCCCTCGCCGCTACGCACACCGCCACGACGAGGCCGTGGCCTCGGGGCCGACGGGGCGCGCGGGAGGAGGCAGGCCTTTCGCTTCGCCGCGTCGCGAGCTCACGCGAATTTATGCGCCTCCAGGGTCGTGTGGCCGCGTGCAGTGGAGAGGCGCGGTGACCCCGTCGCTGGAGATCCTGACGCAAACGGCCTCCACCGCGGCGCAGGCCCGGCGCCTCGGCCACCCCCTCGGGAAAATTTAGGAAAATTGGTTCAAAAACGTTAAAAAAAGGGCAGAATTTTATCAAGGCTCACGTGATTACGGCATGGATTACCGGAGAAGACCAGTCAATTTGTACACAGGATTCCCAAGGTGGCAACCCCCTCGGGTTTTTCCTTTAAAAAAATAGACGAAAAATAAACAGCTTGACTCCGAGCGGCAGGAAATTACCCTCGGGGGGGCCGACCCCAACGATGACGGCCCGGGGCGCGGCGGCGTGCCCTGCGCGGCGAGCCCTGCGCGGCGTGCCCTGCGCGGCGAGCCCTGCGCGGCGTGCCCTGCGCGGCGAGCCCTGCGCGGCGTGCCCTGCGCGGCGAGCCCTGCGCGGCGAGCCCTGCGCGGCGTGCCCTGCGCGGCGAGCCCTGCGCGGCGAGCCCTGCGCGGCGAGCCCTGCGCGGCGAGCCCTGCGCGGCGAGCCCTGCGCGGCGTGCCCTGCGCGGCGAGCCCTGCGCGGCGAGCCCTGCGCGGCGAGCCCTGCGCGGCGTGCCCTGCGCGGCGAGCCCTGCGCGGCGTGCCCTGCGCGGCGAGCCCTGCGCGGCGAGCCCTGCGCGGCGAGCTCCACTCCGTCTCGCTCGCCCCCACGGGACGCCGTGCTGCGAGAGGGACTGGCTGGGCACGAGCTGGTAATTACAGCCCTCAGGACCCTCTCCGGAGCCAACACTATCGGCCTGCGGAGTGGGGGGCGGCGGGCCGGACCCTCACACGGAGCGGGGGAGGACAGCCTCCCGATGATGTTCAGAAGCACTCATGCTCAGGAGGGCGCCCCCTCCGCTGCTGAGAGGGCCTGTGTGTCTCCGAGTCGCCAAGTCTCACTGAGCGTCCCCGCCGGCGAAGGCGAAGGGAGGAAAGAAAGGCACCCCTGCTCCAGAGGAAGCCGACTGCGATTTCGTGTTGCAGGCTCGTCAGGGTGATTGAGTTTGAGAGCGCATGGTGATCAGTTTGTTGTTTGCATGCGAAAGGGGCTCGGAAAAGAGCTTATTCGCAGACGGCGTTGCCCTTGCCAGCCTCGAGGGCGGCCGGGCCGATACAGCGCGGGGGTCAGCGTGCTGCAGTCTCACGAAAAAAAAATATGGAGAATGAGGGTTTGGTCGGTTCTCGGTCGGTCCTCGGTTCCCACCAGTGGATTGCTCTCCGAACGAGGAATCCATTGGTGGGGTCACACGTTCGATTCGAGTCCCATTTAGCGACTCTGGAGCTCAAAACGTGTCCAGGATTTTGGTAGCCTCAACAATCTTCTGGCCCACTGTGCGGTACGGTGCCGGAGTGCTCTGTGTACACTGTGTGCCCCTGGAGGCCCTTGGCTGGCCTTGCAGCCCGCCGCCTTGACCTTCGTCCTGCAGCCTGCACGCCACGTGGGCGCGGACGTGGCTGTGTTTATTATTCTGACGTGTCGGTGGTAGGCCTGCCCAGGCCTGCCCGGCCTGGCTGGCCTGGGCTGCAGTCACGTAGGGAGACTACACAAGTGTGGCAGGGCGGCGAGAGTGAAACTAGTGGGGCTTGAAAGAGAGGGAGGGGGGTTGGGTTTGACAAAGAGTGGCAAGCCAGCCTCTTCAACGAGTCCAGCTGGGGGCTGGGTGCATGCTGGCTGCTGGCAGTGGGTCTGTAGGTCTGCATCCACTCCAGGCCCCTTCAGGCAGGCTGCCTGGCTTCTCCAGCGTACAGTACTCTGCCTGGAGCGGCGTTCGGGCGCGACGACGGCCACGTCAAGCTGGCGGTAATTTAACGTTTTGTATCCGCCACACTGCCTTTCCTAAGCCCCCCGCTCCGCTCGGCTCCGCTTCCTTCCTTTGTTTCTGGCGTAAATAAAGTCGCCCACTGAGGGGGCGGCCCCGCCCCACCCCGCCCCACCCCGCCCCGCGCGGCCCTGGGCGGTGGCGGAATGCAGAGCGCAGATTGCGTCACGCGGAGCACCTTACATAAACGCGTGCCTCCTCCCTACACAGCGAGGCCGCTGGAATGGTTGCCAGCCCTGCCAGCCCGCCAGGCGCTGCCTCGGGCTCTGTGCTCCGCATGCGAGTTTGCGGCCGCGTTCCCGCCTCCACCGTGGAGGCCCAGCGCCGCGGTCCTCCCCTAGGATGGCGGTGCGCGGCCCCGAGACGCCTCGCTATCACACGCAGCGTACGCGGCGTACGCACGGCGAGGACGCGGCCTTGGGAGGCTCCAGCGGCAGTGGCATGATTCCCAATAGCGCGCGCTCCGTCGCTCTGTCCCTCTCGCACCCCTTCGGCGCGCCCCGTGAGTGCGAGAGAGACAGAGCGACAAACCTCTGTTGGGACTCAGCCTGCAGCGCCAGCGTGATGGACGGCGCGAGCGGCTATCGGCTATCGGGCCGCGACGTGCGTGATGTGCCTCTTCATCTCAGCACGCGTGCGCGCGCGTGCAGCGTACACTCTAAAAGAAAAAAAAGAAGAAAACTGGCGTTAGTAAGTATGCGACGATGTTGCGCGATTGACCATGAACCTTGTCTGGGCGGAACTGTGCGAAGGTGGGCGTGTGGGGGATACTGTTGTTTGCAGTGACATCCAATCCGGGGTGGGCCCGCTGCTTAGCGCTCTTCGCTCTTAGCGCCAGCCAGCCAGCCAGCCCACCGCCCCATCCACCCATCCATCCATCCATCCATCCATCCATCCATCGACCGCGCTAAGACCCTTGTCGCTCGCACCGCAGCCTAGCCTGATCCTGCCAATCGGCCCTTTGAAGGCGCGGCAAACAGAGTAAATATTGATGTGTGTTAGAGGCGGCCCCGGGCCAGCCCCAGGCCAGCCCCAGGCCAGCCCCAGGCCAGCCCCAGGCCAGCCCCAGGCCAGCCCCCGCCGCCCCCACCCCGCTCACCTCGGCTCGCCGACAAGAAGCTGTTCGGAGATTGATGGCTGTGGGTTCGGGGGTTCGCTTCGGTGGGGTTCTAGTCCCCCCGTCGCGCGACGCGTCACAGAGACAGGCAAAGTCGCGAGGGAACGGTGAGGAAACACCGTCGGGTGTGTTGCTGTGGTGCAGTGCCAAAAATGAGACGACTTCCAGTGGATCCTCTTCAACCGTGCCTTACGTTCGGCTTATCTTTTTGTTCCAGGTCACTTCGAAAACGTGCGACAATGGCTTCTCGTGAGTAACCACCCCGCACCAGAGCTCCTTTTGAGCCTTTTGTGTGATTATGCCTTTGATTTTTGGCAGATGACACATTTTTTCAGAATCACAAAAAAAGAAACAATACTACGGTTTATTTATTTTTTGGGGCAGCTGCCAGCCGCCCAAGGACTGCTGCCCGCAGGGGTGCTGCTACCCGCTGGGGGTGCACACCCCCTACCTGCCGTCCGGCCATGGGCCCTACGGTCCAAGCGCCAGCCTGGGCGCCACCAACGTGCTGTCTGCCGTCTTCTGGAACCACTGGTTCTTCTGGTGAGCCTCTCAAGGACTCTAGGACTCTACTGAAGCCGACTGTCTCTCTCGCACTCACGGAGCGAGCCGCTCGAGTGCGAGAGAGTCAGAGCGACGGCACACGGCACGTGTCTCAGGAGCTTGCTGGCGCTGCTGCTGCTGTCCTGCTCCGGGGGCTGCTCGCTGTGGCGCCGGCGCCACGAGCTGGACCTGCTGGGCTGCCAGGGCTGCGGCTCGGCCGAGGACCCCGACGAGCAGTCGGACCGCGACTCCACGACCAGCTGCTACCCGCCGCCGCAGTACTCGCGGTGCAACTCGTTCTCGCAGCCGCCGCCCTACAGTGAGGTCAGTCAGACTCAGCGCGATCACGCTGGCATGGAATGGAAGTGGCGTGAGTGAGCACGGCGTGGTCGTGGGTTCCAGGTGACGTCCAAGCCCGACCTGTACCCGCTGGTCATCAGCTACAACGACAACTCGGCCAAGGGCGGCAGCTACCTCATGGTGCAGTACCTGCGGCACTACTTCTTGCGACCCGCTGGTGGGTTAGGTTAGAGGCTCACCACTCGAGCAGTAACGAGGAGAGGTAGGGTTGCCACCCGCTGCGCCGTGGCGAGGCGTTTGGTGGCAACCCTATGGCAGCGTTTCCTACTGAGATAGTTTAACGCTCCATGCTTGCAGGCGGGTCCCTGTCGCACACCAGCACCACCGACTCCATCAGCTCCAGCTTCGCCCGCGCTGCCGCCAACGCCGAGGTGAGAAGCGAGGGGCGGTGTCCCTGGGGGTTAGAGAAAACCCGCCGAAGTCCGCTCTAAGACACAATCCGCAATACCGCGGCGCACAGCAGGGCGTGGCCGGCCGACTTATTTTGACTAACTCGTTTTGCCCCGGTGGAGCCTCATTTGGGACCCCTCGCTGAATATCTGACGAGGCGCAGGTGGCCCGGGCCTGCAGGCCGGCCCCATTCGTCGCCGTCGCTCGGGCTTTGTCTCGTGTTGTCTACTTGCGGCCAGCAAAAAAGCAAAGAGAAGGAGAAAAAATGAATAAAATATTCGCATTGCGCTAACATGAATTTGTCCTCGGAGCCTGAAAAGTGTTGGCGATTCTCGAAGGTCCTGCCTGCCCGCCGCGCTCGACCCTTTATTACGTACCTTTGTAACCGGCTTACAGCAGTCCGACTCCGAGCGGGGCTCCGTCGCTCCGTCTCTGTCGCACTCCCACCGGACGCCCCTCGAGTGCGAGAGAGACAGAGCGAATGAGAATGAGGCTGTGCCGTCTCCGGGGCCTGCGGGCCCAAGACGCGCCGCGCCAATAGCGGGGCTTACAAAAAGTTCCACTTGGCTCCGACAGCCCACTTTCCCTCCCTAAGAGGATTACCGCCCTCAGAGGCCGGCCGAGGCAGCCAAGGCCCCGGCCACGGGGAGGTGCGGCGGGCCTGAACCGGAAGCGGGGCCGGAAGTGGGCGCGGAATCCGGAAGTAGAGCGCGGCAGCCGCCTCGAGTTTCCGGCCTGCCGGTCTCCCAAGTTCGGCCGGCCGAGGACTCCTTCGACGCCGTCGTCGCCGGGGAGCCCCCGCTGACCCGCTGCGTGTGTTGCAGGCGCTGAACGCCGCGCCGCCGCAGTACGTGACGGTGGCCAACGGCGGTCAGGTGGTGCCGCCGCCGCCGCCCCTGCCGCCGTTCGGGTTCGGAGGCGCGCCGCCCCCAGCGCTGCCGCCGCCCCCCGCGGCCCGCGCCAGGGTCTTGCCCAGCTCGGCCTCCATGCCGTCCGTCTGCAGCCTCCCCTCCAGCAGGCTGAGTTCCAGGAGCGGCTCCAGGACGGGTTCAAGGACGGGCTCCAGGACAGGCTCCAGGAGTCAGACCCAGGTGGGTGGACGTTCTGCACAAGTCGTGAAAAGAAGCGAGCCAAATTACGTTGTCTTCGTGCCTGCGCAGAGCTACTCCGTGGCGCAGTCCATGGCTGTGGGCGAGTGGTCCAACTCGGGCTCCATCTCCGTACACGTGCAGCCCGTGCGGCAGGCAGGCCGGCCCGCGTCACTGCCACAGGCGCACCCCGGCCACAGCAGCGGCCACCAGGGGTGCTCGGGCACCGTCTCGGAGGTCAGTGTGTGTGCCACTGCAGCCGAGAGCAAAGAGGTGTCGCCTCGGCAACACGCATTCCCCGTTAACTCGCCCTGCTTTCTACCGCTCGCAGGTGAGCTCTCTGCTCGGAGAGGTTTCTCCGTCCTCGCCGCCGCGCGCGCTGTCGCCGTCGGCGCCCGCGGAGCTGCGGCTGTTGCTGGAGCAGATCGACTCGCTGACGGGGAGGGGCGCGGCCCAGGGCGCGGGCCAGCAAGCCGCGGGCCTCAGCCCCGGCGCGTCCGCGGGGCGGGGCGTGCGCGCCGGCCTGGGCCTGGGCCTGGGGGCGAGGGCGCGCCGCGGCTGGGTGGCGTGCAGGACCTCGCGGTCCGCGCCGTGCACGCCGATGGCGGGGCCGCAGCCGTCCGTGTTCCAGGCGGCCGCGCCGCTAGTGTCGCCGCAGCGCGACGACGACCCGCCCTCGCCGGCGCCGTCGGACCCGCCCCGGAGAACCCTGTCCACGTCGTCCAGGATGTCCGCCGCGTCGGCGTCGTCCTCGCGCCGCCACCACCGCGAGCACAGTGTGCACGACGCGCTGCTGCTGCTGCAGGACGAGGAGCAGGAACACAGCGACGCCGCGCCCTGACCGTGCCCGCGCGTCACGCCACTCAATAGTATTCCAAACTCGTGAAAAAGACTGAAATGTTCAGCTGTTGTGGCAAAGGAACTCTGCACCAACAAACCAGAAGATATTTTTTACTGATGATGCACACATTTATGTTAGTGTCTCCTGTAATTCCAATTTTTGTATAGACCGTCGTATGGTGGATTTTTATGTATTGTCTCTCAAAGCTGCAGTATAAAGAGTATTTCAAATTTTTACTTGACCATGTATTTAAAAACAAAATAGCTTTACAATGGCTGTTATTATTGTAGCATATTAAGAGAAGTGTCGCTTTTACCTGATATTTGCCAATTAGATGACAGGTACTTGTTCTATTGTTTACCTTTTTAAAAATTAACGCAGCAAAATTTTGTTCCTCTTTCCTCTTTGAGAACTTAGTATAGGTCTCCTAACACCTTTCCAAAAAATATTTTTATTCTCCATGTAAAGTGTCATCCATAGGCCTATTTAGTTTTTTTAATTTGTCCCTCGGCAAAATGGAGAATTATTTCACCAAATAATGTTCTTTTCTCTAATCTAAAATAATAATGAAAATAAAAAGATTCAACAGATAGGGAAAGCTGTTTATTTACATAAGCTAGTATTCTGTACTTTGATCACTATGATTAACATGTACCAGCTGCATAGCCAACACATTTATTGCAAAATACACTGCATTGCTAAAACATATAAATATATACAATTGCTTGATACAAACTATAACGTTTCAATTAAATGGAGCTCATATATAAATGGCCTACAGGTAGGAAGGAATGAATCAAGATAAAAACTCTGTGGTTCTAGAATGAAGCAATGCCACAATTGCATACTGCTTCACGGGAATCCAACAGTAAAAACAGTACCAGTAGAAAAACATCTTCTCCCACAGAAATGGATAAGTGAGCTAAAATAAATACACAGTAAAAAATTCATGTGAATGGTAAGTTCATTGTGTGAGTTAACATTGTCAATTATTACGAATTCCCAGAGCCTGTTCAAGTTCTGCTCGCTTCTGCTGCACCTTGGTGTAAAAGTAACGGCACACAGCCTCCTGTGCCCAAGGTTGATAGAAGAACTCAGACCGGCGCTCTTCTTCTGGGTTGCCAACAACATCAGTCATGGTCTGGAGGGAGAGAAAAATACGATGTTAGTTTTCATTTTTAAATAACACTTAAAAATGTAAATGGAGAAACATTAATACCTTCAAATCTCGTGTCTGTGATATTAGCCACTTGTTGATGAATTGTTGTGGATCCTTGGCAAAGCTCAAGAAAAATTCTCTGTTGGTCTTCAGGGTATTTATTGATTCCACAGTTTCATGAATTTTGTTGTCCAAGTTCTGGAAACAAGGATATTTAAAGACACAAATAAAAGACAGAGATTCCATAAGAGCAAATACTAACAATGTTTGAAAAACAAACCTGGATTTCCTGTTGACTTGTCGTTGACAGCAAGAAGTTGTTCATTTGAGTTTTCAAAGTATCATCTACTTCCACATCTATATCGTAACAAGCTGTCTGCTTTTGCTCAGCTCCTTCCACACTGAAGAGGTAGGTCAGAGAAAGTTAATGAGAGTGGAATAAAATTAAAAGAAAATATAAGACAGCAAAGTAACAACTCATTGTACCTAATGATATGATTGATCACAATTGGATCTGGAGGATGAAGGAGAGGATTCAAACGCTGGGGTATTTCTGCAAACTTCATGCGGGGACATGAGAATATTTGCTCAAGGTACTTGTCACAATTGATAAATTCACGCTCATGTGAGTCCTGCAAATAGTAATTATAGCTGTTACAATGAACAATAAGGATGTGATGCAATTCAACCTACAGATTCAATAACGTAGAATTTAAGAATGAGCAATCATTCCACGAACCTGAAGCTTGTGAGTTTTGATGTACTGCCACAATGCCTGAATTATAACTGGCCTAGTTTGAGTGTGCACACCCAACAGTCGAGCCAAACGCGGATCCAGTTTGAACTGCAATGGCTGGTAGTCCAGCAAAAGTAATATGGTACACCGAACATTTTTATCACCTGGGCGTTTTACCTAGAAACAAAGAGCACTCTGCACGTGAGACACATTAGGCATCAAAAATAAAGCCAATTCAAAATTTTGACTTTCAAGAAAAAAATACATTACCTGGAAACCATCAGTTTCTTGAGTTGTAGGAGTGCGATGCCATTCAACAAGATGGTTGTCAGGGCCATAGAGATCTTTGTCAAGTTCAATCACCAAGCTTTTGAAAAATGAAGAAAATTTGCGCTTCACCTGAGAAGAAAAGCAGTAACAATATTTGAACATTACAAACAGGCACACATAAGGCCGTGATGGTTATGTTTAGGCACCAAATTTAAAAAACAAACATCAATGAGGAGAACAACTCACCTTGTTAGGATCATTTTTAGAGTCCTCCAACAAACGACCCTCAACACGCAATTCCCAGCTAGCGATAGTTCCCTCCTCATTATCCCCTGGTTCTTTGGCTGGGTAGAATGTATTTGAAATAAAAATTCGGAGTTTGCGTTTCTGTTTCATGGGCCTCTTTAAAGCCTCCTGTAAAGTTATCAACCAGTCACATTAGGGAAAGAGAGAAAATCTTAGGTGCAAACCACCACATTAGAGAAATATTTACCTGAATGTCTAAACGTTTCCTCATAATTGTGGAGTCCAACTTCCTCTCAAATGCGAGCAAATCCATGTAAGCTTGGGACTCTGGGACAAGATCACGTACTTTCTGGGGAAGAATCTTGTCAGCCAGCTTCTTCTTCTTTTTAGTCGGTACATGTTGTATAAAGTCCCTAATAATTCAAACAAATAATTATAATGAAACTAAAGTTAAAACAGAAGATGATAGAATAGAGGACATTGCAGAACATCGTACGTTTTTTGGACTGAAGGAGGTCGTACATCAGATGGGCGTTTGCCTCCAACTGGCATGGAAGGCGGATTTCCTCCAGGCCGCCCCATAGGGTTGTACTGCGGCTGAGGTTGACCTTGCGGTCTTGGAGGCATCATCCCAGGGCCACCTGCATTTCCCATGGCCGACTGTGGACCACCTTGGAAGCCAGGGCGTTGCTAAACAGAGTAATACACATCAAATTTAATTAAATACAGATTGTAAAATCATGTAATTAGAAAATCTGAAGGATATTAAGATGCCATGTATAAATTAGCAGAGCGCACCAGCCAATAAAGTAAACAAATCTTCCATGCAAAAAATTTAGTGTCCAAAGAGATAAAGGAAACAATAGAAAACGAAATTTTAATATATTGATACAGCAGCCTAAAGTCAACATAACCTAACGAAAGGTAATGTTGTGGAGAGGGTACGAAAAATAAGAGTTGGTTCAAGATGAAAAGATGTAATTCAAGATGACCGAACCGGTTGACATGAGTCGAAACGATCAGTAGGCAATAATCACAGTAATAAACAGGAACTCAAAAAAAAAGGGCCTACCGGAAAATTGGGTCCCGCATATTGTCTCAATGGAGGTACTCCTGACGGCGGAGGGTATCTCTGCGGTCCAGGGGCACCCACGGGAGACATGTTCGGCGTCCCAGGAAATCTCTGAGCCATTTTGATGATAAGATTTCACTCCATTCACAACAATAATACTAAATTCGGTTCGGACAGCACAAGACGCCGACGCAACTCGACTCGGCGTTTGGCGTCTGCCTGCGGCGCGGCGGCGTCGTATCGACATGCGTCCGTTTTCGTAGCGGGCTGTGAGGCTAGAGTCGAGGGGAAGAGTGCGGAAGATGGCAGATTCCGCGCTCATTTACGCTCATATGAATGAATCAATTTCTCATACAATGCGAAAAAACTGCACGCCTCCCCTCTCCTCTCTACCTCCCTTCCCTTCCCCCCGCCTGCCATCTCCCGTCCCGTCTCCCCCTCCTCCACACACCTTCCGATGGGGGCTGGGACTGGGAACGCCCAGTGATTCTGTTTCTGTTTAATTAATTTAGTGCTAGCTGTGGAAAGAAAATGTCAGGGATTCGGACCTAAATATCGGCGCTGATTTTATACCTTTGATCTGATCGAACCTCCCTTGAAGGTAAAGTCACCCGGCTAGTGCAGCACAATTTTCTGTACAACCAAGTCAGTAAATATTATTTTGTCTCGTGGGAACTGAAAAAAAGGATGAATTTTTCCGTTAGTGATGTTTTTAGTTTTGGTTTCGAATTAAGAGGATAAATAAATGCTGGTCTGATGTTGTGGAGGTCATAACCAAAGCGGGTACACTTTCTACCCCTAACCTCTGTGAATGACAGCCACCCCAGATTTGTTATGATCCTCTACCCAACTCGTACGCAGATCTCCAATCGTTCTATGTTATTTTTCTCACGGACCATTTAAGATATGAGAATAATCTTTCCTCATTGTTATTGTTCATTTCTCAGTAAATCACATTTCCTGTGACACACTTAGCTGTCAGAAGACAACATTTTAGTCTCAACTACTTACAAAACTTTATGAGATCGCTTCTTATTGTTTCATCCCATGGAACTGTTTTCCTCGCTTCAGGACAATTCTTGAAGTACCTTAGATGATTAGACTTCAGATGTTGTAGAGGAGGCCTGATTACAAGCAGTACTTCTGTTACTTGATTTAGATTATGCACTGAATCTGTCTGACACATAGGTTTTTTCCAGAAGCTTCACCTTCTTTAATTAATTAAAATTTATCTGTTGCAGCTCAAGAAAGATGTCAAACACAGTAACAATACCACCATCGCCTTCAGCCATCGCGATGGAAGAACCAGTCGTAGAAGATGCAGCATCATCTGATGGATCTAATGCAATGGAAACACACATCACATTCAATGATACAGTTGAAGAGCTGGAGGAAGATGATTACAAAGAAAATTTGTCATCAAGACCATCAGTTGCCCGAAACCAAGCAAAGAAAGCAAAACGAATTCGCTTCTTAAGAAATGGCGATCGTTTTTTTAAAGGTGTTGTTATGCCTGTAGCAGCTGAGAGGCAAGTACACCATTGCTGATGGAAAAAAAAAGTTCATTTGTTTCAATGTGTTCTCATAATTTTTAAATGATCCCCCACTCTTGCAGGTACCGTTCATTTGATAGCTTACTCTCTGATCTCACCAGAGCATTAGAGCATAGTGTAACATTACCATGTGGAGTTCGGACAATCTACACTATGGATGGTCGCAAGGTCTGCTCTATTGACCAGTTAGATGACGGGAAAGAATACCTTTGCTCCGGCCCTGGTGAAACCTTTAAACGCATTGATTACTCAAATAACAACGGGACTTTGGGAAAGAAAAAGCCTAATGCTGGGTAAGTTAATGGTTTGGTCAGATCTCTAGCAGTTAAATTTTTGTTCCCTCATTCACTCTCTGAAATCATTTCTCTTTCCTTTTCTGTAGTACTAGCAATGGAGGAGATAGGCCCAGATCTGGTTCTTCACGCAGTGGTATTCCAGAATTTGTTCGTCCTCGTATATTAACTTTAGTTCGAAATGGCACAAGACCCCGCAAGGTAGTGCGACTGCTAATAAATCGTAGAAACGCTCCCTCTATGGATCATGTTTTATCTTGTATCACTGAGGCTGTGAAGCTAGACACTGGAGCTGCAAGGAAGGTTTTCAATCAGTTGGGTAACCAGGTATGAGCTAGTTAATCTGTTCATTGTTTTTCTCAGCGTGCTTAATGTGATAATCATATTAATTCTGGTGTATCTTTATTTTAGCTGACTTCATTTGAGGAATTTTTTGGAGAAAATGATGTGTTTTTTGTGTATGGGTCAGAACGTTATGCTCAAGATGATTTTGAATTAGATGAAGAGGGTGAGAAAGATTTATTATTTGTGACAGCTTCTTCTCTTTCAACATAAGATTTCTCTAAAACATGATTCTGACTCTTCTGTTGCAGAATGCAAGTCAATTCAGGCTCAAAGGAAAGGTGGAAGTAATGCACGAGTTTCAATGCCAGGTTAGCCAATTTGTTGTAGTTTTATTTGTTTGACATGCTTAAAACAGTCTTCATTCAACTTTTGATAAATTTCTAGGTGGAGTTATGCCAAAAATGCCTGTTAAAACCAAAGCTTCCAAATCTCATTCTCAAACCTTGTCTGGTGTGGCTGATCCTAATATCCCTTCTGCACTCAACCAAAAGTATCAAGTATGCGAAAATATAGGAGATGGAAATTTTGCTCAAGTTAGACGGTGTATAGACCGGTAAGTTTAATGTAGGAATTTTCTATTGCCAACTTGTGAAACAAGAATCTGTTTCATCTTTCATCTGAGGTCTGTTTTCTTTTATCAGATCTACAGGCCGTGAGTTTGCTCTAAAAATTATTGACAAATCAAAATGTCGAGGAAAAGAGCATATGATAGAAAGTGAAGTTGATATCCTGCGTAAGGTTCGTCATCCAAATATTGTCCGGTTGTTTGCAGAGCATGATGAGCCAGAGCAACTTTATCTTGTGATGGAACTTGTTAAGGTTTGTTAAAACTCTGAATGTTTTAGTTGAATTATTTAACATATCTATTTCCAATTCTAGTATTGCTGTCCAACACACTACCATTGACTCTGTTTTCTTGTGTTTTTAGGGTGGTGATCTCTTTGACGCCATAGCGTCTGCTACTAAATTTAACGAATGGGATTCAAGTTTTATGATCCGTAACTTGGCAGCTGCATTGTGTTATCTGCATTCTCTATCCATAGTTCATCGTGACATCAAGCCTGAGAACTTATTGGTGCGCAGAATTACTGTATTACAGTATTACTGTAGTACCATTTCTGTATAAACTTTTTACTGTCCTCTTGAAGACTTTTCTCAATATACCTTTTTTTCTTCTCTCAGGTTGAAGTTGATTGTCATGGAGTTCATACTTTGAAAGTAGGAGATTTCGGCCTTGCTCAGAAAGTCACGGAACCCTTATTTTCTGTTTGTGGTACACCAACTTATGTGGCTCCTGAAATCCTTGCAGAAACTGGCTATGGGCTCAAAGTATGTGCGGTTCTACTGGTTTGTCCTACACCACTTCATTCATGGTTCTTTTATTACTTAAATCATTTTGTTTTTTCATTGCAGATAGATGTGTGGGCAGCAGGAGTCATCCTATACATACTTCTCTGCGGCTTTCCGCCTTTTGTTAGCGCAACAAATGACCAAGAAGAGCTCTTTACACGCATCTTGGCTGCTCGGTTTGCTTTCACATCTCCATACTGGGATGATATTTCAGATAGTGCTAAGGACCTTGTAGCCCATATGCTGCAACCAATTCCTGAGCTGCGCCTTTCAGCTGAAGATGTCCTTGATCATCCATGGCTTGCTGTGAGTGTTGCCCCTTCTGTGTCAAGTTGTCTCTGTGGGATTGTTCCCTCAAAATACAAGCATTTCATTGAAACACTGGGTTTCTTTTTCAGGAAGCTGGTGGAGTGGAAATGTTGCGCGTTAACAGTGGAGGTAGTTTACTGTACAATGATACACATGTGGGTGTGCAAAGTGCTGTTAGTCGGTAGTGCTTGACTACTTGCATCCTTTATGTGCCTCTCTGTGGATGGTTTCAAAATGCTAAAGACTCTCCCCAGTGAAATTCAACATTATTCCAAAGAGAAGCTTATTCTGTATCAATAGTATCAGGTATATATATTTTATGTATCTGGGACACCACATTTTAATCAGCCAAAGAAATTATTTTGTAATCTGCCCAGAGTACGCTTTTTGAACTTAAATAATTTTTTTGCTATTCATGCCTTCTAAATTTAATGTGCTTTGATTTTAAATATTTGGGAAATGTAAAAAGAGTCATATCACACACTATTCTTGTCTAGGCCCATTGCGATATATTTGCCAATAAAGCTTTCTAAATAGGTTGATAAAGTTGTATTTATGCAAAACTTGTAACAAAAAATGAACTTCTTTAATCTGGATCAGTGTATGCTAATGTGTAAAAGATCTGTGTTGTAAATTTTAAAATCTTGAGTTTCTTGAGGGACAAGTCTCTCCCAGAACTGTTAACACTCCTAACAGATGTGGTATTCTCTGACTGAAAGGAAAATCTCATAGTGATTATTTTGCTGGTTTCTTATGTAGGCTGTGATACAGGGGGGAATCGTCTGAGGCAGACACAGTGTTTGCAAACATTTGATAAGAATATTTTTCCTCTTTGTGACTGCCTTCTTTCATGTTTAAAATTTGCCCTGTTGCAAATATGTACTTGTTATTGTTTCTGTGAACATCACTTATTTATTGAGAGCAAGATTCATTCAATAGCCTCCGTTGATCCATGATACTAAATTTTAGAGTGGGACTTGTGAGAGCAATTTGAATTGCTTTTGGTTAGTGACATCATATTTTGATGGTGTTCTTAGTTTTATACCTTCAAACTCCTCCAAGATCATCGGTTGTTCCGATACATCTGAAGTTAATATTCTTCACATCATGGAATATTGTATCCCTCTTGGATTAATGTAATACACTCTCTTTTAGTACACTAATTTATAAATAGGTGCCAAAGTGTACAAGGACTTCTATTAACTTTTTTTGTTATGTCTGTTTTATGTTACATTTTTTTACTTCTGTTATTGTGACCTCAACTTGGTGATTTGAATAGATGTTTGGTGTGTATATAATGTTGATTCCAGCCTTTTTTTTTTTTTTTTTTTACTGCTGTTTGTTTCATTGACTTGTTATGCTTTGTTATTTTGCTATTTTTGTGTTGATATAATTTGCCCCTACAAACCAAATCAATTCTTCTGAATATCAAGATTCTTTATTTCTTGCCACTTGCCTGCAACTTTTATAATTTGAGAGGTGCTGATAGTGTGGTAAATCTCATGCGTCAGGGAAAATTATAGTTTTGTTCATCTTTGTTCAGTGTTGCAGGCTGTTTGGTATACTCTCCAGGTGACATGAATTTGCACTGCTTCCCTCACTGCATGTGTCAGACCCCCTGAATCGTCTGTTTATAAAGAGTATTTTGATACACATACTTATTACATTTTAATTTAAATACCTTGTACTTTTGACGCTTGAGGAGGGTAAACGTTTATGAGGAGGCTGACATCAAATGAATACAGGTAGATTTAGTTTAAAAGTTGGATATATTTTAAAAAAAATAACAATTTTACAGAACTGAAGGCAGGCTGAGACCCAAGCCAGCAGAGCCGCCGGTGCCGTTGAGGCCAGCCCGGAACCCTCCCGCCCCCCCAGTGCCGCCCGCACCTCCCAATCCGTTCGTCCCACCTCCGCGGACCGACTGGCCGAGGCTGCCTCCAAGATTGACGCCTCCTTGGCCTTGGCCTTGTCCTCCGAGGACGCCCTGCAGTCCGAAGTCACTGCTGCCCTTGCCCTGGCTCTGGCCCTGGCCCTGGCCTTGTCCTCCGAGGACGCCCTGCAGTCCGAAGTCACTGCTGCCCTTGCCCTGACTCTGGCCCTGGCCCTGGCCTTGTCCTCCGAGGACGCCCTGCAGTCCGAAGTCACTGCTGCCCTGGCCCTGGCCTTGTCCTCCGAGGACGCCCTGCAGTCCGAAGTCACTGCTGCCCTGGCTCTGGCCTTGTCCTCCGAGGACGCTCTGCAGTCCGAAGCCACTGCTGCCCTGGCCCTGGCTCTGGCCCAGGCCCTGGCCCTGCCCTTGTCTTCCGAGGACGCCCTGCAGGCCGAAGCCACTGCCGCCCTGACCCTGGTCTTGTCCTCCGAGGACGCCCTGAAGCCCGAAGCTACTGCCGCCCTGACCCTGGCCTTGTCCTCCGAGGCCGCCTTGCAGCCCGAAGCCACCGCTGCCCTGACCCTGACGCTCGCCTCCCAAAACGCCCTGCCCTGCTTGCCCCGCCTGCCCTTGAAGACCACCGCCTCGTCCTCCATTAGCTCTGAACGTGAACCCTCCAAGACCACCCTGACCTTGGAGCCCAGACTGTCCGTTGTAACCCGTTTGACCGAGTTTGCCCTGACTACTACTTGAACCTTCACTTGCCTTCTGTCCCTGACCACCAAGATCACTCTTGGCGTCGAACCCAAACTTTCCGTTGCTACCTCTTTGTTGGCCCAAAAGACCATCTAAGGCGCCTGAACCT